>CM076580.1:391195479-391533791 GCA_034641835.2 Pinus albicaulis | reverse complement strand
CAAGAATGGTTGCTATGCAACAAGTCCCTGCCCCTTGGTAGGGAGCAGGGAGTGTCACTGTGAAAGACTGTGGCTTATTCTTATCACCCAATTGGCGCTGTATCAGGATTGCCATGGTTTCTGGTTAAGCATGAAGTTTTTTTGATATCGCTGTCATGGTGTTAATCAAGATATTGCTGGGTTTTATTATAGATTAGCAAAAGATGGATATGGAAAACTGCAAACTTAAATATTATTTTTAAGACGCTTGTTCCCGTAAATTTCAAATCAAAATAGTAGCCAGGTAATCAAGAGAAAAGCCGGTGAGAGTATTTTTCAGGCCCCTTACAAGGTTATTATTAGTGAATATGCAGATATGCAGTTTAAAACAGTATAGCTGACTATAATGAAACACACACATCAAGCTTCTTTTGGCAGTAAACAACAACCAATATTTATGCAAATTCACCGCTTCATGTTGGACACCTTCACATGCCAAGTGCATGCCAAATTAATGGCTTTCTCAATTGCTAAGGTTGTCGTTATATTCTTGTAAAACAAGTTACTAATCTTCACGTTCATACCAGATATTGTCAATTACAAAACTCAGATATTGTCAATTACAAGGCTGGGCAAAGCTTGATTGTTGGTATTTTCAACATTTTCTCAAAGAGGATAGATGCTTCAAAACAGGCTGGATTTAACAGAAAAACAAGAAGATGAAAATCTCCATTCTGAATGGAACAAATATATGCAAACGTCCAATCCTACAAACAGTGCCTAACTCACTGCATATCACAGAATTATGTCATGTCAACTACAAGCCCTTGAATTATTTCAAAATTCGTGTGCATTTTGGTTTGGACCGAATGAAAGCAGATTTCAAAAGAGTCGTGGATTCCTTAAAAAGGGGTGCAAGAAGTAGACATATTTAAGCTGGAGAAATATCTGTTTTTCTCAACAAAAATTCTTACTAGTGAGGAACTTCAGTTATGATCTCAATGCAACAGACTTTAAGGGGATGTACAATGATCTGCCAAAGACAAGCACGGAGGGCCCATGGCTGAAGCAACATTTCAACTTCTGCCTAAAAGATTTAAGCAATCTTCTCGAGTCAGAAAAAGAAATTCTAAAGCCATTTGAAACAAATCTTACCCTTCAACTTATAATGACATCTGACAGACCATGCTAGACCAACATTTTCCAGTCTGTCACCAATGCAGCAAAGATTCACCTATATCGAGGCCCATGACATCAGTGAATACTGACAAGATTACTGGAGAATTCGAAATGATTGACTGTTATTGAGATTTCTGAATGTGTTGGCCTCCTGGCTCAGGCTCAAGGCAGGGACTAGCTGCCTTGCAGCCACACTTGTTTTATACTCTGCACTATTTCACTTTAGAGTTAAGTTTCACAAACGTAAATCATTTAGGTTTTTAAGTAAAGCACACACCATAGTTTGCATTTTGGTTTTGCCAATATTACGTGAACGTTGTGTATACAGATTAGGTTATAGATATGATCAGAGATGTCTCATTTATAGGTTTAATTAATTTTTAGTATCTAAATACAATCATACACTCAGAGATGGTTATCCTTTTACAATGAAAATCATTTATGAATCATCATTATTTCATAAATTACCTTTTCGTAGCCTGGAATGCTATCTTATCACATATTTAGAGAATGAATCTTATTTGACTTTATAAGATTTCACTATAATAAATTGTTGCATCTTAAGCCTTCAATCTTCAAGGTTTCTATCCAATATATCTTGTTCCGCATTTTCATGTTACAATATGCATTTCCATCCAATGTTCAGCAGCAAGTTGTTCTGATCTATTGAAACCACAGTGAACCCAACGAGGTAAGTACCATGTCTCACAGTTTTAATCTTCTTGAATTTACCACTCGTGTTGTAATTCTAAATATGCCATCTATACCTGATCTAAATTGTATGGTTTGTAGAGCACTCACTTGCAGAAACTCGGCGAGAAAACTTTTGCACTGTTTTATGGCGTTCCTATCACTTGTTTCAAAGTTCAGTGAATGCATATTCCTTCGAAGGTTGCTCCTTTGCTCTGCTACTCGGAGCACTTTTGGGTTTAAATAATGTATATAAGACCACACGCTATAACTTAAAAAACAGTGCCAGAAAACCATGCAGATCGACACATGTTTGCTTACTAAGGATACATGTTTACTCGTTGAATCATTAGATTACAAACCAGAATTATCATTTTCAAAAAGGAAAAAAAGCTCTAACGGTATTTACTTGCAGTGCTGAGCTGTTGAGACGCTGACTGCTGAGCACTCACAGAGTCAGTGCGATACCTCTCAAACAACCATATGCATCTTTTTAAGGAAGTACGACTTGCCTGTCTTCGTTCGGGCCCGCCAGCGATATGGAGCTCACGAGTTGCCTTCTCGTTACCGCCTGTTACATAGAAAGTTGCTCAGGCAGGAATTGCCTTCGCCCGGCCTTCTTGTCTGCGATATGGAACATCACCACTGAAGTTTATGAATGCTTAAGCCTCCGAAAAACGTCAATAGTTTCTCAAATTCCCACTAAAAATGAAGTAGCCAATAAATAATAAATAAGACACAAAACTAAAAAAAAAACTGAAAAAAAACGTCGATAACCATGTGGGCCCTCCCATGAGAGCAACGTGCCTCCCCTCTTCCATAACAATTGAGAGCATGCATGCAGTGCGCTAAAACCATGCCACCTAGGGATTTTCTGAATATAGAGCCCGCTTCTGAGCCGTTTGCAGTGGCGTTCTTCCCATTGTGATTATTGAACAGAGCATTCATTTCCCATAATTAATTAGAGAATGGAGAATAGAAAATGAGAGCCGCGCAGGAAGTGAATTGAACAGAAATGAAGAGGAATAAACCAGGAAAGAAGCAGAAGAGCGTTGATTCACCATTAAAGAGCATACGCCATACACTTAGCAGCAGCACATAGCCATACATACTTAACATACCGGACATACCATAATAAGCACCTGACGTAGCCTGCACATAAAGCACCTTATATAGAGAATCATACACCCATAGCCAACCAACAGTCAGAGCCAGAAAAACAGCGGAACAGATCCAAGCGAGAGGAGGAATACGAGGAAGAAAAGCGAGAAAAAGGAAAGTAGAACAGCGAATAAGAAATAGAGAGCGCTATACACACAGAAGAATAAGGAACAGCAGTAGTTACAGGTAAAAAAATTATTTCGTTTTCGGAATTTGTGGAGAAAATTGATGTAATGTAGTGCTTGGCTGAGACCAGCAGGGAAATTGTGATTGTAGATAGTGAGAAAGCCCTTTGAAGCCAGTAAAGGGGCGAAGCCCTTTGAAGCATTTGTAATTTTAATTTTTCCTGTAGTTAATAAAGAGGCCTGTTGAGCCAAGATTATGAATTTTTCCTGAGGTGAATGAATGCAGAGCTAGTTGTGCTCCCAGTTCAGCAAACAAATTGCATGGTTAAAAAAACGAGCTATAAACAAATTGCAGCGATATATGAATGTTTTAAAAAAAAATTACAGCGATATATGAATGTTTAAAAAAACGAGTTGTAAAATTTGCACATAGAAATTTCAGGGTTTCATTGTATCTACGGATTCTCAGGAGATGAGCAGAAGAGAAATGCATGTAGAAGTGGAGCTTACCTCAAAGAAAGTTGCAGAAAATGAAACCGTATCTGCATATGCTCCTTATGTCAGTCATTCTGTGGGAATTAAAGTAGCAGAAAATGAAACTGTATCTGCATATGCTCAAATGAAACTGTATCTGCATATGCTCCTTATGTCTGTGATTCTCTGGGAATTCAAGTAGCAAATTAGCAGCAGGTTATCTGGGAATTCAAGTAGTGTGTTGGTATCACTATAATTAGGACCTTATGCAGTTGTCTAATTAGGGTTCCACCGCTTCAACCTGTGGCGTTGTCAATGTGTCTCGTGCCCTGCAAAACCTGTGCCCAGACAAATGGAACATGCAGACTTTAATAAAAATTCTCTGGATATATTCTCCAAACATTTTATGCTTGCTAACTAATGCTAGCATTAGTGAATAGAAACTACGAAAATAGCAATCAACCTGCACTTCTGTTGCACTTACCCTAAGTTTGGAAAGGTCTGGCCTCGATATGAGGCCAAATAAGACCTCCGAATTGTTGATTGGCTCCTACAAGCGGCGGGGATTAAAAATCAATAAAAATCAATCCGAGAGACTGAAAACTGTCTCTAAAACTTTATAATAGCTAAAATAGCGCTATTTGATTCTCCAGCAAGAACTAATAAAACGCTAAAAAGCGATTACTATAGTCCCTGCCATGCCGCAGGCGGCAGGGACTAATAAGTTGGATGTTGATAATGGAAAGCAACACTAGTTTTATATATTTGTAGCTATTGTACTCAACCAAAAGAAAAAAAACTCATTAATATTAAATATACATACGACCGTAAATTGAATAGGTCAAAACAATCATAAATAAATGTCGATTAAGATTAAATATACACACAATAGTAACTTGAATAGGTCAAAATAAGCATAAATAAATGTTGATAAACTTTCTCTAGTTGAATATCCTCCATGTGAGGGAAAACATAGATTTTGTAGGCATAAATAACTAAATACTTGAAAGGTAATGTATGAAAGTATACAATTACATGCTCGACATTGGAGATACATTTATTTTTAAGGAGTAAATAACTAACAATAGAACTTCGTTAAAATATGCACATAGAAATAAAATTTTCTCACTGTAAACAACTCAGAACATAAGAGTGCATACACTTGCGAAAAAAACTAAAAACCAAGAACCAACACAAATTATGTTACATACAAAAAATTATAATATATATAAGCCCTTGTGGACAATAGGAAGATTATTAATTAATATTTTATTAAAGAAAATGAATCGTGAGAAAACAATGATATCGATAGCATGACAATGTATGATTTTCAAACTATTGTATATAGGTAAAATGAGAAAACGTTGTGAGGTATTAATCAACGAACCTAGTTTACGGTTTTCTTTCCTTTCAAAAAGAAAAAAAAACAGCATTTTTTCTGGGATAATAGAGAAATACCCCGAAGGGAAAAATGGTTCACACCTGGGAAGAACAACAACAAACAAATAATCCAATGCAGTTGAGGAAAAAACCGAACACATGAGGATAAGCAAGAAGATATTGGAAAATACTTGTACATATCACAACAATATCACCCTAAATATTTAGGCCTCGAACTGTAGTTGGAAAAATATAAGTTGTGAATACAAAAATACGAGGCTAATTTAAATGAATTAACATGTTGCCATTGCTCAAAATCAAATAAGGTTGGCTTCTACGATAGTAACCTAAAAAGGAACAGTCATGAGGATTTCAATGTGATATAGTGTTTTGAAACAACCTTCAGAAATTAAGGGTATTCACCTAAAGAAGCCTTCCGGTGGTAGTGTACCTACCTGAACCCAACTCTACCCTACAACAACAATTCAATGATGAGAAATTCTTCATTGTAATAAAGAAAAAAAGGTTTTTCTACTAATTTATAAGTGCATTGATGAATCTTACCTTAGGAAGATTCCACGAAATAGGGTTAGGAAAATATGAGCCATATCTTGAAAAAATTTCACCTAAATAAAACCCCATGGAATTAAAATTCTTGCTGGGTTGTAGAGCGGTGATCCAAAAATTAGGAAAAAGTGAAAATGAGCCTTGGATGGTGCGGGGAAGGAGGGAGTCATTACCCTGTAACCTCTCTTAGAAATCTATGTTGTTGATGGCGGAATCAGGCTCTTAGAACTGTTGATCATTGTCGAGATCTCGAGGGTTATAGTGCAAGAAGGACGGAAATAAATGTCGAATTTAGAAATACAGAGGCCTCCATTTTTATTTAAATTATATGTTCTTTAATAAAGTACATAATAATAATACCACATTGAAATTTTTTCCAAAAAATATGGTATCCATTTCATGACAACGTCTAATGTAATATTTAATATATGTTAAAATGGAGTGTAAAAACAATAATAATAACAATAAATTATATATAGAGAGATGTATTACAAGTGGTATCAGAGATGAAGGGTTAAACATTATGACCTATTTAAATGAACATAGTAAAATATTGTGTTATGTCCATAGTAACCAAAGATTATAAATATGAAAACTACACTTATTGGACTAGTTCTATACAATTACGTAGATCAAATCATGAGGGATGGACACAATTGAGAGTAGAAATTTGGATCGTATCCATTATGATGTTATATATATATATAACTCAAGGCTCAAATCACCAACTGAGACTTGGTAATGAAGTGTAAATGAAAAAAAAATGGAGTGAAAGGAAATGCAATGAGGAAGTGAAGAACCTTGTCATCAGTATATTAAAATGTGAGAGTAATATTAGTTAATTATATTTTGTTACTGTGTGATAGTTAATGGAGAGGAATTTATGATCTGTGACAACAAGCAAAAATACCCATATGTGAGTCAATGAACTAAAATATCAAGTCTTATGCTTCCAAACAATTAAAACTCAAATAGCTATGTGTTTTATACCGAATCACCGTAATAGGGTTATCATAATGGTAATTACATGTTCTTATTTGTGAAACCATTCCATTAAATTATATTTAAAAAAAAAAAAATTCAACACATGATTTGTAATATTAATGTTCACAAATACATTTTAAATTAAAAGTATAGTATGGTTGTTAAAAAAAAAGACAAATATAAGGGCTAAAGCTTATACTAGTAAACAAATATTTAATTACTAAGTACAGTGGAGAAGTAAGTACCTGAAGGGTATAAATTAGCCCCTCGAACATATATTGGGAGTGACTAAGAACTACACTTGAAGTTGTGAATAAGGGAATTAGTAATTTGTTTTTTATTGAAAAGCCTCTTCATGGAATGATTCACAAAAGAACTGGTTCTAGTAAGGCAATAAATGGCACAACCATCACTATGTAAGTCTAAAAAATAAAGTAATTGAGAATTGTTTCTTGCTTAAACCAGATAAATGAGAGTAAGATTTGATAAACCATCATAATAACTTGAGATGGGAAGAAGAATAATAACATATTTAGGGATTTAAGTGGGAGGTAATAAAATAATAGTGTCTCGGTTTTTAAAAGAATACTAAATAAAATGAAAGCACCTCAGAACATAATGCTAATAAAGGGAACACTATTAGAGTCAATTACATAATATGGAAACTTATTAGGAGGGGAATTAAATGAATCCTTGGATATAGAAAAGGAATATAGATAATTTTTTAATTTCTTGTACTTGACGACGTAGGGGAACCTCAATTTTTTTTGAGTTACCCACTTATAACATCAAATTGAAAAATAATATGTTAATTGGTCTAATTTATATCTCCCTTGTGATTGGAAAGGTTGGGTCTAAATGAAAACAAGATAATCAAATAATTTACATTTATTGAAATAATTTTTAATTGTAATAGTGATATATAAATACAATCTAAGTTGATACAACAGAAAAAAATGAATAAATGCAAGCTAGAAACCATGAGCAATGTAGCAGAACTCATGAATGGAAAATAGTATAAAATGGAAAAGTTATATATATATATATATATATATATATATATATGAAATTCTCTTAGAGGTATATTATCATAATGAGACTTGCTACATTGATGGTGAATATAGGTAAAAGAATGATTAGAAATAGATATATGACTGAGTAAGGTAATTAAGGAAATATCTAATATAATTCTAAGGAAAACTTGAAAATATGCTAAAATGATATTGGGTGAAAAAACATACTCTATACTTATTGAAATTGAAAATTTATATTTTGTAGAAAAAAGTTTCACAGAACGTAGAAGATACCCAATGTCAATATGTGTTACAACTGATCTTGATATATATGGAATATTTGCATCATTGGAAAAACATATCAGAACAAAATGTGAGTATAAGTATGCTAAACATTGGAACTTATGACTTTGAGAAAACTCTCATGGCTACCAGGAGTTGGTTTGGCTATCAAGAATGATAAGCGGAAGAATTAATTAAATGTCTCCCTAGAAAAGATTTAAAAAAAGTTCAAAATTTCAAAAAGAATGAATTGTAAAGAATGATAGCATATCAGATAATTTATATAATGATGGCTTAGACATGGCTAGGGACATTCTCAAGGAAATAAATGTCTGAGATAAATAGTTGTGTGGTATAGAAGAAGTTATAACTTAAAATATCTCGATCTGAAAGCCACTCTAGAGTATTTGTAAGTTGAGATAGATATCATAATATTTTATTGAAAAAAAAAATTAATGAAAGATTTTGAGCTTATGAAATCATAAATGGTAGTGAAAATGATACTTTAAAAAAGAAAATCAGAAGACACATAGAAGTAGAACTGAAGAGTATATAAAATTATAGTTTGTGCAAACATAGCTATGGTGTTATATATTAAGGCTCATACCGAGAGTGGAAACAATAATGTAACAACCAAATAGACTGGTCGGTTCATGAAAATGATAGACAGTAAATGGAAAATGATATTGTATTAAATGTGGCTTATAATTCCATATTTACTTATGTATTGGAGACATTATAAGTTGAATATATATAAATATATAATATGTATTTAAATATGGATGTTCAATAATTTTTGAAAATGTTTCTAGGGGTCATCGAAGTAGAAATATGACTAGTTATGGATAACATGAAAAGGAAAACTATTGAAATAAAAAATATTGTGATCATCGAAGAGAAGAGGTAGTATGGCGAAGTTCACATGAGTAGAGATGGGCAGTCTCTATAAATAGTGTTGTGTAATGTGTATGTGCATGTGTTAAGTATGGTTTCATGTATATGTGGGATCCCGAAAAGGTCAATTTAAAAAATATATACGATGGTCCCTAAATGTGTAAAATAAACTGAATGTTGAGGAAGTTGTTATTGTGAGTATCAGAGCAAGCCAGTAGGAATTGCAAGATTTATGACATGGAACAACCTAGTGGAAAGCATAACATTATGGCCCAGATGAAAAAAGTGCCAAAACTAAAGGAATGTTTCCACGTGGACCTTCAAATTATGGAAAGATAAAATAAAAAAGAAAACCGAGATGGGCATAACTAAGTTTACTTGGAAAAATTAGACAACCATGTAGTTTTCTGGAACATGACAGGAAAAAGGATGTTATTTTAAACTTTACTCGCACATAATTAATGCATATGGAACAATTGAAATTAGGATAAAATCATACTGATGCTACCAATTACGATAATATATTAACTGTAATCTATTATAAAATATACAAAGAGTAAATGGTTTCTAAAATATTATCACCACTAAGTACATAGTACTATTGGTACTGGTACTTTCATCATATGTAATTTACAATGGAACCACATGGTGGTGTCCTTGCCGATGGGTTTAGCCATCAAACAACTAGGAAAAGAAAACAAATTATTATTGATGTTAATAAGTTTATAATAATTATACTAACTTTTATTTGGCGTAGGTTTCCTATTGTTGTTAGGTTGTGATACCTGTTGATGCCACTTGTTGGGTACATAAATAAGAATTGATGACGCTTACAATTTTTTTATATATAATATAAATATACATTCCTAAATAATAATTGGCAAAAAATAATGACAATCACCACGATTATGGCTGTAGGTCGAATCGTGCAAAATTATTCTGGCTTGAACCTCTAAAAAGGCAGTAGTTATGCTACAAGATCAAGTAATTACTCAGGTCAAAGTGCAGTGCAAACACTTCAACAAGAAGGGATACTTGGTCAGCTAAATATTTTATGCGTGATTCATATTTTAGCCTATTTTCAATGCCACGAAACACTGAGGATGATGTTTCACTAGAGGTGGGGAAGAAGTAATACCCTTTGTGAAAAGTGAATATTTAATTTACTTTTACTATAGTAAATTGGTAGACTATGGAATAATATAATACATGATATAATTTTAGATATGAATGCTTATTTTATTCTAACTAAATTAAAAATACTATTTATGGTAGGTTCAACCCAAGAAATTATGGGAAGGTAGAAAATGATCAATGAGGATCTTCCCCTCTCAGGAAGTTGATGTAAAGGTACTCCTCCCTCTATATATAAATATATTAGTTGGGAAAAATAGAACCAAGGGAGTGGAGATGAACCTGAGGCGGTTAAGGAGGAGCAGAATAAAACTCACTACCTTAGATATAACGTTGTTGAGGCAAGGCATGACACTTCCATAGATAAATTCTTAACTTGGTTGTGACTAGTGGAGTTTTTGTACATACCTATGAGTCTATGAAATAAATGAGCAAGAAATTATTGAGTTGTTTGGGGCCAGGGGAAATTTCATGCATACCCATGTGGTATTTGTATAAGAAATACTATTATGAGGGGAAATTAGCTTAGGAGGAGCTCTTGTGGTGTTATCGAGCTCATTGGCTCGGAGGTGCATTCTTTCTTCCTTTGTGATTTCTTGTGGTAGCCTACACGAATTTGAAAATATAAGTATCTCTATGTATTCTATTATACATTTGCTATAGGTTATGTGTTTCTATGAATTTTAATATGTTTGGGTTCTGTAATTGATTTCTATGAATTTTTTCTATAGTTGTAAACTATCTTTGTGAGTTGATTGTATAACTAGTTGCGGTAAACAATGGATTGTTTCAATGAAGAAAACAATGTCAAAAAAAAATTAGAAGATTTATTACATTTAAAACATATTAGTTATGAGTATGAACTAAAATATTTGTAATCTATTACAATAAGTAAGAATGTATGGACAAAATTAGTACTGTGGACTGGCTGCTTCGATCCTGCAATGAAGAACACTTCCTACTCTAGTGTCATAACTTTATAAGAGTACGAAAAGCCTAGGTAGTCTCATATTTTTTTTTCTAAACTAAAGAATAGGTAGTTGAAAAAACACTACAATAGAATTACCCTATAAGTTAATTAGGCGTAGAGTACCTCTGTACAAATGTACATGCATATAGAAAATATGAAATAATTCTATTGAATGCACACCATCTATGTAATTTAATATAACGCAACAATCACAATAATATTGCGCTCGACAACAAACCATATGGTATAATATAATGTGAACAACATAAGTAAAGGGAAAAGAATGTAACCATAACCAATAGCTAAAGGAAAAAAACTTACATTAAATATTTGTCGGTGGGAAGGCCCAAAATTCTACATGGTCAACTAATTCAATATTCAATTTAATGACCAAAATTTTTTTGCAACCCTAGGTTTAGGGTTAATAAAAGAAATAGAATTTTTGAAAAAAAAAAAAACTAGAAGCTAATAATGGAAAGAAACAATGATGTTATTTATTTGTAGAAAAAGTACTCAACCAAAAGAAAAAAAAACTCATTAAGCTTCAATGTATATACAACTGTAACTTGAACGAGTCAAATCATCATAAATAAATTTTGATAACTTTGTTCTAGTTGAAATACCTCCATGTGAGGGAAAACATAACTTCTCTAGGAAAAACTAACTAAATACTTGAAAGGAAATGTATCAAATAAGATAACTACATGCTCCACATTGGAGATACATTTTTGATTCAATCCATTATTATGTTTAAGGAGTAAAGAAGCTAATGATATAACTTCGTTCGAATACACATATAAAAGGAAAATTTTCTCCCTTTAAACAATTCAGAACATAGAAGTGAATACACTTGCGACAAGGAAACTGAAAAACAAGAACCAACACACAAATTATTTTAGATGCAAAACATTAAATATATATAAACCCTTGCGGCCAAGAGGAAGAGTATTACTGAAGATTTCAGTGAAGGCAGTGTACTACATGAAAACAATGTTATTCATGGCATTATAAGGTATTGTTGTCAAACTACTATATATAGGGAACATTTTACATCATTGTAGACTGAGAAAATTTTCGTTGCAGAACCGTTATTTAAAAAATGAACCTACAATAAGTTATAAGGTAGTGATCACGAAATCTGGTTCAAGGTTTCCTTTCCTTTCAATAAGAAACACTTGTTATAAGGTACTAATCAACAAACCTAGTTTGGGGTTTCCTTTCCTTTCAATAAAAAAAAATAGTAACATCTTCTTTCTGGGATAGTAGAGAAATACTTTGAACGGAAAAATGGTTCACACCTGTGAAGGGAAACCAAATACGAACAATCAAACGTAGTAGGGGATGGAACCACACGCATGAGGAAAAACAATAAGAGATTAGAAGGTACATGTAGAGATGACACCAATTTCATGCTAAAAATGTTAGGCCTCCAATTGTAGTTGGAACAATATAAGATGTGAATAATGTTTTTTAGGGTAATTTAAACGAAAAAACATGTTTCCATTTCTCACAATGAAATTGAAAAATTTACGAGACATAGAGAGAGAGAGAGAAACCAAATATATTAGAACACACAACACAATGAAAATTTTTCACTATGAAGACGTATATATTCATTAATAGATAGTTACAACTATCAAACTAACTTCTAACTAATTCTAAAGAAGCTAATTCTTTAACTCATGTGAGTAATATTTTAACAATCCCACTTAATTTGAGGGCTACATTATTTGAAAGCCTAACTTCTGACATTTAAATTAAAAATTAACTTTTCCTAGTGTTTTGGTGAAGATGTCTGTTAACTTTTCCTTAGAATCACAAAATTTGAGAACAATATCACCATTTTTGACAAGTCCGCGAATGAAGTGAAAAAAAGTTGATATGTTTTCTCTTTTGATGAAATACATTTTTCTTCAACAAGGAAATCACAAAAGTGTTGTCACAAAGGATTGAAATAGGCTCATTTTCTGTATATCTGAGGTCAGAGAGAATTTTCCTCTGCCACACTGCTTGACATGATGTTTTATTCGTTGCACTATACTAAGCTTCTCTTGAAGATAATGCAACTATGGGTTGATTTTTGGATGGCCATGAAATCAAATTCCTTCCAAATAGAAAATCATATCCAGAAATGATTTTATGATCATCAATACATCCTGCATAATCAATGTTTGTATAACCAACAAGCTTACTGTCTGTAGAGGTTGTATACCATAAACCATAAGTAGTTGTACCTTCAATGTATCTCAACACCATTTTTCGAGCTTTCCAATGACAGTCCTAAGGAGATTCCATAAACCTAGAAATATAACTAGTTGGAAATTCTATATTAGTTCTAGTAGAAGTTAGATACATAATACTACCAGAAAATTGCTTATATGAAGTCAAATTAACATTTGTCCATTTTAAAAATTTTCAAAATGTCAGTACCATACTTCTGTTGACCCATAAAGATACCATCACGTATTTGTTTCAATTCAATAACTAAGAAGTATCTCATTAATCCAAGATCTGTCGTTCAAATTATTTTTTCATTACAACTTTAAATTCATCTAACTACATGTTACCTGTATAAATTATGTCATCAAAATAAAGACACAATATCAATATATTACCTTGATGATCATTATTGATATACAAGGTGGGTTCATGGTTTCTCTTCTGAAACCATTATTTAGCAATTAATGGTCTATTCGGCTGTACCAAGCCCTTGGAGCTTGCTTGAAGCCATGCAATTATTTCTTCAACCTGTACACCCTATTTGTTTTATTTTTTATTTCGAAACTAGGTGACTGATCAACATAGAATTCTTCATTCAACATACCATTTACAAAATAAGACTTTACATACATTTGGTAAATTCTCCACTTGTTTTGTGTTGCAGTAGCTAATACAAATCGAATAGTATCACTTCTTGCTACAGATGAAAATGTTTCACCATTTAATGTCTTTACAATAGACTCACACTTTTAATATGTAAATAGCCATATCACAAATGCCACAAGTCAGTTTCATTTGGTGTTGAGACATTATGTGTATAGAACTTCCCACTATTCAATTGTAATTGATATAAACTTGTTTTTGTCATAGTAATATTTGCAACAAGAGATTTATGATGATAAAAAATATTTCAAGTAGTGTTGTGAAAGCTAACATCATAACCATGTGCATCTAACTGTCTAACACTCAAAAAATTATTCTTGAAATTGGGTACAAAGTAAGCATCATAGATATTCTTCACCACATTATGTTTTGCTAAGGGAGGAAAACCACACATTCCTCACTACAAGGAAACGACCCTCTAGCGGAGGTTATAAGGGAGGTTTTTAGTGTTATAAAATTGGCCAAAATTGTCAAAAATACATTTTCTAAAACACCCCTTTTCAGTAACGGAAGTTTTGGCGAAGATTCTAACGAAATTTAAACACAACGAAAAAAATTTAGGGGCCAGAGGTTACTATGGATTTTTTTCTCATCAGTGCACCATTCAGGTGTCAATGCACTGATGTATTTTAGAGTAAAGTTCCTTGTGAAATCATCCAGATGGTCGGCTCGGGGCGGTCGAAGCTACATGCACCTTGTCATAAAGGTCTAAAACCTCACTAGGCGCAATACAGGTGATACAACGCACTAGACCATTCTAATTGGTGTTGGGATCTACGCAGTGCCTATAGGTCGTATCAATGCACCGGTTCGTAGTAGGATACAAATGCATTGGTGCACAGTATTACACAAACGCACTGGTTTTTCTAATTCGTATTGGTATTTCGTGGTGCCCATAGGTCGTACAGATGCAGCGGTGAGCAGTCTCATATAAGCGCACCAGTGTGAAGTATCACACAAATGCATTGAAATTTATAATTTTTATTGCTACTTGTGCAGTTCCCATAGGTTGTAGAAACATACCAGTGCACTTTATCATACAAGTGAACTGGTGTATAATAACTAACATGAACTAGTGTTCATTTTGTATTTTTTAGAAACATCGACCTGTGACAGTGCAATTATTGTGATTTTTAAAAATTCGTTATTCATCAAAAGTCAACACATGTCTTATAACTGTATTCATATTAATTAAATTTTTATTAGTGAATTTGAATGTAAATTTTGGATTAATTTGTTATATCATATCATAATTATTGTGATTTTTAAAATTCATTATTCATCAAAGGACGACACATATCTTATAACAATATTCATCTCAATTAAATTTTTATTAGTGCATTTTAATGTCGTGTTTTGATTAAATTTTTATATCATATCATCAAATTTCACATCTCTTCATTATAATATTTAATCAACCATAAATTTAATCAGAGGTGTTACATTTCACAGTGACAATGGATAATGCAATACAATAAATTAAAACATATATATATATATATATATATATAATACACTCTTTGTAATACAAAATGGGGAAATTACTGGTATCCCTTTGTCTTTAAATTGGGACAAGATGTCCATTACATTAAACAAAATGTATGATTTCACAGAAAAATATTTCAAAAAATACGATGCCTTTCTTTGATATCCAAACATAATGGTCATCATTCTTCGCTTGAACTTTTGTCACTACTCGATCTACTTGCATGACTTGGGTTATTTTGAGGAAATTTGTTTTCACGGTGTTGATTGTTTTCTTCTTCTTCAGCTTCCATCTACAAACATTAAAAAAAAAATTGTAATGAGTGTATTATGTAACACCCCTAGTTTATGTTTTTCTTTCAAAGCTAGACATTTGAAATTTAATCCTAAGGGGAGTGGACCCCAATGGACAAGTATTTTGTGGATGTAATTAAATATTTAATTATGAAAAATAAATAAAATAATTTTGTGCAGATTGACCAAAATGAGAATTATGAGATCACTTGCTAAATCCATGAGGATGGAAAGAGGCAAATACTTTCCCCAAAAATATTTCAAAAATCCTTGAAAGAATTTCTAAATTAGATTTTTGAGGAAAAATCTAGTTTTCCCTAATGAGGTGGAAAGTAGTTGGGAAGAGGTAAAAAGCTGGGAAAAGCAGAAAGCATCTTTAAAAGTCCCTAAATAATGGAAGCCTAGGCAAACAGGAAGAAATCATCCCTGCACTCGACGCACTAGAAACAGCTGAGCATAAGCATAACAAAGGGACTCCAATGTATTGGGGTTGGTCTGTTCTTGGAGGAGATCTCAGCTCGAGGGTGAGTTTTGGAGACAAAGGAAATCTAAGGTTGGGAGGATTGGTCATCTGCATAATTGGTATGCTTATAAGATTTTTATGAATGGTTAAAAGAGTTGTTGGAATATTGTACTGTAGCATGCTGTAGCTAATATTTTACTTAAGTTAAAAAAATTTGTTCCTTACTTTTAACAGAATTCCATAGAAGAAAAAAAACTCTTCCAGATTTCTGTAATGTAGTAGGAGTACAGTCGAAGGAATACTATCAACCAGAATCTCTAGATCATGGGTTGATCTAAATATGGAGATATTAAATAATTCCTTAGATATTAAACAGATTCTTTAGAACAAGTAATGTGTAACTTTAATCTGCTTTGGAAATATATACATTCCTATACTAAGTTGCAGAACCCTAAGATTTGAATAGAGGAAACCGAAATTATTAGTTCTGTTGAGCTATTTGCACTTAGTTGCATGCAGGCATACTACTAGTTAAGTGTAGAATACTCAATTCAAGCAGAAGCAAATATAATTAAAAATAGACTTGATTTAAATCTTCTCATTGAGGCAATGATAGAATCTCATAAGTTCATGTACAGTGAAAAGAAAATAAATTACAAGTGCAAGCATAGATGAGTACAGTACAATAGATTTACTAAACAACAAGAATAATGTAATCAAATTGTATAGTTACATGAGGATGAAACTCGGTAAGCTGACATGTAGAATTAACTCTGTATACTTATGGTAAAACAAATTTATATCTAAACTATTAGAAAATGGTCATTTTTCTTATTAAGAGTTATAAATGTTATTCCACAAAGATTTGAGTTCGGTATAACCAATATAGTAATCTAGAAAGAATATTACACTGTACAATTCAAATCTGGTGAAAAATTTATATGGAAATCTTTAATGAAATTTTCTCAATGAGGTTATAAAGCCAGAAAATAAAACCAGCTCAGTTATTATAATACTCAAAAGGGCAACCACGACAAGTATTGAATCATACAGAAATACTATGCTCGATTTCAATACTGATATATATATATATATATATATAAGTCCTTAGAATAGAGGCAGTAAATAACTGAGTAAAAATAAATAAAAACTTCTGAGTTTAAGTATAAGTTCAAATTTTTGGTTACCATTACAAACCAAGAATTATACTAACTGGTAAAGTAAATCCGAGGACTCATATAGCAGATTGCGAATGGAGCATAGAGCGAACATAGCAGAAAGTTCTATCGTTAGGCGTGGGAAATTAAATCCCTAAATAAACTATTCCACCATTTTTGTGGAACGATAGATAAAATAAGAAGCATTAGGGGAGACTGTCGACCTCCCTACCACATAGATAAATTTAATACTTAAACTAAATATGGGAAATGGTGATTAAGTAAAAAAATACTTATATGAATCTCGTGAGATACACTTATTTTAACAAAAATAATGCATGGTGCGAGCCAAAATTTCTGGGAGCTTCCAAATTATACACATATCAACATTATTATAAAAGATGCCTAAACAAATTAGGGGTAAACCCTAAAGGGGATTTTACCGTCAACTTGTGGAATGGAATCGACCGTGTATAAACATAGGGCGCAGGTGAAAAGCCGAATTTAAATCAAAGCCACAAACAAATGAATAGAGTTTGCTATGGGGGAGAGAACACGTACCTTGCCGGACGATGGTGAAGGCTCGGACAACTCTGAGACAAAAATAATAGCGACGTGATAAGCACCGGGAAAACTTATAATAACCAAAATAAATTAACGTGAATTAATAATAGTAGTGACCACGCACCAGTGGGTTACCGTGAAAAGAGTTCTATCATCGATGCTATAAGGAGGAGGCATGCATCGTTTAACATAGCCAAAGAAAAATTGGTCTAAAAACCCTAATAACTTCATCTGCTTCAGATAAGAGGAATACCATTGAAAAAAATAGGTTAAAATAGAGCATCGTATTGTTATCACCGAGATGGACGATATTGGAGAATCGCAGCAAAATGAAGTGCATAGGTTAATAAACCAAACAGGACAAAAAACGAGTTGAAAAAAAATTGTACCTGGATTGACAGAGAGTTTTTCAGGAAACCCTAACCGACTTCATGGCAGATGTTAGAATTTTCTGCCTCTAAACTCAACGCAAGCCATGCTACAGGCATGATCCTTGGATGTGGCCTTATAGGCCACATAGAAAAAATATATATATTCAAAGTGACTTCAACAAATGATTGAGAAAAGACACTGCAATAAATGGCAAATAGGGAAATACAAATTCTGGAATCACACAGCAAGAATTACACGATTTAAATGTCCAAACCAAAGTCAAGGTAAGCTACCTAGTTGCGCCATGGGAGGAACATGTTCAGAAGCCATACGTTTCCATGGTATGCCAGAAGTCAAGAGAGTTTGTCGTGAAACAGAACCAGAGAGAAAATGTTGCAGAAGAAAAGAAGACCGAGGAAATGAACGAAAGGGAAGGACATCAATAGATATAGTTCACAAAACCCATAAACCCTAATCAAATCGTATCGTCTAGATGGCAGCAATCTAATGGTTCTTCCATGGATCAATGAAATTCTCAATCAAAGGACATAAATTTAATAAAATCGCAAACCGAGCGTACAAAGGCAAATAGGCGCATTTAAAACAACGTCAGAACCGTCAATTTAACGTATATAAAACTATATAATCTATCAACTTCACCGGCTTGATATGTCACTTGGAGTAAAGGCTTGTCTATCAAGGTACGTGCATAAGGATATAGCATTCATACATATCGGACGTGTTAGCTACCAAAATCGATTTAATCATGAAAATATCACAAACTCAATACGGTGAAGTACAATAAGGACCATGGCATATTCACGCTAAGTGATTTCATTCATTCAATGAAAATCGATGCCATCTGCTGGTACATCGATATTTAAAACGAAGCCCTTTTATAACATGAAAACCTACCATCGTACGATGGTTAGGGGAACCATAATTGTAATGACATATATATAACATCTATAAATTGATTTTAAATCGAAGTGTATGGTTTAATATAAGAAGGAAAAAAAGTTTTAAACCAATGTAGTTTATAAAATGAAATTCGTGAGGATTTAGGTTATGTTGCACAAGATATGAGAAGTGTAGAATGACATTTAATAAGAGTCATTGGGTATGAGAATTATTACATATATATATGGTTATAGCGAAGGTTGGGTGGCTTAATGTGACATGATAATTAAAAACTATATGTAGCATGGAAATTAAAAAGGTGTCTATGTGGGAATAAACCTTAAGTTCGACATGGTTAAGCTACAAATGGAAATTGAGCATTTTAATATAGGGGAAAAAAAATTTGAGGGTGAGGTATGTGACAAATGGTATCAGAGCCCATGTTAGCAAAACTGGGCCGTTGTTGTGCTCATGAGAAAAAAAAATTTGTTTTTACTGATGTTCTTTTGTTTAGTGTACAGTGGTACTGGAACTAAAAAGATAATCGCTGAAGGAGATGAAATTTATGTTGATCTGCGTGATGAAGATAACACAGTAGATCTCAATGCTCCTTTGATGGCTATGCTGCACGGATTGCAACGGGAGATAGCTGAGTTAAAAAGTCAGAATGACAGGCTGTCATTAGCCAGTGAAGAGCAGGAAAAGCTCATAAGGGAACTGACTTCACAGAATAGCCAAGAAGGGGAAGGTTCCGGAAAGAGGAAGAAAGGTAAGTTCTCTGATGATTCTGAAGAAGATGACACTACTAGACATGAGTCTAAACAGAAAAAGGAATTACAGGGGGAATTCCAGAAAATCAAGCCTCCCTCCTATGATGGAGAGAAGGAGGAAGATGCTGAGGCATGGTTGTTGAATATGATTAAGTATTTTTAGGTATATGAATATGAGAGCAATCTGAAAGCTAGATTGGTGGTCTACCAGTTGCAGGGTAAAGCTACCTTGTGGTGGGAGGAGACGAAAATTTTTCATGCGATTGATGAAAAAACGGTGACTTGGAAAGATTTCCAAGTCAAGTTTAAAAACCACTATTTAAATGAACGATATTACAATGATAAAGCAAAGGAGTTCCATGAACTTAGATTGGGACAACTCACCATAGATGAGTTTGTCACCAAGTTTACAAATCTACTAAGGTATGTTCCTTATATTCGGGAAGAGAAGGCAAAGGTGCAAAGGTTTTTGAAATGTTTGCCTACTGTGTACAAGGAGAAAATAGAGTTTGATAATCCAAAAACTATGGATGAAGCGGAGAGGAAAGCTAGATTATGTTATCAGCAGTTCAAAGGCAAGAGTGAATAGGGAAAAAGCTCGGGAAATAAGAATGCATTCAGGGGGAAGAAACAGAAACCAACTTACTTGAAGAACTTTGGCAGGGACCATAATTGGAAGAAGTTTAACAAACCCAAGGAAAGTCAAACTACTCAGTCCCAAGTTGGTTCAAAACAAATAGAGGCAGATAATAAGAAGGAGGGAGCAGTCAAAATGAAGGAATTGTTGAAGTGTTGGGGTTGTGGAGAACCTCATCTGTTGAGGGATTGTCCACACCAAAATATTCAGATGATTATGAGAGATCGAGAAGCTACCACAGTGAATGATATAGCTATAAATATACCCACTATCAGTGCAGCTTTGGAGAACTGACAAGAAGAACACCAAGCTACCATGGTGGAGATGGAAGGTAAGATTGACGACCAATCTGTTACAGTTTTAAATGATCCAGGTGCTTCTTTGAGTTACATTAGTCCACAAATTGTAGAGAAATGCAATCTCAAAATTGGAAAATTTC
This sequence comes from Pinus albicaulis, assembly GCA_034641835.2. Classification (NCBI taxonomy): domain Eukaryota; kingdom Viridiplantae; phylum Streptophyta; class Pinopsida; order Pinales; family Pinaceae; genus Pinus; species Pinus albicaulis. The sequence continues at coordinate 391,512,995 of CM076580.1, read as the reverse complement.
AGCAGTCTTGGTTGGTCCAGCTAGCCACTGGCACCAAGCGAAAAGTAACTCATAAGCTACCTCAAAAAGCAATTAAATTAAATGATTTTCAGACAGAAGTAAACTTAAACATTCTACCCTTAGGCTCATATGACCTGTTGATTGGAATGGACTGGTTGGAAAAGAGAAAGGCTATGATGAATTGTTGGGATAAAACTCTGCATTGCATAGATGAGGAAGGGAAACCTTTTATCCTCAAAGGAAAACTAAAACCAATCTCTGTAAGACAAATATCAGCTCTGCAATTAAAAATAACAGCTAGGAAATGATATCAAGTATATGTTGTACATGTCGAGTAATTAGGACAACAACCTAAGGAAAACCTGCTGGATAGTTTTCCAATAGTAAGAGAGTTTAAGGAAGTTTTTCCAGATGAGATTCCTCATCTCCCCCCCAAAAGAGAGATTGACTTTGAAATCGATTTGGTCACTGGAGAAATACCTGTTTCCAGAGCCCCTTATCGGATGAGTCCCCCTGAACTCATGGAACTGAAAATACAATTGCAAGAATTGCTGGATAAAGGTTATATCAGACCAAGTGTGTCTCCTTGGGGAGCACTGGTGCTGTTTGTGAAAAATAAGGATGGAACCTTTAGAATGTGCATTGACTATCGTCAGTTGAATAAGTTGACAATTAAAAAAAGATACCCTTTGCCCCGAATTGATGATCTTTTTGATCAAGTAAGAGGAGCTTCAGTATTTTCTAAGATTGATCTAAGGACTGGTTATCACCAGCTCAGAATTAAGGAGGAAGACATTAGTAAAACAACTTTTCGAACCAGGTATGGTCACTACGAATTCGTAGTCCTACCTTTTGGTTTGACAAATTCCCCTGCCACCTTTATGTGCTTAATGAACAGTGTTTTAAACAAGTACTTGGATAAATTCGTACTAATGTTCATAGACGATATTTTAGTTTATTTAAAAAGTGAGGAGGAACACAGAGAGCACTTGACGATAGTTTTGCAAACCTTGAGAGAAAACCAGTTATATGCAAAATTTCAGTGAGATCATTTATGGGAATTGCAGGTTATTATCGCAGTTTTGTGGAAATATTTTCTGCAATAGCATATCCCATAACTTCACTACAGAAGAAAGGTACCAAATTTGAGTGGACTGAGAAATGCCAAAACAGTTTTGAACAACTAAAACAAAAACTCACTACAGCCCCAATACTGAAAATTGCAAATCCTGACAAAGAGTTTGTGGTATGCACTGATGCATGCAAAGAGGGATTGGGAGGAGTTCTGTTGCAGGAAAATTCTGTTATTGCATATGAGTCTAGGAAACTTAAGAAGCATGATCAGAACTACAATGTATATTATCTGGAATTGGCGGCGGTAATTCATGCCTTAAAGATGTGGCGACACTATCTTCTAGGAAAAAAATTTACATTGATGACAGATCATATTAGTCTCAAATATTTCTTTTCTCAAACAGATTTGAATCCCCGACAAGACAGATGGCTGTCTTTTCTGAGTGAATTCGATATGGAGATAAAACATATCAAAGGAAAATAAAACAAAATTGCTGATGCACTAAGCAGAAATGCTTGCCAAAACATAGGCAGCATTGGGACTAGTGCTAGTTTTGATTTAGAGGAACTAGTTAAAAAGGTAGTTGATCAGGATCCAAGTTATGAAAGTCTGCAATTATAAATGCAGAAAAAGGAAATGGTGGAGTACACCCAAAACCAGAAAGGATTGATCTGCTATAAAAATAGATTATACGTCCCCAAGGTAGAGTCCTTGAAAAAGGAGATCATGGATGAATATCATAAATAGCCATATGCAGGGCATCCTGGATATCAGAAAATTCTAACAGCTTTGAAAAAGAAATTGTTTTGGCCAGGAATGAAAAGAGATGTGGAAGAATATTTAGCTACTTGCATGGAATTTCAATTAGTTAAGGTGGAACATCAGCATCCAGCTGGTCTTCTAAATCCCTTGCCAATTGCAAAATGGAAATGGGACATTGTTTCTATAGACTTCATAACTGGGTTACCCAGAAAAAAGTACCAACATGACTTAGTGATGGTAGTGGTAGACACTTTAACAAAGGCTTCACACTTAATACCTGTGAAATCTACTTGTGGGACAACCCAAGTAGTAGATGTGTTCTTAAAAGAAATAGTAAGGCTGCATGGGGTCCCAAAGATGATTGTTTTAGATAGAGATGCGGAGTTCACAGCAGCCTTTTGGAAGGGATTGTTTGGGGGCATGGGCACTAGACTGAACTTTAGTACTGCCTATCACCCTTAGACATATGGTCAAACAGAGAGAACCAATCAAATTTTGGAGGATATGCTGAGAATGTATGTTATGTGTAGGCCATCAAAATGGGAAGACCACTTGCATTTAGCTGAATTTGCCTACAACAACAGCTATCAATCCTCCATCAAAATGAGTCCATTTGAAGCACTCTATGGAAGGAAGTGTCGTACTCCTTTAAGTTGGAGCCAACCTGAAGATAAACTGGTATTGGGGCCAGATACTTTACAAGAAATGGAAAGGATTGTCAAACAAATACAAAGAAATATCAAGACAACACAAGATCGACAGAAAAACTATGCTGATAAAAAGAGGGTGCATAGATAGTTCAAAGTCGGTGATCATGTGTACCTACGTATTAAACCCAAAAAGAGCACACTTTATGCTGGAAGTTGTGCTAAATTGGCTTCTAGATACTGTGGGCCTTTTGAAGTATTAGAAAGGGTGGGACCAGTGGCTTATAAGCTGGCCCTACCACTCCATGTTAAAGTTCATGATGTGTTTCATGTTTCATTATTAAAAATATATGTACATGATGCTTCTCACATTGTTTATTGGAATGTGATATAGGTGGAACCAGAAGGGGAGTTCCTTGCAGAGCCGCTTCAAATATTGGAGCGGGAAGAAATTGAATTGAGAAATCAAACAGTAGCTAGAGTAAAGGTGTTGTGGAATCACTTTACTGCTGAAGAAGCTACATGGGAAAGAGAAGCTGAGATGATGGAAAAATATCCATATCTATTTTCAAAATGAACTCTAGTAGTTAGTTGTCAACACCGAGGACGGTGTTTTCAGCGGGGGAATATGTAACACCCCTAGTTTATGTTTTTCTTTCAAGATAGACATTTGAACTTTAATCCAAAGGGGAGTGGACACCAATGGATAAGTATTGTGTGGATGTAATAAATTTTTAATTGTGGAAAATAAATAAAATAATTCTGTGCATATTGACCAAATGAGAATTATGAGATCACTTGCCAAATCCATAAGGTATGGAAAGAGGCTAAGACTTTCCCCAAAAATCTTTCAAAAATCCTTGAAATAATTTCTAAATTAGATTTTTGTGAAAAAATCTAGTTTTCCCCAATGAGGTGGAGAGTAGTTGGGAAGAGGTAAAAAGTTGGGAAAAACAGAAAGCAGCTTTAAAAGTCCCTAAATAAGGGAAGCCTTGGCAAACAGGAAGAAAAGCATCCTGCAATTCTAGACGCAGAATTAGAAACAGGCTTTGGGGAACATAAACTTAAATAAGTTACTCTAGAACAAATGGGGGTTGGTCTGTTCTTGGAGGAGATCTCAGCTCGAGGGTGAGTTTTGGAGACAAAGGAAATCTAAGGTTGGGAGGATTGGTCATCTGCATAATTGGTATGCTTATAAGATTTTTATGAATGGTTAAAAGAGTTGTTGGAATATTGTACTGTAGCATGCTGTAGCTAATATTTTACTTAAGTTAAAAAAATTTGTTCCTTACTTTTAACAGAATTCCATAGAAGAAAAAAAACTCTTCCAGATTTCTGTAATGTAGTAGGAGTACAGTCGAAGGAATACTATCAACCAGAATCTCTAGATCATGGGTTGATCTAAATATGGAGATATTAAATAATTCCTTAGATATTAAACAGATTCTTTAGAACAAGTAATGTGTAACTTTAATCTGCTTTGGAAATATATACATTCCTATACTAAGTTGCAGAACCCTAAGATTTGAATAGAGGAAACCGAAATTATTAGTTCTGTTGAGCTATTTGCACTTAGTTGCATGCAGGCATACTACTAGTTAAGTGTAGAATACTCAATTCAAGCAGAAGCAAATATAATTAAAAATAGACTTGATTTAAATCTTCTCATTGAGGCAATGATAGAATCTCATAAGTTCATGTACAGTGAAAAGAAAATAAATTACAAGTGCAAGCATAGATGAGTACAGTACAATAGATTTACTAAACAACAAGAATAATGTAATCAAATTGTATAGTTACATGAGGATGAAACTCGGTAAGCTGACATGTAGAATTAACTCTGTATACTTATGGTAAAACAAATTTATATCTAAACTATTAGAAAATGGTCATTTTTCTTATTAAGAGTTATAAATGTTATTCCACAAAGATTTGAGTTCGGTATAACCAATATAGTAATCTAGAAAGAATATTACACTGTACAATTCAAATCTGGTGAAAAATTTATATGGAAATCTTTAATGAAATTTTCTCAATGAGGTTATAAAGCCAGAAAATAAAACCAGCTCAGTTATTATAATACTCAAAAGGGCAACCACGACAAGTATTGAATCATACAGAAATACTATGCTCGATTTCAATACTGATATATATATATATATATATATAAGTCCTTAGAATAGAGGCAGTAAATAACTGAGTAAAAATAAATAAAAACTTCTGAGTTTAAGTATAAGTTCAAATTTTTGGTTACCATTACAAACCAAGAATTATACTAACTGGTAAAGTAAATCCGAGGACTCATATAGCAGATTGCGAATGGAGCATAGAGCGAACATAGCAGAAAGTTCTATCGTTAGGCGTGGGAAATTAAATCCCTAAATAAACTATTCCACCATTTTTGTGGAACGATAGATAAAATAAGAAGCATTAGGGGAGACTGTCGACCTCCCTACCACATAGATAAATTTAATACTTAAACTAAATATGGGAAATGGTGACGGTTAACAAATACTTAAATGAATCTGTGAGATACACTTATTAAACCAAAAATAGTTACAGTGCGAGCCAAAAAAATTCTCAGAGCTTCCATCTTATACACATATCAACAGTATTATAAAATATGTCTATACAAATTAGGGGTAAAACCCTAAATAAATTTCGGTATGAAAGAAAAAACACCAAAGGGGATTTTACTGCCAACTCGTGGAAAGAAATCGACCTGTGTATAAACATAGGGCGGAAGTCAAAAGCCGAATTTAAAATCAGGCTTTGCCAAACAACTACACAGAGTTTGCTATTGGGGAGAGAACGCGTACCTTGCCGGATGATGGTGAAGGCTCAGACAACTCTGAGACAAAAACAATAGCGATGTGATAAGCACCGGGAAAACTTATAATAACTAGAATAAATTAACGTGAATTAATAACAGTAGTGACCACGCACCAGTGGGTTACCGTGAAAAGAATTCGATCGTCGACACTATAAGGAGGAGGCACGCATCGTTTAACATAGCCAAAGAAAAATTGGTCTACAAACCCTAATAACTTCATCTGCTTCAGATCAGAGGAATACCATTGAGACAAATAGGTTAAAATAGAGCATCGTATTGTTATCGCCGAGATGGACGATATTGGAGAATAGCAACAAAACGAAGTGCGTAGGTTAATAAACTAAACATGACATAAAAACGGTTGAAAAAAAATTGTACTTGGATCGACAGAGAGTTTCTCAGGAAACCCTAACCGACTTCATGGCAAACGTTAGACTTTTCCGCCTCTAAACTCAACGCAAGCCATGCTACAGGCATGATCCTTGGATGGGGCCTTATAGGCCACACATTAAAAAAATATATATTCAAAGCGACTTCGACAAACGATTGAGAAGAGATGCTGCAATCAATGGCAAATAGCGAAATACAAACTCTGGAATCACATAGCAAGAATTACACGATTTAAATATCGAAACCAAAGTCATGGTAAGCTACCTGGTCGCGCCATGGGAGGAACGTGTTCAGAAGCCATACGTTTCCATGGTATGCCAGAAGTCAAGAGAGTTTTTCGTGAAACAGAACCAGAGAGCGAATGTCGCAGAAGGAAAGAAGACCGAGGAAATGAATGAAAGGGAAGGACATCAATAGATATAGTTCACAAAACCCATAAACCCTAATCAAATCGTATCGTCTAGATGGCAGCTATCCGATGGTTCTTCCATGGATTGATGAAATTCTCAATCAAAGGACATAAATTTAATAAAATCGCAGACCGAGCGTACAAAGGCAGATAGGCGCATTTAAAATGACGTCAGAACCGTCAATTTAACGTATATAAAACTATATAATCTATCAACTTCACCGGCTTGAGATGTCACTTGGCGTAAAGGCTTGTCTATCAAGGTACGTGCATAAGGATATAGCATTCATACATATGGGACATGTTAGCTACCAAAATCAATTTAACCACGAAAATATCACAAACTCAATACAATGAAGTACAATAAGGACCATGGCATATTCACGCTAAGTGATTTCATTCATTCAACGAAAATCGATGCCATCTGCTGGTGCATCAATATTTAAAACGAAGCCCTTTTATAACATGAAAACCTACCATCGTACGATGGGTAGGGGAACCATAATTGTAATGACATATATATAACATCTACAAATTGATTTTAAATTGAAGTGTATGGTTTAATATAAGAAGGAAATTTTTTTTTAAACCAATGTAGTTTATAAAATGAAATTCATGAGGATTTAGGTTATGCTGCACAAGATATGAGAAGTGTAGAATGACATTTAATAAGAGTCATTGGGTATGAGAATTATTACATATATATATGGTTATAGCCAAGGCTGGGTGGCTTAATGTGACATGATAATTAAAAACTATATGTAGCGTGGAAATTAAAAAGGTGTCTATGTGGGAATAAACCTTAAGTACCTTAAGTTCAACATGGTTAAGCTACAAATGGAAATTGAGCATTTTAATATAGGATTTTTTTTTTTTTTTTTTTTTGAGGGTGAGGTATACCAACAACATCTTGAGTAGCATCATCCAAAGCAACAACATCCGAGGAGTAACAACAACCAAGGAGTACCAACCACTTACGTAGTAGTAAACATCCTTGGACTCGTAACATCACAAGTAGCAAAGATCTCGAGTGACAACATCATGGAGTAGTAGCATGTAAGGAGTAACAAAGACCATGAGTAGCAACATTTGAGCAACAGTTGTCACAAGTAGCAAAGATCAAGAAGTAAATGAATCTTTATTGAAAATTAATAAATAGTAAAAATATTAAGTTACAATGGTTATGTTTTTTTTTTTTTTGCAGCAATGTTGTTTGTGAATGGTGAATGAATGGAAAAATGTTTTTCATAAATGACTTGGATTTTAAAATGGAAATAAATTCCCCATTTTTCATGTTATAAATCCATTAATTGATGAAAATTATTCATGTTTTTTTCTCTGTGTGAGGAAACATCTTTGAAAATGACTTTATTTCATTATCATTACCTTCAAGAATCACTTGTTCATAAATTGACCTCATTTATTCTCCTCGGACCTGCAAAAAACGAATGTCTACCTGTAATAAAACATGAAATCATGGAAGAAGAGAGGTTATCGGGCTCTCCTAATCCAAGAAATTTGCAAAAAAAACAAGTAGTTACTCTACAAAACAAATCCATGAGAAAAAAAAATAACAAAGTAAAATTAATTTATTACCTGCAGGAGAGTGGTGGCCAATCATACTAACCAGCAGTGTTTCAATGATAACTTTTTATTTTTTCATCTGATTTGAGTGATTCCAAAGCCAAATGAAATTGAATTTAAATATATTTCTCCAATAGAAGCAGGTTTTAAAAATTCCATGTAATGATATGTTAAATTTTCTTAGAACAACCTACATAATAGAGTCATTTTCAATTTTTCTAACAGTTTATGTTTTTCTTTCAAAGCTAGACATTGAACTTTAATCCTAAGGGGAGTGGACCCCAAAGGACAAAGTATTTTGTGGATGTAATTAAATATTTAATTTTGAAAAATAAATAAAATAATTCTGTGCAGATTGACCAAAATGAGAATTATGAGATCACTTGATAAATCCATGAGGATGGAAAGAGGAAAATATTTCCCCAAAAATCTTTCAAAAATCGTCGAAAGAATTTATTTCCAAATTAGATTTTGAGGAAAATCTAGTTTCCCTAATGATGTGGAGAGTAGTTGGGAAGAGGTAAAAAGTTGGGAAAAGCAGAAAGCAGCTTTAAAAATTCCTAAATAAGGGAAGCCTAGGCCAACAGGAAGAAAAGCATCCTGTAATTCTGAACGCAGAATTAGAAACAGGCTTTGGGGAGAAAAAGCTTAAATAAGCTATTCCTGAATAGATTAGAGGTTGGTCTGTTCTAGGAGATGATCTTAGCTCGAGGGTGAGTTCTGGGAGACAAAAGAACTCTAAGGTTGGGAGGTTGGTCAATTACGACAGTGCTATGTCTCTAAACTACAGGGTCTTTAGTAATTATTTCTATACAAATTGGTTACATAATTGATTGAATAAGATGTTGGATTTGTCAATTCCTACATTTAACATAATTGCATAGAAGGAATTAACCTTCTTAATTCTATAGATTTGTAGAAATAGAAAACTGTAGAGGAGAATCCAGCAGAGTCTCTACACCAGTGTTGGTTTAGATCTGAGCATACATGTTACTCCACAAATAAAATTTGTGATTTAACTTTAATCTGCTTCTGATTTAATAGAATGATTCTAATATTTATATAAGAGAAAGCAGCATGAGATTCCTGTACAAGTATCTAAATTGTAACTACATAAACTACAATGTGAGATGTATAGGGATGATTGATAACATCTGATGTCCTATGGTAAATATACCATCTATACACAAGTAGAAGTAACAGATAAATTTCTTCCTACATGTACTAGTCTCTTTCTATAAAATAATGAAGGACATAGTAGTTAGTGAAGCAAATAGCCAAGAGAGTAGGCTGTTTATGGATTAATAAAATCAAAGTTCTATTGGAACCATGTATGTACACACAGCTTATTTAACATAAGGCTGCCAACTAGAATTTAACATGAAAAGATAAACTATTATATGAAGTTGAGACTACCAATTTAAAAGAAAGATGAATGAAAATGGCCTTTACATGAATTGGGGTTGATTATAAATTAATTTACAACTCATATAAATAATAGTTAGAAACTATTGAAGGATGATAACAAAAGGAAACATCTACTTACAGTAATAACATCATAAAGTGAGACAGAAATACAAGATAATAAATGTAAATAGAACCCTCCTATTTTCGAGTAAGAGACAAGAAAATAGTGAGAATATATTTTAACCCATGCTATTATTATGGAACAAGTACCTTGTAGAAATAAACACTAGAGGAAAAAATTTAACTGTATCACATCAACCATGGAAAGTTGAAAATAAATAGAGTGTTAACTCAATATTTTAGTTATTATTTATATGTCTAATATCACATGCCTCTGAAAATTAAAATCATTACATCTACAAGGGAACCGCAAAAAGGGGAATCATCAAAATTGTATCCTGTGTAGTTATGATAGCAACCATAGTGGAAATGGGTGAACCAGTGCAGAAATAGAAGAATTAAACTTAGCACCAGAGTAAATCAAAACTTAAGACTCGTAGTCAACGTTAAAAGAGAAAAATTGTGTATGAAATTAGGAAAGTCCGAAACGACAATGTCCCTTAGAATTCTTTCCACAGATATGAATTAAACATTAAAGCAGTTAAATGCCAATGTTCATGTACAGTGATCCGGGACAAATTTGAAATAAAATTTCTACACAAAAGTGCCGAGAGGGTTTGAATCTCCAGAAGGAGAAGTCATTATCGAAATCGAGCCGGCAGGACATTCATCCTGCATATTTTAAATGAAAGTCGGAGGTCAGAGTATAAACCTACCCATACCACCGAAGAGAGATTTCACGAAGTGGTGCGACGAGAAGTACCTACATTCTCATAAATTTAATGGGATTACAAGGGAACAAATAACCAAAAATCTATACAAGAGTATCATGAACCCCTACGCAACTAAAAATCGAGGAAGAAATGGAGTTAATCGAGAGAAGGGAAAGGATTCGATACCTGGTTGAGGCTGGAAGTTGGTCACTGAATACCTTCCTGTGAAGAATAACACAGTCAGAATGACAAAAAAAAAATAAACTCGTCGAGCAAATGAACGAGTCAAGTGATACAGCTATGAGCAAGAATTTAGGAGATTTTGTAAATATTCCCAAAGATAGCTGAGGGACGCATTACCCTTTCGAATCTCAAATGAGGAAGTAGCGTTCCCAATTTTTGGGTGCGACAAAATAGAACCCAGTGACAGCCTTCTTCAGTAGGCCTATAAGGAATCAATTTCTTAGATGGAATCCATATTCTTGAATCATAGGAAACAAAGAAAAAAAAACAACGTATATCATTGGCCGTGGGCGTAAACCAGGCAACAAGATTTTCCCAACACAAATAGTGATATAACACAAACTAGAGAGAGATAAGCCTCGATAGGCTGCAAGTCGACTATTAACACTTGAACAAAAAAAATGAAGACGATGGACTTCAGATATAACCAGAATAAAAAACTGATATCAAATTAAACCAACTGAAATAAAATGAATAGGAATAGCGCTGCGAAATCGGTTACTAAGCGATGGATTACCTGAAAGCTTGAGTTGGTGCGATTTTGGCGACATTCCTATGTTGAGGCCGAGGTCCCCACCTCTCTATCTCTGTGTGAGAACACCCTGCGGAAAAAAAAACCAAACGAGACGCAGAAGGTTTTCGCCAAGAGGAACCATGGGTCTTAAACACGACCTGAAGCCCCAAGTCTTGAATGAGAATCACGGTAAATTAGGGTTGCTGAGCTCGAGGGTGGGAAATTCTAGAAGCCCGAGAAGAAAATCGATGGCATTCCAAAAAAAATTAATTACCAGGTACAAAATTTTTTGACCTCGAGGAGAGATCAACCCTCGCTTTGATGGCTAGAAGCAAAATAAATCAATACATACACTGGGTTCCAGAACAAAATGAAATATAAAATATGCATGTCATATCCCAGGATACGAGTAACCAGTTCATCACGCAAATACGATTGTGAAAAATTAAATAGCCAAGCAATACGATATATGGTAGCCAGGGAACGTAAGGCACGATAACAATCAACCAACACATCAATCCATACCATCGTACATACGTTCCACCCAAAGCGAAATCACTTTAATAATGGCATATCATACCTTCATTAATTCATGAGCTGGATAGAGAAATAAAATAGTAATTCAACTATGTCATAGTTGGTATCAAGATTTTGTGACAGACTTGAGAGGTTAAGTTAATATACTAAAGTCACCAAATCATGTGCTCTACACGAAGAAGGAAAAGCGATATCCATTCATTATATTAAGTTCGAAGTTATATACTACCCTTTCTTCTTATTTTAACTACAATAACATTGTAATTATGTGGGGTCGAGACAAATACGAAATGGATCGATTTATACATAGCTAAATAAAAGGAGTAGGTGTTGAGTTAACAACCAGGTGAAGTGTTAACAAGAAAAAGGGATTCATGTTAGAGTTTTAATTATATATATATGAAATATATGTATAGATCATGAGGTAGAGGTACATCTGTACTTATAGATAAAGAGTTATACGATTGTGGAAATTCTTGTATAGGGTAAGGCCTATGATATTGTAGAAGAGACAATCCTAGTCAGGGAGCAAATGAGACAATCAAACAAATTTCGATGACAGGGTAACCAGAAAAAAAAAAATTATTGGGTGCAGGAAGAGATGTTACATTTCCAGCTCAAACCAATAGTTGATATTTCAAGCATAAATTTTTCATTTGATGATGGATTGAACTGATTAAAATTGGAGATTAAATTCGATTCATTTATATATCTCCAGTAGAAACATGTTTTTAAGATAATAATAATTTATGGGTCAAATTCAATTGTGAACAACCGGGAAAATAGAGTTTCAAAAGTGTTGATTTATGATAAAAAATCAGTATTTTGGTCATAAATTCCTCATACGATATCCAAATAAAGTGATTAAAATTAAGTTTAAAACTATATTCATAGGGGAATATACCATAGAAACAATTTTGCAAAATATAGTCATTTAGGACTCCAAAAATAGACTGTCCCAACTCTGTTCCTAAGTTTCCTACTAGACATCTTGTCATTGTTTTGGTCATAAATTTTTCATTTCAAATCAAAATCAAGTGATTCAAATTGAGTCAAAAATCAGATATAAAGGGATATGTAGTATAGAAATAGGTCTTGAAAATATGTCCATTTGGTCCCTCAAAACCTGAATGCCTCGACTATTTTTCCAGAAATTTCATCAAGCCCGTAAGCCATAAGATATCATAATTAAGGAATTTTTCCAAGAAGGTGATCAAAATGAATATGAGTGTTTTTAGAAATATTATTTTCAATATAATACATCTAAATACATAAATAAATTTAAATATTGAATACCGATGTTAATTTTCACATACTGTTGCAACAAAAAAGACTATTTTTACATCTAAAGAAATTTATTTATTTATGTCTTTATTGATTCTATATTCTATACTATACTACTCTACTTTGAAGAGTAAAATATAATTACATATAAGAGTACTTCTAGTGTAACCATTTTTGAAATAATGCCTCAACTATGCACATGCCCGTATTTGAAAAAAGTATGTTAATAAATACACGGGTATGAGAGACCAAAACCCCTGTTAAGGATGGTGCCAAGAGTTGCTGAAGTGTAGAGTAATGTTGCAAGAAAAAAATAGAGTGAAACCAGCCTTCAATATAGTCTTGATTTCCCCTATTTTTCACATCCTAAAGTTACATGACTGAGTTCCAGATTGTGTTGAAGCTTCCTTCTTTGACCTCATCCTCTACCTTTTTGTTTAGATCTTTTTTCGTAGAACCAGAGGAAGGAAAAAAAATTCAAAATTTTCTTAAAGCTCATGACCTAAAGAAGGGCGAAAATTCCCTCCCTAAGATGAGAGATTTGGTGTTTAAACATAAATAAAGAAAGAAAATCAATGAAATATTAATCTTGGGACCTGTAGCAGGGTAACATTTTCCACCTTGCGAGAATTTATTGAGCCCTAAAAAATCAACTGAAAGAAAAGTAAATAAAAATGACTAATTCTCACGACCTAGAGCACGGTAGAGTTTCCCTCCCTAGGACGAGAGATTGGTTCCTAAGAAATCAGTAGGAAAAAAAAGACTAACACTCAGGACCTAGAGCAGGGTAGTATTTCTCTCCCTAAGATGAGAAATTGGTTCCTATTAAATCAACATAAATAAAAGAAAATAAAATCGACTAATGCTCATGACCTAGAGCAAGGTAGAATTTCCCTCCCTAGGACGAGAGATTGATCCTTAGATCAATATTAATCATGTTCTTCCACATTTTTTAGCCTCCCCAGTAATGGCTCAAAAAAATTGGTGTCCAAGTGTGAATGAATATTCAAACCCTTTCCCACATTAATTATCAATTTGGGTGCATACATGATTTGAAGGTAATGCGCAAGGTATATGTAGGAGAAATTGCATAATCCAATATTTATCATAGATTCAACAATTAAACAACCATAACTACTGTAATAGTAATAAAAGATAAATTGTAGAATTATAAAAGAATTCACAATAATTAAAGAACATACAATAGTAGCAGTTAAAATACTCAAACAAAAATGTGAAAGAAGTAAAAGGAAATAATGCATCACATGACCAAAAGAGTTGGCCCAACTCTCTGAACAGGACCACAATAGACTCACAGCTTACAAATAAGGAAAAATTACTTGCATTTAATTAATTAAAAGTCTTTTGTTACAATACTTTATCTCTTGCTCGCTAACCCTCTACGTGTTCTCCCCTATGCGTTCTCCTTTCTTTATGATTTGTGTCCCTTTAAATTTACAAAAAAAAAGGGAAATAGGTTGCTTAAAAAATCTCAATAAGCAAGATGAGATCTGAAATATATTTCCATCATGATTCAGCTGGCATAAGTCGAATCTAGCAATTACAATTTGGGCAATTTTGGAAAATTGCCATAACAGAAAATTGACAAATATTTCCTTCGAGGAACCCTGTGTTTATCTCAATAAAGACCTGATTTTTGAAAACTACATAACTAGAAACTAATTTGGTCGATTCTACACAAAACCCATGTTTCATATTTTCAGGATTGTTCTCCATTTGCCCAAAAATTTCAACGCAAAACTATCTCTTTTATCTCAACAAATTTTCGAGTTGGAATATTTAATTATCAGCTGAAAATAAAATCTGCATTTTGAAAGACATTTTGAGGGCTAAATTAGTGATTGGTGTTACAAAAAATTCATTAGTAAACCATCATTTGCAAAATCATGGATAATAATCATTAATTTACTAAAATAAAGGAGAACAAGTATTTCTTATCCAAAAGAGCATAAATTGTTATGAAATGGAATTATATAATAAATCATGATAAATAATGTGATAAAATAATATTAGAAATGGCTAAAATGGATGTTATGAAGTGATAATAATAATAATAATTAGTGGCTTAAGAATCAGATGAGCGAAAAATTGATTTTAAATTTATTTTCCACGTGTGGAAGATCAACTAGATTTATCCCACATGCCTAAGAGATGTGTCACACCCCCTCATTGATGAATAGAAATTGGAGAGACATGGAGGTCATTTTCTCATCATCTCATCACACATTCTCTCATTGTGGGCTAATTGGTTCGATAACCTTTGGAGGCCCTTTTTCCCTCACATGTGTGGAGCGAAGTTGCCATTTTCTGCATTGATCATTTTAGGGATTTCTGTTTTCTGTGCTAGTGTGTTTATGGCTTTTATACTGCAGCATTGACCAGGTTTGACCATGGTCAACCCTTGATCATTTGACATCAATATTCTGCAGAAATTTCGATTTTAGGAGCCAATACAGATAGGAACTAAAATCAAGGAATTCTAGGTTGTTTGACAAAAGCCCTACTTTGTTGTGTTGACTTTTCTGAAGATGCATGCATTGACTTTTCTGCGTTGTCCTTGGTTTGAATTGTGTGGAATTTTGATGAGTTTTCTTTAAGGGTTGTGGGTGTGACACATGAATTTGTTGGCCAACCAAGAAAGACTTTGCTGTTTGAAGCACCGTACTGACCGTCGTAACACAACAATATCTCATATCTTTGTTGGACATAAGGAATTCTAAATCTGATCCATATTCATCTTCTCTTCTATTGATATTTTATTTTCTTCTATCATCATTTTACTTTCAAGATTATGTGATTCCTATTTCGTATTTGGCCTTAGAAATATTGAAGTAAAAGTGCATCAATCATAGAACACCATTGTTATCTAAATTTAACACTATCGTAAACGGATCATCCTCAAATCATACTCCCACGGTGTTTTTCTAACCTATCTCTTGGCCAGATTTCAATATCCAATGAATCTCTTCATCACTTTTATGATTTCAATTTTTATGGTGAGGGTGATACATCCATTATCGACCATGAATATTTTTTTCTTAATTTTCTTGAATATTATGAAATTGATTGTGAATATATGGCTTGTATTATTTTCTGCCTAACCCTTGAAGTTCAAGTTAGTCGGTGATGTTAGACTCTACCACCTTCTTCCTTCCATTCTCTTAACCATATCATTGAGGACCTTGATTTAAAATTTGATATGTATGTTTACCAAGGTGTTTATAAAAGAATCAATCAACTTAGAATTTTTCCTAATGAATCAGTTGAATATTTCTCTAAATTGATTCCTTCAAATTTGTTATGAATTCCATGAAGAATATATAGATTGGGATTTATTGAAACAGAAGCTTTAGCATTTGGTTCACATTTATTTTCATGATGAATCCAAACTACTTGAGGTTTCTTTTTCCCCAACTCTTGCAAATAATGAGACACCTCTAATTTTAGAGGAGTAACCTGCTATTTATTTTGTTCCTTTTCCTCTTCCTTTTATAGTTTCGATGAGGGTGCATTTGTGTGATGATAATGAAGGTTGTAAATATGTACATCGAAATCCTAATATTTCTTATCATCTTTATTTTTCTTTTCATGATTCAGATTCAATGAGGGAAACCGTAGAATGGATCATGAAGCTTATGGTGAAGACTAGTTTTTCCATTCCTTAAGTAGGTATTAAAACTCATAACCATCGTATTGAATCTAATTTCGGTACCTATTATTCTCTACCATCTCTTTCTCATGATACTTCACCCATTGATCTACCTGATCCATCTCTTCCAAATTCGAGTAGTGACCAGATGCAAGCTAGTCACATTTCATAGGCAAAGAAGTAGGAAGGTGAATATTCTTCAATATTTCTTCTCATTTTCAAATTCCACCATGTGAATATGGTGTTGCCTCATTCTTGGATGATATTGAATCTCTTAATCATGCTAATGAATTAAATGAAATCAATTTTGTTAGGCCCGTATGGTTGGAAAGAAATCATTATAATGGTGATAATTCTATGGATGTAAGCAAAGACGAATGCGCAAGTGCAAAAACAAATCTTTCAATTCCTTGGAAATATTTTTATTTATAATTTTATTTGGTTTAGGAATATTCTCTTATGGTAACTTCCTCTTCATCTCACTCTCCCTTTTGTTATATTGTTTGCTATGAATCAACTTGCAATAAATATACTCCATACGCTTAGAGTCATTCATCTCATGAACTAACTTCTCAACTGACATAAGGTATTGAGGTTATCCATTATTGAAAAGAAAAAAAATAAACCATTGAGTATCCTTTCCATCCCATATAATCTCTTTTTTGACATGAACACAACTCTTCAAATCGACTAGCTCATGAAATTTATTCGATTCATACATATCTATATTTGTGATGAGAATAATATTTCAACTTGAGTAATTTGGTTGTCAAAGTTGTAAATTTCGATCAATTCAGTGACATAGATGGTTTCCATATAGGAAATGCTGATCTAATTGAAATAAGTGAAAACAGTTATCCTCACACCATTCATGATTTGGTTCAATATTCAAAATGTGATTTTACAATCCTTCAAATTTTCGGGACTTGTCAGTGAGTTGAGGAACTTCAAGTATGGTGAGATCCTTGAACTACATCTGGTCTTTTTTTCCTCGCAAAAAAAATATTTCTACATGGTTTCAGTCAATTTAAATTCCTTATTGAAATATTTTTGGTGTTGCAGATATAATATTTTGAAATTTCAAGATTTGATTTTTGATAGGATTCAAGTTTATTTCAGTTGATTCATCTCCATGCAAAACACTTGCTATTAACTCATGTTTGGAGAGTGTATCTCTCACGGAAGCGTGGAACTATGAATTTGATTATCGTAAAGATTATATTTTTCCTAAGGACTCATACATGTTATATTATTTGGAAACAATTAACTCTTGATCTTGTGAATATTTCGATGCTAATATTTTTCTTCATCAACTAACTATGATCCTTTTGAGTGCTTGTGAATGCATGAATCATTTGATGAATCAAATTCTTATTCAATCATTTTGCACTATCTTGTTTCGTGTGCTTTTTATACTAGCATTCCTATTTAATTCTTTCAACGATTATGATGCTAGTGTCATATCTATCCAGTTACAAGAAAATGGTTTGTTACACTCATCACATGAGGAAGATGATTCTGTTATGAAGAGAATTTGTGAAACTATTGAAATTGATTTATCTTTGTTAATTTCAAACTATGAACCTAATGTGTTAACTAACCCATCTGAGCATGATTATATCTATGATGATAGAGTGATTTTATAGGTGTTGGGGATCTTCCCTTCACTTTGGAGATCTGTTGGAGGAGATAATTTTTATTGTTTATATCAGATCAGATCCAATTTCTATATATGAATATTTCCATAGATCTACAGTCTTAGATCTCATATCTACATCTTGTACTTGGTGTTTTGCTGAAAAACTCAAGGGGGTTCAATATAGGAGCTTGTATAGTGTATATATCTGGTATAGATCTAACTTTTTGTCCACACACTTGATTGAGATCTGATGTGTAATCTACAGTTGTTGTAGACCTAATAAAACAATGCTGTAAGGCATTTTTAGCCTTTATACATGGTTCTAACACCTCACTTCGAGGATTTATTTCATTGGAGAATTGTATTTTCTTGTTATGTATCTTATGGGCCACATGTTACCTAAATTTTGATGATGTGATGAAAAATGAAAGGTCTCCATATTGACCTCCTTCTATTTTTAAGATGGTCTACATTATTTATCTATCATTTTGCATTGTGTTGCTGCATTCCCCATTTGGGAATATTACAAATGCACAAGTATAACTATTCCCCAACCTGACACTCCTTGAACAACATGCTCCTATTTGCATAAGTATTCTACCTATCCTACACCTCTTTCAAGTTCTACTTGATCCCTTACATTTCTTATTCCATTTCTGCCAACATATCTGGTTGAATCAATACCCTGTTAAATATATCACCCCAACTGTTAGGAGTGTTACAACTCTGCCCATAAAATAGACCCTGCTATTTCAGAAGAGTGAATTAGAATAGACCTTGCTAGAATAGAGGCAATTCTTAACATAAGTCATCCTAGAAATACAAAGGAATTACAAGCTTTCTTAGGTAACATTAACTTTCTTATGAGATTCATTCCAAACCTAGTAGAATTAATTAGACAACTAAATAACATGTTGAAAAAATATTCAGCACTTAAATGGATAGTAGAGGCAAATCAATCATTTGAATCAATCCAACAAGACCTTACAAAAACACGAGTCCTAATAAGTCTTGATCTCAAAAAATATTTTATTATTTTTTCTTTTGCTTTAGAACATCCTATTATTGCAGTCTTACTGCAGAAAAATGATCAGGGCTATGGGAAACCCATTGCCTTTTTCACCAAATCACTAAGAGATGCCACATTAAAATATAACATAATGGAAAATCAAGCACTAGCTTTATTTAAGGCTATCAAAGACTTTAGAGTGTATATATTATATTCACACATCATTTATTATGCTCCAAATCTAGTAGTGAAGGACATTCTGACTCGGAATGGGCCTGATGGTAAGAGAGGCAAGTGGATTTCCACCATTTTGGAATATGAAATGGAAATTAAGCCCACCAAACTAATTAAAGGCCAAGGTTTAGCCAAACTCATGGCTGAACCAAATTGTCAGGCCTTAATACAAATTTTATTTCCCATTTAGATGATTAGGAAGAGATTTTGACTGCACAAATCAATAGAGAATTTTCCTATTCACCATGGTATGTAGATATCATATTTGTATTAATAAATTTACAATCTCCTCCATTATTTTCAAGAACTAAAGCTAGATTTTATGTTAAAGGAAATGAAATTTTGTATCATAGATAATGATCTGTTTTGGAAATATCATGGTGGCATTTTATTAAATTTTTTACTTAAAGATGAAGCTGATAAATTTTTGGAAGAGTTTCATGTAGGTGACCGTGGAGGACATTTTTAATGGAAGTCAACAGCTGATAAAATATTGAGGGATGGTTTTTACTGGCCCACTCTTTTTGCAGATGTAAAAAAGTATGTGACCTCTTGTCACAAATGCCAAATCCTTGAAGGGAAGAAAAATTTGCTACCTTGACCCCTTAAACCCATCTCCACAAAAAATTCCATTTTAGCAATGGGGTTTAGAATTCATTGGTGAAATTCACCCACTCTCCTTAGCTCAACACAAATTGATTTTTACAGCCAAAGACTACTTCACCAAGTGGGTAGAAGCCATTTATTTTAGACAAGGCACTGATACTGTCATAATCTCATTCTTAGAAAATAATATACTGTCTAGATGTGGATGCCCTCAAAATCTCATTACTGATAATGTAGCTCCTTTCAAGTCTAAGAAAATAATTAACTTCTGTAACAAATATCATATTACCCTTGGCCATTCCATTTCCTATTGCCCTCAAGGTAATGGTCTTGCAGAATCCTCCAATAAAAGCCTTGTTAATATCATAAAAAAACTACTAGAAGACAATAAGAAGACCTGGAACAAATGGTTAGTTAATGCCTTATGGGCAGAAAGACATACCATGAAGAATTCTATTGGTATGTCCCCTTATCAAATTGTATATTAGATAGATGTTATTTTTCCATCCTCTTTTGGATTGCCAACGATGAAGATAATCCAAGAATTGCACGTTGAACCCAATAATATCCAGAGAAGGATAAACTAGACAATAAGCTTGCAGAAAACTAGGGAAGAAGTCTACGTCAAATCACAAGTTTTCCATGATAAGATTAAAAAGATATTTGACAAAAAGACAAAGGAAGATGATTTTTACATAGGTGAAAAATTTCTTAAGTGGGATTCTAGGAGAGAGGAGAAGGGTAAACATGGAAAAATTGATCTCCTATGGAAAGGCCCTGATGTCATTTATGGTTACAAAGGTACAAATGCGTTCTTTTTGAAGGATTAGATGGATCGGATCTGCCAGGTAGACCTATCAATGGTAGGATGTTGAAGCCTTATTATTTCCTAGAATAACAGTAGTTTACTTTCTTTACTTTTCTCATTATATATAACATTACAGAGTTTAGATTGGATTGGATGTTTTTCTTGCAAAGTTAAAGCTAGGATAGAAGGCCCTAAGCTTTGAAGGATAAAATATCATAAGTATGAATAAATAAGAAATCAAAAAGAAGCTACCAAGCAAGCACATTCAAAGTTAGAAAGGCTATTTACCTTAAAGTTCTTGACATTTCACCAAGAAATTCCATCCCCGTGTGGAGCCACTATTAGTATCCTATAATAATAGGATTCATAATTTTGAATTGACATTGTTTAGTCTTGTAATATTTACATACCTTGTCTTTCTAGAGTTTTTTTCCCATATTAGAGAAATAAAAAATGTAAGGAGGGTAAAATTCCCAAAAGAAAAATAAAAGGACTGAAATAGAAAAAGAAAAGATAAAAAAGAATAAAAAAAAATGAACCACAACAAAAAAGAGATAAAAAAAGATCATGAAAGTGATGCAAATTCAAATGCCACTAATTTTTACTTTACTTTGAAAAATAAATATTGTGTGCAGCTTGTAAAAATGCCACAATCCATGAAGGCCAAACTGCTTAATATTGACCTTTCAAGCTTTAAGTTTCATGTTGATAGATAGAGAATAAAGATCTAGCCAAACTATTTAATCTTGGGAGATCAGAAATTAGGTAGAGAATAATAAAGGAGCTCAACAGTTTAATCCGAACCCTTGGAAGAAATAAGGATAGAATTATTTAGTTTTATGTTAAAATAAAAATGAATAAGGGTCTTCAAGATCAAATGCACCGATGTAAATAAATTTTTTTGCAGGGTAGCTGATGGGTAGGCAGAAGAAATTTTCACAAGGCATGGATAACAGAAAATTGGTCATTTCATTTACTAAGTTCCTTGAAAAATCATTCCCCTTGTAAAAATACCCTTTCCGCTTCATTTTAAACCTTTTCCCCATTACTTCACTCTTTTTTCCCCACAAAAAATCCATTTTCCTAAGTTAAAATGCATATTTTCCTTTGGAAAAGTAAAATCCCTTTATCTAATTTCCATTTCATTCACAAAAATACCCAAAAAATACCTTTATCCTAAGTATTTCTTTAAAAGGTGATATCTCGGGTCCCACATTGAAGAAATTATTTCCCAATATCAAGTTTTATGTTAAACTTAGTATATTTAACCTCCCACATTATATTTCATTATTAACATTTAACTTTATGTATTAATTCCCTTAAATACATGTAAATCATGTATTTAATTAATTCCTTTATATATATTATTCCCAACCCTTTATTTTTAATTTAATACATAGTTTCATTTCCCCACAAATGATATAAATTGGGCCCACTATGTATTAAACCCCGAGCATATAGTTTATATGCACATAACATATCATATTGGTTTAAAACTGGGGCCCCATGCCTATCCAATCCTCAACACTCCATTGCATTTGCCCAACTATCAGATCAGCACCCATCTGATCCAATAGCAACTGATCCTTATCATATTCCCGATGGAGAATTCTTTAACCACACACCAACCTTGCGAAATGTGTGTTTTTCAAAGCTCCGCTCCCTGCTACATGGCCAATTTCTATTTGATCGCATCCTCACAATCTTTACCGGCCAATCGCATTAGCTCATACGAAAACCACAAGTTGTATTTCTTCCCATTAGAAAAAACCATTGTTATTTGAAATGACCTATGCATTCAATTTTTTAATCACTTTTGTTTAAAAATCCATATACCCTCCCTTTGCAACCTTTTTTATAATTTCTATTACAAAATCGTGCAAACAGAGTTATTTCCGACCTAAAGAATTGTTTCTGACCCTGTTTTAAACCAAATTTCAAACTTAATTCAACCATTTGCTAATAAAGACTCTATAGAACCTAATTTGAAGAAATATAAAGACCACAATAATCTCTGAAAAGCCTTCTGCTGCCTCAGAACCCCTTCTACAAACCAAATATTCATTTTTTCCAGGTATTATTCAAAGCAAGGACCTGTTCCTTAAAGCTATAAGGAAGTAATTGAAGTGATTGAATCAATTTAGGAGTTTTACAGACCAAAAATGCTTATTTTCTTTCAATCCTGTTTTATAGACCCTAGTCCTCTTTTCAAAGAGTTTCTGAGGTCCTAAGACTTTTTTTGAATACAGAAGAGTATAAATTGATCAATTTAAATATTGTAAACTAGAGGAAATTCCTTGTCTCATCCTTAATCAGTCTGCAAAATGTAATTATCTTTCTGAGGTACTCCAAAATTCCTGAATCCATTTCTTGAGTCAAAATATTAATCAATTGAGAAAAATTAACAAAAAAATTTCTTCCAAAAGCATTGTATCTATCAATCCTCTGCAACCCCAAGTTGTGCATGTATAAAACACTCCCTTCGATGATAAATATTTGAAAATTAGTGACCCTGTCACTGATTTTAACCTTCTTGAGCTCCACTATTGGAGCCATGACAAATCCATTGACCAAGCAAATGAGGTTTTCATTTGGGAGTCTAATATACCAAAATATGTCGTACCATAGACTTTCCAGTGCCCAGAAGTAATCAGACTCTGTCAATATTGCTATTTTCCTGTTCAGAGAGCCATTGTAAACGCTAAAAAAAAAATGTTTACCATTACAGTTGGGTCAATCAATCAAGTGATGTAGATCCAACCTATACCAGATGAAACCCTTTTATCTATCGAAACCCTCACACAGTGGTATCTAAATCTGGACTTCCCCAAGAGGTTCTAGATATTCCAAACTTTCATACCTTCATCAGTATAAAATCCTAAGTCTAATCCAGCCTATGTAGCATCTATTTTCTTTGAGATAACTAGACACATCATTACAATGTTGTCTTTCTTTTGGGATACTTTACTGATTAACATGTTGATGCTTCAGTATTGGGTTTCCTATCTACTTTCACACCTAGTCAGCCTATTGCAACCATTTTTATTTTTCCCCAATACCCTGTTTATACTATTCATGAACAGTTGGTCAAAATGCCTGAAGAAGGTGTTTTCAAGCATTCCTTGGTTTTATTCCACATGTTTTTTTACTTTCATTTTGATCAGTTTTCCATTGACCTTCAAAAGCTTGCTGTTGAAGGTAGCCCATAGTCAATCAGATTTTGGACTTCCTTCATAAGGAAATAGTCCACTGAGTTTACATTTACAGATTTCATTTATTCCTTTATCCATCCTATTGTCAACATGTTGAACAACAACATACAACCAAGAATCAGTGAGGGAATTAAAAAGGCCTTACAGTTATATGAACACAATAGTATAGGAGATTGGTAATTGTATCAAAACCATACAAAAGTAAGGGTATATGGATCTAATATTCTTTCACATAAGCTACCCAAATACCTCCCCATGAGGTTATTTTCCCTTGAGTACGTCATACAGATTCTTAATTTTGATGGAATCAATTTCTTAGCAGCCACAAAGAAGACCTAATTTAAGATTAAGAATCAGGTTGGCCATTTTATTTGTAACAATAGAGATGTAGGTCCAGACGCTAAAATTTTTTTGCAGGAGTTTAAATTCCATAATATTTTTCTGTGGTATTATGATTCTCTAGGAGTAATAAGAAAATTGAGAGTTAAATGTAAATTAACTCCTTATTTACATGAGAAAAATCTAGACATATAGAAATAATCCAATCAGTCTAAATGGTTGGAGAACACTTTGAAAGAGTTCAAGAAACCATCAGAAAAAAGTGCAATCATGCAGACTCCATCCCAAGAAGACACAAATTATAAAAGAGTCAGAGAGGAAGGATCATATTCAGTAAAAAATACAACTGAAACTAAATTCAAATAAATGTACAGGAAGAAGAAAAAATTAAATCATGTGGGAGAACAAGTGGAAACTATTGAAGTAATTGATATTGATGCTGTGATGAAAGATAATTCTCCTCCTCCTGCAGTTTCTGAAGGGACACATCAGCCTTCTACTTCAAACACTCAGCTGATTCAACAACAACACAATGTTGAAGTATCATCCTCCAATGAACCATCAAATAAGGAAATGGAAATTACGCAGAAGTATAAAGAAATAAATATCAGAAATGAAGCCTTGAAAAGTGATACATATAACTAATACTGGAAGCAGTCACCCAGTGATCAAAGCAGATTACTTTCTACTTTTGACTATAAGACTAGAAAGATGCAGATCAACTTCCTACATCCTACACTAAATCATCCCAAAACATCAGATGATTACAAAGATACCTCATATGAAGTTCAGGCACAGGATCTTCATCCTATTTACTAGATTGAATTTCACAAAAAAAGTGCTAAAATTCTTTTTTCAACCATGACAAACAAAGCCATGAGTGTTTAGAAGTTACAAAACACTCTTGGGAATATCAGAGATCAACTCAAATTATAAAAGGCATCCTCACAGGCTGAGAATAACAGAACCAAATCACTAGAAGATTTGATTATTGAAGTAGGATGTGATCCTAATAATGTAAAAGTTGCAGATGAATTGATAAAAGGAAAAATGTAGACATTGCCGCATTAAAGAAGAAACTAAAAATACCTCCTACTAAACATCCTCAGGCAAAGGAAGTTTTACAAGATCCAAGTCAAAAATATGAGATGATGAATATCATTCTTTAGTTGACTGCCCAAATCAAAGAAATGGAAATTGAAATGGACAAGTTAATACAGGAAAAATATGCCAACAAAGAAGCAACTCCTATCACTGTTATTCCTATAGTCACTACTGTTGTTCCTTCCACATTAGTAGAATCATTGGTTCCTTCACTTCCAATGGCCACAACTCTTCCTGTCACATCAACTTCTACTTCAGATACTGAGTCATCTTCAGCAATAGTACAACCTACATATGAGGCAAGCAAATTGGTAAAATAAATGGAGGACATGTCTATCCAGAACAATGAAAACAATAGAATTAAAAAACAGCTTAAAATTCTAGATGATGAGAAGAAGCTACTACAGATTATGCACAAGAATGAAGAGTAGAAAGCTAACAAGTTGAATGAAAAATTGAAAAGGTTAGAGAAATATCTAACACTAGAAGAACCAATGGCACAAGCCAAGCAACAACTATGGGCCAATATCATTGAATCTATCAATTATATTTGGCCATCAATCTATGCTATTTATTAACAAAAAGATCTCATCAAAGAAGCAGTTGAAGCCATCTAAAAAATCAAAGAAGAACTTGGAAAGAGGATAGAAGAGGCTCTTGAGATCATCAAATTTATTAATTCCAAGAATAACAAGGAGTTAGAAAAGATTGGAATTATTGACATGTTAAAAACCATCCTAGGATATAGGAAGGTAATTTCTAAAAAGAATTTGATGATACAACTAGAAGAGAAATGCCAGAACATGGAAGTTTCCATAAGAAGGGTCATGATGAAGTTTGGCATTCTAAGGTAGAAAGGCCTTCCAAATCATCTGGTAATTCATGAAAAATTGATGAACCATGATGATTATGATTAAAAAATGAGAGAAGTGGCCAAGGATCAAGTTAATATACCTTCTTCACAAGCAATTCCAATAGGAAAAGTTCTCTACAAGAATTTTGAAAATATTTTTTACCTGCAACATGAGGTAAAACACCTATTTTCCAAAAAGCCAACATTTTCAAAATATATAGAGGCAAATGAAATATTCAGAAGGATGGCGAAGATAAAATTACCAGAAGAATAATTTTGGGAAAATTTAATTGATTTACGGTGAAAGCAGTAAAGGTTAAAACAAATAAAAAGAATAGGTTTTTCTTACAATTTCAGAACAACAGTAATAGTTTTGCAGTGAAAATAGAGACATTTAAAGAGTATTAGAGAGTCAAAGAGTATCAGTAAAATTCAAAGTGAAAGTCAAATCAGAAATTACAGAGCAGAGATAAAGATTGCCAGTGTAAAGGACACTCTACTCCATCCTTCGTTGAGCAAACAGTTAAGAGACAAATCAGCAACAAATCAAAGATAGCAACAATAAATTAAATAAAGACAGTGACAACTTGAATTAGTTAGATAGTTGTCTCTATCTTCTTGCATGAAGATATTTATTTTCTATGAAGAATTCCTAAGTGTATTTTAGGATATTTTGTAAATATTTTTGTATAAATACTTCACATTTCGAAGTATTGAGGGTGAATGAATTGTTGAACATTTCTATAATTGTACTATTCTTGAACCTGAAGGTGATTGTACCAATTTCAAGTCAGCCGACTAGATTAAAGAAATGAAGATATTATATTACAGGATTCATGTGTTGGGCCACTACAGTGAAGCACTTTCTACTCGTTCAATTGTTTCTTTCTAAAGTTTTCACAAATACTTGTATGTTTTTCTAAATATAAATGATATATCAGGAATGTTATTTCAGAATATGTTTAATTACACTCTTTCTTGAACTGTTTATTAGTGACATGTTTTCTACTGATATCCAGATTAGGGAATTCCTAATTTCTCCCTAGTTTCGATCGATCTCTCTCTTTTCACTCATTATTCGGATTTGAGAACCCTTAATTTCTCTCTTACCCCAATTGAAACCATTTTCACTATCTCCCTAAGGAGCTGAAGTTACTCAACTATCTTTCCCTGTGAGTACTTCCCTTTAGAACCTTGATCAAAATCTATTGCTTGACACTTTGACATCATTATCCCAATGGTAAGCAGACCTACATATATCCATATGAGTAAGTGATTTTTCCACCAAACCAAATCAAAATAAAATTGCAAGTAATCCTACATGACTAGCCCAAAGTCAACTAAAACAAACAAAGATAAATCATATAGAGAGAGACCTCTCTAAGCATTAGGAAGGCTAGATCGTAAATCCTAAAAGTAGTTTTGTGGTTACATCTAATGTTCTTTAAAAAAAAATATAAATGTTACAACCCTAAGAACTATTTGAGTGATAAAATACTGGCGACCATACTAGGGACTAACCAATCCTCAGTTTAAAATAAACCTTAAAGGAAATTCTTTTACTTATATTTTCACCTTAAGGTTGTTTTAGGGTTGTGAGTAAATTTTTCATAACAAACTACAATTCAGGCTTCCATAAGAACCTAATATACTAGGTCTAATCCTGATCCAGAGCTTGTTGTAATAGTAGATAATCCTGACAAAATTTTAAAGAAAAACAGAAAAGGAGAAACTTTACGTAATAATAATTCATTGATGAAAGAAAATTATCATCCCAAAAAATTATAAAGTTTACAAAACATAGAATTTGATTTAGATTTTGAGCAATCTTTATTTAGAACTAAGTCAGAAAGTGCCACATATGATAGTGTAATAGATCCTGATTTTATTTCATTTCTTGAAAGTAAAAAGGAAACTTTTTCACTTGATTCAGATGAAAAATCCCTATAATTTTATGATAAACTTGATGCTTTAATTGCAACTTTGATTAAGTAAATTGATGAAACTTATCTTCAACATTCAGTTGGATTGACTGATTTATCTACATATACCCCTAAACCTTCTACCAATCATTTAGAATCTGTCAGTTCATATTTGTTTAGTACCACCTCATGTATTATTTCCATCAAACTTCATTTCATAGAATCCCTCATTCTTAAGCAACCTTTTCAACCTATAGTTTTATTTCCATCCCAAAATAGTTCAAGTTCATCTCCTAGCGTTTCTGCTACATTTTATAGTACTTCAACATCATTTCTAAGGTCCTCTTCTAGGATCCAAACTACATCTTCAAGTGTTCCTACCTCATCTCTAAGTATTTCAAGCTCTTTGCCAAGTACTTCAAACTTACCTCCTAGCCAAGCTAGAATACCATCCATGGCTTCCAGATATAGACCTTTGGTTCTAGAAGAACCTCTACATGCCATGCCCCAAGATTACCAAAGTAAGATTTTTCAATTTGATGGTATTTTTCATTACACTGCCTAGCAACATATCAATAAAATTATTGATTACTTCGAACTACATGAAATAGATGAAGTTGATGTTCAGATGAGACATTTTTCTCAAACCTTAGCTAGTGATGTAAAGAGATGGTTCAAATTTTTACCTGCTGGTAGTATTGCTGATTTTGTTGCTTTCCATAAGATGTTTCTCAATATATGGGGGAAGAAAAAGAATCCTTTGCAAATTTTATCTGAATTTGAAAAAATAAAAATAGCACCTAATGAAATAGATCAAGACTATTGTACAAGGTATAACGGTATTTATAATGCAATCCCTCCCAACCTCAAACCTCCTCCAAACTCTGCACTGATCAAATTCCTTGATGGATTTGATACATATATGGCTTACCAACTAAGAGATAGGAATCCTAAAACCTTAGAGCAGATGCAAAGTAATGATGTAAGTCTAGAGGAAAATGTGTTAGTAAAGAAAGCTAGTTTAAGAAATGAAAGAATAATTACAATAAATGAGGAATCATCAGCCTTAGACCTTAAAATATATATCTTAGAAAAAAAAATAGAAAGGATGATGAATATATTAAATAATATGGAAAGGAAGCCACAATGGGATAACCAACAACAAGGTCCTCAAATAAGAAATCCCAATGTCAAGAAGAACACCAACATTGGTAAATCTAGAGAATCATCACTTGATCAAACAATAAGACCACCTTTCCAAGAGAACCATGTTAAATGTTCTGACCAAAATGAAGAGGATGAATATACTCATATTAATCTAATGGGAATTAACGATGATAATACCATTTTTATTACACAACAAGAACAAGAATTATATGAATTACAATAATTACAATTAGAATCCAGGGAATATTTTGATTACAAGCAAGGTTATGAATATGCAATTAATGAAGTTCATAAGCAATATAACCTTAGAAGAAAGAAGAATGTAGAACCACCTACTAAGAGATATGCGCAAATTCAGACTAAAAAAATAATTAAGAGCTCCTACAAACAATGTACTGCAAATTATTCCTAGATAAACCCAACAAAGATCTAGCGCAAATCAAAAAATTTCTAGCCCAAAAAATTGCACCTAGTCCTAAAATTGTTGACATCATAGATACTATTGTTCAAAAGATAGTTGATCTTCAAAATTATGATGCTGCTAAAATAACAACTTCTATTAAAACAACAGTTTCTAATCTAAAAACATCTACTGCTGATCCTAAAAAATCAGCTGCTGCAAAAACAATGGCTGCCAAAACCATAGCTGCCACCCAAACTGTCCTTGAAAAGGAGATTGAAAACTTTAAAATTGTGGAAACGCAGACTTAAAAACTGACTGTAGGAAAATAATAGAAACATAATCAAACCACAATTAGTAAATAAGATATTATTTAGTTAGGTAATACAAAAATTCCATTCAATATCCAAAATGAAATCAACAAACTGAAAATACCAATTCCTTTAATAGAGTTGGTAAAACATGATTTATATAAATCACAAATCACTGTCACACTGACCATTAATTAAGGAGAGGATTTTGTAAATTTGATGTTGGGAAAAATACTGAGAGGGGTCGGAGGGTGAATCAGCATTTAGAGCTTACCCAAAACTTTTACTTTTTACTTACAGAATTCTATACCCGACTTTATTTAACCCAACTTGCGTATATACGTGGATATCTTTAAGAAAACTTGCATATGTCCAGAGATCTTAATATTTAGATAATTATTTACTTATATTAGTATATTATTTATTCATCAGATGTTTAATAAGTAGTAAGCATGTGCAGTAAGACTAGAATAAATCATCACAAATAAGAAACACACATGAACACCAAGATTTAAGGTGGAAACCCAATTCGGGAGAAAACCAACACTATCGTCATCTCTGTCTTCAATATTTATTCTAAAGAAAACTTCTTACAACTATGTATTAACGTAGACTCATACTAGGATGCAGGCACCCACCTGCAGAAGGCTACAACCTTCACTTGTTTTCTAGCTACTACTGGAAGGGAGCTCCAACCCCCTGACCTCATTTACCAGCCGCTCCTAGAAGGGAGCTACTATCCCCTAATCTTTTTTTCCAGCCACTCCTAGAAGGGAGCTACTACCCCCTGATCTCGTTTACCAGCTACCACTGGAAGCAAGCTACAACCCCCTCAATGAAGGCTTCGACCCTCAGCTCCACCATGGACCACGTTTCATCAATTTTCATACTAGATCCAATAACTTCCATAAAAACACAATGTTTAGGCGTATTTTCATTAGATTTTTAGACTGGACCCACTCCACACATTTAAGCTCAAATAATTTCAAACTAAAACTTATAAATCCATCAATTCATTCATTGAATCATCAACCAATCAACCAACAACTAATTTTTAATCATAATCAACTACCAGCATAATCAGTATTCACACAACTCAGATCTATATAAAGACATCTTGATAGACAACAATAATATAGCAAAACATATAAGAGATTTCCTTATACACACTTCACCAAAACACTAGATTCCATACTTGTTTTTACTTCACTAAACCCACGTATATACGTTCTTTCACATAGACAAACCTGCGTATACATCTGCAAACATTTTAGGACTTACCTTATATTCCATATGCGCTTTTGTTAAAACCAACCCACGTATATATGTGCTTTTGCTACAACGAACCTGCGTATAGATCTGTAAACATTGCAGTGTTGCACAACTCTTTAGAACAGATAAATAGCTCAGATCTTACCTTTCACTTTAGAAAACATTCACCACATCTCATATCTAAACTTTCCATAAACGGTCTGAACGGATTAAAAAACCAAAACAAGGTTTCCTTCCCTTGCAGAATGAGCTGCGCCAGATCTAAGTGAATTTGAATTTACCATGCTCTTCCTGAGTTCATGCTGAATATTTAGACAGATTTTTCAATGAAGTACATGACTCTATAAATCAACCAAGTATGACCACTCCGATCACCAAGGACTCATACTTACATCAATGATCCAACCAAGTGGAATTACATATTTTACTGAACTACCCAACCAAGTGGGTTTACAAATTTTGACTCAGCTACCCAACCAAGTGGGTTTACAAATTTGACCAAGTCCTTACATGACAGAATATAACAAGTTTACAGCATAGGTCTCAACATGACCTTTTTATAAACAAGACCAATGAATCTCAATCATGCGATTAGACCACATCAAACACTTAGAATGCCAACAATGCATCCTTTCCCATAGGACAAGTGCGCCCCCTTAGCTTTTGCATCCTGAACACTTTCAACAGCAAATCATCAATGCATCTTTTTCAACAGTATATTAGAGAATGAAATAGAAATGTAAGAACTGGAACATCACCAGAGATACCCAACAACACTGCAACTGTTCTAAAAATGATGACCCAGAAAATTATGCCAGAAAAAACCCATACGCGAAATTCTATATATAAACTCATGTATATACATGACTGTCATTTATGAAATCTACGTATCTAATTTAATCTTCTGAATTTTAGTAGATCTGATCTTCTGAGCGGTAGAGACAACTCATAGATTTTGTCTAAGATATTTGAATGCTTCCAAGATTCTTTGAGATGGTGACGACACTTGTATTATCACACATAATGGATATGGGAGGTGAACATTTGATTTGAGTGTCTTGTAAAGTATGCATTATCCAAAGAAGTTGTGTGCAACATGATGCAGCAGCCACATGTTCTGCTTCTGCTATAGATAAGGTAGTAGAGCTTTGTTTCTTGTTGAACTAAGATACTAATTAGGGGCCTCATAGAGAATGCACCACCACTAATGCTTTTTTGATCAACCTGTGACTGGGTCTATGTTTCCAACATTGTAGTGTCTTTCTATAGAAATCAACTATCAACTCAATCTCTTGTCTTTATCAAGGTGAAATTTCCATTTCCTCTTTGTAGAAACATATGTGGGAATCATCATGAAATAGAATAGAGTATAATGGCACCATATAGCACAAGAAAACACCATAGTCTTGTATCATCAAATATCTATGAGAAGAAATATAAGATAGTGTATCCATGTCTTCAAGTTTCATCCAACAGTTGTAGCGTAAGCACATTAGTAACCAACATCAAGATCTTTGTAGCAACATGGTATTCTTGCCAAGAATAATTATCATACCAAAAAAACTTCATCATAGTCAATATGTAACAAGCACTCATGTGATCTGTTATTATCAAGGTCTTATATAATCATGATGTTCATCAACAACAGAATATACATGTTCTATCCTTATATCTGAATCATTAGACTTACATCAAATTCACTTGTGAAAATAAAGATACTCTTCTGCAAGACGCGATCATGTCTCATCCATAATCTCATCATAAGAAATCTATGTATCATGATAACATCATTCTAACATGATCATCACGAGAATGAGCAAACAAAATGCCACTTTAGGCTAATTCTCTCCCTAAACCGGTGTTACATGTTGATAGTCAAGTATGACCATATCATATCAGAAGACTAAAACCATCAACATTAGATCAAGAAAATTACAACTGTCAGCAGCCTAGCAGAAATCGATCTTGAGTCGGATTCACTATTTTTCTTATCAGAGAAAAGCATACACAACTATCTTCAACGAAACTCGTGTGTATACGTGGTTTTAGTTCATGAAACCCGTGTATAGAAAGTGAAATACAGAAAAATTTCATAACTCCATCTCCCCCTAAAATTATACCACTTGTACCTGTCTTCTTCAGATCAGATGCACTGTTAGAAATAAACATAACTAGAATTACCAAACCAACCATGGCAATCACCATATATTTCTCCCCCTATGATGATACATTACTAATCCCTATAATGTATCTCACAACACTCCTGCAGTCATTATGAGAAGTAAACTTTATAAATAGATGACTACAGTAGGGTCAATATTCCCCACGTTGTTGACTGGGGCTTCTTCTCTTTCCAGATTTGTTGGAATTTTGTCCAGTTTCTCAGATCTATTCATTAATCTGCATTCTTTTTCTACATGGCCAAAATTGCTACATGAAAAACAATATCCCTTAAAGAAACCTGAGTACCTGGGAGTTGACTATCTTTTTGTGTAGTGTCTATCTGTCTTTGACCGAAACAATTTGCTTCTGCACTTGGCTCCAACATGTCCATAATTATGACATGTAAAGCATTCAACATTATTGATACTTCTATATTTAGGAGCGAATGGTTTCCTTTGAGAATTCATGATTTTTGGTTATCGTTTTGTCTCTTTAAACACTTCAAGTTTTGCATTGATATCCTTTAAATCTTTGGCTTTGTCTTGTGATGTAGATTCTCCTTTCATAGTTTCATGAAAACCAGGACCAAATTTAATCGAGGGAGACCTTTGACTACTAAGAATATTATCCAGAATCTCAGTACTATCTTGAAACCTCAAGATTTTATCCTTTTCTTGTAATTTACCTTATAAATTTTTTACCTCAACCTCCAAATTTTGGCATTGATTCTTCATACTTTCTTCGACCCAACTTCCTTCTTCTACTTGTTCATTCAATTTTAGAATATCTTCTTTCAACCCATTTTCTTGTTCTTCAAATGATTGTAGAAGTTCTTCATTTTTCTTATTTGATGTTTCTAGATCTTCTTTGAGCGAGATTATTTTTGCTTCAATTCCTTCTTCTTCAAATGATTGTAGAAGTTCTTCATTATTCTTATTTGATGTTTCAAGATCTACTTTGAGAGAGACGACTTCTACTTCAAGTCCTTCACTGTGATTGGTTACTTCATTGTACAACCTTTGATACTTGTTTATTTGTTCATTCATTCTAGATATCATATCTTTGTAGATAGATTCCCTCTTATTAAATAATATGTTTTGATCTTCAACTTTAATCTTGAGATTTGCAACTACTGCTTCTAGATCCATAACATTACTTTCACTTTTGTTTTCACTATCTTCACCATTGTATACACAAGAAAGTGAATCACAAGAACAACAATCAATACCTATTTCATCTTCTTCATGTTATTTTTTACATATCTTCTTTCTTTGAGTAGCCTTCTTCTTTTGCTTCCTTCCCATTGTGACGGATCTCCTTCAAGTGATCAAGCTCCTTCAGAAGCACCTAGCTCTGATACCAATTGTTGGGAAAAATACTGATAGGGCGGGGGGGGGGGTGAATCAGTATTTAGAGCTTACTCAAAATTTTTACTTTTTTCTTACAGAATTCCATAGGTGACTTTAATTAACCCAACTCACGTATATACAGGAATATCTTTAAGCAAACTTGAGTATGTCTAGACATATTAATGTGTAGATAATTATTTACTTACATCAATGTATTATTTATTCATCAATTTTTTACTAAGTAGTAAGCATGTGTAGTAAGACCAAAATAAATCATCACACATAAGCAACACACATGAATACCAAGATTTAAGGTGGAAACCCAATTCAGGAGAAAACCAATGTTGTCGTCGTCTCTATCTTCAATATTTATTATAAAGAAAACTTCTTTCATCTATGTACTGGCAAAGACTCATACCAGTATGTAAGCACCCACCTGCAGAGGGCTGAAACCTTCTCTCGTTCTCCAGCTACTACCAAAAGGGAGCTCCAACCCCCTCACCTCATGTACCAGTTGCTCCTAGAAGAGAGATACTACCCCCTGATCTTGTTTACCAACCACTCCTAGAAGGGAGCTACTACCCCCTGATCTCGTTTACCAGCTACCACTAGAAAGGAGCTACAACCCCCTCACTAAAGGCTTCCACCCTCAGCTCCACCATGGATCATGTTTCATCAATTTTCATACTGGATCCAAGAAATTCCATACAACACAATGTTTAGGACTCTTTTCATCAGATTTCCAGACTGGACCCACTCCACACATTTAAGCTCAAATAACATAAAACTGAAACTTATAACTCCATCAATTCATTCATTGAATCATCAACCAATCAACCAACAACTGATCTTTAATCATAAACAACTAGCAACATAATCAGTATTGAAACAACTCAGATTGTATAAAGACATCTTGACATACAACAATAATATAGCAAAACAAATCAGAGATTTCCTTTTGCATACTTCAGCAAAACCCTAGATTCCATACGCATTTTTACTTCACTGAACGCACATATATAAGAACTTTCACATAGAAGAACCTACATATACATCTACAAACATTTCAAAACTGAACTTATATCCCATACATGCTTTTGTTGAAACCAACCCACGTATATATGTGCTTTCACTGTGATGAACCTGTGTATAGATCTGCAAACATTGCAGGGTTGTGCAACTCTTCAGAATAGATAAATAGTTCAGATCTTACCCTTCACTTTAGAAATATTTTCCACTTCTCAGATCTAAAATTTCCATAAACAGATCTAGAAAATACATAGTCTTTTCAGGTCTAGAGATCCTGATCCATTATTTTATTCATAGGTGCATTATTAATTCATATCTATCAATAAACTACAACCCATTCCATGTAGATATACTTTAGAGTGAAGTGTTCATTCAATACCTAGACACATGCCCTTTATCAACAATCATAAACTCTGCCAATATTTCAATTAGAACAGTGACACTGTAACCAAAACTTCAGAAATAACCCAAAATTTAGAATAGATGTGCAGATAAAAACTCAACCCTGAACAGTCATTGATTCAATTAGCATACACTATTTTGCTTTACTGAAGCCGCGTACATATGCGCTTTCCTGCACATAATTCCGCGTATACTTCTGTGTCTTTTATCCTTTAGAAAACCCTAACTTCCATATGCACTTTTCATTAAGTGAACCCGTGTATATACACACTTTTGTTGAAACCAACTAGCGTATAGATTTGTATAAAATAAATTTTGTAGAACAAACCAGATCTATAAAAATTACCCAAATATATTCATTTTCTTCAGCAGACTTGCGCTAGTTCTCCATCATTCTTTTAGTAGGTCATTATGGAGATTCATCATCATCAGATCTACAGATCTTGAACCATCATTATATCCATGGGTGCATCATAGATTTAGATCTATCAATTAAGAATAGAGTTTATCCATGCAGATATTCCTTAGAGAAACTTATTCATTAACAATCCATACACATGCACATCTTGCACTATGATCTTCTTCTCCTTATATAGATTTAGATTTTACAAATACCATGAGTCAAAACCACTCAACTGCTGATGGTCATCATGGGTGGAATACCGCGCTCAATATTGTGTGCCAATACCATGGTAAATCCCCCTGGTATTATATTTTTAGAGTACAAACAGGCATACGCGACTTGGGACGTACATCTCTGCATGCATATGCGACTTGGCCTTTACAAACCCACGTATACATTGTGAAATACTATATTTATCATTTCTTTATCATATCTAAACTAATCTGTAGATATACCATTCTTACATCTTTAACACATAGGTTGCTTATCATATGTAACTCATCAAGTAGGTTTCCATCAAGGGCAACTTCATCAGGTAGGTTGCCTTCAAGGAAAACACATTACATCATATTGCCAACATTTGAATGATGATGAACTAGAACTAATATTTTCTCTTGAAGTAAATGGAAAACACCAAGAAGGAGGAGTTCCTCCTTTCTACATTAGCCTAACTATTCATGATCAAATATTACATAATTCTATGCTAGATTTAGGAGCCTAACACAACTTGATGCCAAAAGAAATGATGGAAACTTTGAATCTGGATATCACAAGACGATATAAAGATGTTTTCTCATTTGATTCTAGTAAAGTGAAATCTCTAGGCTTAATAAAAGATTTATGTGTCACTTTAGTTCAATTCCTAGAAAAAACATAGTCATGGATACTGTAGTAGCTGATATCTCTCCTAAATATAGAATGTTGTTATCTCACTCATAGGGAGCAAAACTGTAGGGATATCTACAATTACACATGTCTTATGGCACTATATCATTTTTTGGTCAAGCTAAGAAAATTTACAGAGAGACATTAATTAAGTGCATGGCTAGTAGTGTAGAAATACCTCGAAACTATCCCATCTATTCTACACCTACTAATATGGACTCTTTCATTTTGATTTGGGTATAGAGAACAACAAAGAATTGAAACAGAAAAAGAAAGAATCAAATTGTGACAATATCTTTCATGAATCAATGTGGCACCTAGATTTTGATGGATTAGTAAAAAAATTAGGACCAGTAGGAGGATTTTGGATACATAACATGGAAAAAAACCATTATGAAATTCACGCCTTTATATTAAACTTCAAATGTACAAATAACATGGTAGAGTGTGAAGATATGATCTTAGGACTACATATTGTTAGAAATTTAGGAGGAAAATGAGTTTCTATAATGGGAGTCTCTTATTTAACTGTTAAACAGATTAGAGGAAATTATTTTGTATATAATACAAGATTAAGCCAATATAGAGAAATAGTTTTAGATCTGATTAAAGAATTTATTGAATGTGACTTTGCTGTAATTGCTGAAAAGAAAAATGTGTAGGCACACAGTTTAGCAACTTTTTCTAGTACCTGTAATCTGCCTTTTCATCCAAATCATCAATATACAGCAGAAGTAAAACACAGGTCTACAATACCACACAATCTAGAATATTGGTAGATATTTTCACAGGATCAACAAATCTATCACTTCATGAATGCTAAGGGATAATTTCACAATTTTAACATAGACACACATTGTATAGTAGATGATACTTTAGATAGTGAAATAGATGTAAATAATGTATATTTAACTGAACCCACAAAATTTACTCAAGTAGAAATAGACAAGTTATAAAAATTAGAAATAGAAGAAGTAAAAGATGATGATTCAGAGTTTTTCAATTTGAAGAATAACTTTTAACCTAAGGGATTAGCCCAATTAGAAGATCTTTTCGATTCAAATGATTTTGCAAGAAAACCAAAAATGGAACCATTAAGGTCAAATATGGAAGACCGTAATATAGGAACAAAACATAAACCTAAGCCTATGAAACTTTCCAAAGCTTTACCTTCAGAAGAAAAAATGAAATACATAGTTTTGTTTAAGGAATTTCAAGATGTGTTTTGATGGAGTTATGAAGACCTTAAATCCAATCACACCAACATAATACAATAGAAAATACTTGTTAAAGAAGATCAAAAACCATTTAAACAACAACTTAGGAGAATAACTCATGTTCTTTTAACTTTGATTGAAAAAGAGGTTAAGACGATGTATGAAACAATGATCATTGCACCTATCAGATATTTTGATTGGGTTTCAAAGTTAGTTCCCACTAGAAAAAAGACAGAGGAGATCAGACTTTGTATTGATTTCCAGAATTTAAACAAAGTGTCCCAGAAAGACAACTATCCTCTCCCTTAAATGGATCATATTTTACAGAGGGTAGTTGGATCATCTAGGATTTCATTGCTTGATGGATTCTCTTGATATAATTAATTCTTAGTTCAGCCAGAAGACCAACCAAAGACAACATTTACTACTCCTTGGGGTACTTTCATGTATGTGAAAATTCCTTTTATATTAATAAATGTAGGAGCTACTTTTCAGAGAGCTATGGACATAGCTTTTGCTAAATAAATTCATGATTTTCTTGTAATTTATCTAGATGATATTACCGTATTCTCAAAAGAAGATAATGAACATCTAGATCATCTGAGACAAGTGTTTATAAAATGCAGAAAAATTGGTATTCCTTTGAATCAAAAAAATACACTATTTGGGCTAGAGGAAGGTAAAATTTTAGGACATATTATTTCAGTAGAGGGAATTAGAATAGACCCTACTAGAATAGAGGCAATTCTAACATAAGTTATACTAAGAAAATCAAAGAATTACAAGCTTTCTTTAGTAATATTAACTTTCTCAGGAGATTAATTTCAAACCTAGTAGAATTAATTAGAGAACTAAATATCATGTTGAAAAAAGACTCAACACTTAAATGGATAGTGGAGGCAAAGCAATCATTCGTATAAATCAAACAAGCCTTTACAGAAACACCTATCCTAATAAGTCGTGATTTCAAAAAATATTTAATTATTTTTTCTTTTGCTTCAGAACATACTATTGCTGCAGTCTTACTATAGAAAAATGATCAAGGCTATGATTAACCCGTTGTTTTTTTCAGCAAATCACTAAGAGGTTCCACATTAAGGTATAAAATAATGGAAAATCAAGAATTAGCTTTAGTGAAGGATATCAAAGACTTTAGAGTGTATATATTATATTCACACATCATTGCTTATGTTACAAATTCAATAGTGAAGGACATTCTGACTCAGAATGGGCCTGATGGTAAGAGAGGCAAGTGGATTGCCACCATTTTGGAATATGACATGGAAATTAAGCCCACCAAACTGATTAAATGCCAAGGTTTAGCCAAAATCATAGTTGGATCGAATTTTCAGGCCTTAGATATGAATTTTATTGCCCAATTAGATTATTAGGTGGAGATGGCAACTCCACAGATCAGTGAAGCCTTTTTAGGTTCACCATGGTATGTAGATATCATATTTGTATTACTAAGTTTACAAGCTCCTCCTGGATTGTGAAGAAGTAAAGCTAGATTTTTAAAGTTAAAGGCAATGAG
Source organism: Pinus albicaulis (assembly GCA_034641835.2). Lineage (NCBI taxonomy): Eukaryota > Viridiplantae > Streptophyta > Pinopsida > Pinales > Pinaceae > Pinus > Pinus albicaulis. The sequence continues at coordinate 391,472,949 of CM076580.1, read as the reverse complement.
ATTTTGTATCATAGATAATTCTCTGTTTTGGAAAGATCATGGTGGTATTTTATTGAATTGTTTACTTAAATATGAAGTTGATAAATTTTTGGAATTGTTCAATGAAAGTGACTGTGGAGGAAATATTTACTGGAAGTCAACAACTAATAAAATATTGAGGGTTGGTTTTTACTGGCCCACTCTTTTTGGATATGTAAAAAATTATGTGACCTCTTGTCACAAATGCCAAATATTTGAAGGGAAGAAAAATCTGCTACCTTTACCCCTTAAACCCATCTCAACAGAAATGGCATTTCGGCAGTGGGGTTTAGAATTCAAAGGTGAAATTCACCCACCCTCCTTAGCTCAACACAAATGGATTTTGACAGCCATAGAATATTTGAAAAAGTGGATAGAAGCTATTCCATCTAGACAAGCCACTGATACTATCATAATCTCATTCTTAGAAAACAATATACTGTCTAGATTTGGATGCCCTCAAAAGCTCATTATTGACAATGCAACTGCTTTCAAGTCTAAGAAAATGATTGACTTATATAAAAAATATAATGTTACCCTTGGGAATTCCACTGCCTATTACCCTCAAGGTAATGTTCTTACATAATCCTCCAATAAAAGCCTTGTTAATATCATCAAAAAACTGCTAGAAGAGAATAAGAAGACCTGGTACAAAAGGTTAGTTAATGCCTTATGGGCAGAGAGCCTTACCACAAAGAAGTATATTGGTACCTTTGCTTATCAGCTTGTATATGGGATGGATGATATTTTTCAATCCTCTTTTGGAGTGCTAGTGATGAAGATAATCCAAGAATTGCAGGTTGAACCCAATGATATACAGAGAAGGATAAACCAGAAAATACACTTGCAGCAAACCATTGAAGAAGTATATGTCAAATGAAAAGTTGTCCAAGATAATATTCAAAATATATTTGAAAAAATGGCAAAGGAAGATGAATTTTACATAGGTGACACATTTCTTAAGTTGGATTGTAGGAGAGAGGAGAAGGGTAAACATGGAAAATTTGATTTCATATGCAAAATCCCTTATGTCATTTATGCTTACATAGGTAACAATGCATTCTTTTTGAAGGAGTTAGATCGATCAGATCTGCCAGGTGGACCTATCAATGGTAAGATGTTGAAGCATAATTTCCCAGAATAATAGTAGTTCACCTTGTTTAGTTTTCTCATTGTACATAACATTGCAGAGTTTAGATTGGATTGGATGCTTTTCTTGCAAAGTTAAATCTTGGAGAGAAGACACTAATATTTGAAGGATAAAATATCATAGGTATGAATAAAACATAAATAAAAAAGAAGTTACCAAGAAATCAGAGACAAAGTTCAAAAGGCTATCGATCTTAAAGTTCTTGACATTTTACCAGCAAATGCCATCCCCATGTGGAGCCACTATTAGGGTCCTATAATAATAGGATTCATAGTTTTGAATTGACTTTTTTTATTCTTGTAATGTGTACATACCTTTGCTTTCTCCAAATTGTTTTCCCATATTAGAAAAATAAAAAATGTAAAGAGGGTAAAAGTCCTAAAAGAAAAATAAAAGGATTGAAAGAGAAAAAGAAAAAGATAAAAAATAATAGAAAAAATGAACCCCAACAAAAAAGAGATAAAATAGATCATGAAAGTGATTCAAATTCAAATGTTACTACTTTTTACTTTACTTTGCAAAATAAAGTTTGTGTGCAGCTTGTCAAAATGCCACAATCCATGAAGGTCAAACTTCCTAATCTTGACCTTTCATGTTTTAAATTTCATGTTGATAGATAGAGGATAAAGCTTTAGTCAAACTATTTAATCTCAAATCGATAATTAGGTAGAGAATAATAAAGGAGCTCCAACGATTTAATCTCGGCCCTTGTTTAATCTGAGCCCTTGGAAGAAGTAAGGATAGAATTAGTTAGTTTTCTATTAAAATAAAAATGAATAAGGGTATACAAACTCAAATGCACCCATGTAAATAAAAATGTTAGGGTAGTTGATGGGTAGACAGAAGCAGCTTTCATAAGGCATGGATAGCAAAAAATTGGTCATTTCATTTACTAACTTCCTTGCAGAATCATTCCCCTTGTAAAAATACCCTTTCCCCTTAATTTTAAACCTTTTCTCCATTAATTCACTCTTTAACCCCCACAAAAAATCCCTTTTCCTAAGCTAAAATGAATATTTTACTTTGGAAAAGTAAAAGCCCTTCATTTAATTTCCATTTCATTCATAAAAATACCCAAAAAATACCTTTATCCTAATTATTTCTTAAAAAGGTGATATGTTGGGTTCCACATTGAAGAAATTCCTACCCGATATCAGTTTTTATGTTAAAATTAGTATATTTAACCTCCCAAATTATATTTCATTGTTAACATTTAATTTTATGTATCAATTCCCTTAAATAAACGTACATCCTGTTTTTAATTAATTCCTTTATATTTATTATTCCCAACCCTTTATTTTAGATTTAATACATAGTTTTGTTTCCCCACATATGATATATCTTGGGCTCACTATGTATTAAACCAAAAACATATAGTTTATATGCACATAACATATCATATTTGTTTAAAACCTAGGCCCCATGACTATCGAATCACCAACCCCCCATCACATTCACCCAGCTGTCAGATCAACACCCATCTGATCTAACGACCAGTAATCCTTATTGCATGCCCGATATAAAATTGTTTAACCACACCCCAACCTTGCGAAATTCATGGTTTTTGGAGCTTCACTCCCTGCTACATGGCCAATTTAAATACAATCGCATCCTCACAAAATTTACCGCCCCACCGCTTTAGCTTATGCGAAAACCAGAATTTGTATTTCTGCCAGTTAGAAAAAACCACTTCTATTTGAAATGACCCACGCATTCAATGTTTTAATCACTGTGGATTAAAAACCCATATAGCTGCCATTTGCAACCTTTTTTACCATTTATGTTACAAACTCACACAAACAGAGCTATTACCGACCTAAAGAATTGTTTCTGGCCATGTTTTAAACCAAATTTCAAACATAATTCAATCATTTGCAGCTAAAGATACTATAGAACCTAATTTGAGGAAATATAAAGACCAAAAGAATCTCAAAATAGCCTTCTGCTGCCTCAGAACCCTTTCTGCGAACCAAAATCTTCATTTTTCCCATGTATTACTCAAAGAAAATACCTATTCCTTAAAGCTATAAGGAAGTAATTCAAGTAATTGAATCAATTTAGGAGCTTTAATAGACCAAAAATGCCTATTTCCTTCCAATCCTCATTTACAAACCCTAGTCTTTTGTTCACAAAGTTTCTGAGGTCCTGAGACTGTTTTTGAATATAAAAGACTATAAATTCATCAATTTAAGTATTGTAAACCAAAGGAAAGCCCCTATCTCATCCTTAATCAGTGTGCAAACTGTAATTATATTTATGAGGTACTCCCAAAGGAATGAATCGATTTATTGAGTCAAAAGATTAATTAATTGAGTAAAATTAACAAAACAATGGCTTATGAAAGAATTGTATTTGTCAATCCTCTAGAACCCCCAGTTGTGGATGTAGAACAAAATCCTTTAGCTTATCAATATTTTAAAATTAGTGACCTTGTCACTAAATTTAACCTTCTTGAGCTCGACCGTTGGAGCCATGATAAATCCATTGACCAAGTGGATGAGGTTTTCATTTGAGAGTCTAATCTGCCAAAATGTTTTATCACACAGACTTTCCAGTGCCCAGAATTAATCATAATCTATCAATATTGCTATTTTATTGATCAGAGAGCTATTGTAAACCTTGAAAAAGACATTTTATTTACCATTACAGCTGGGTCAATGAATCAAATGATGCAGATCCAACATAGACCATATGAAACCCTTTTATCTATTGAAACCCTTACATAGTTGTATCTAAATCTAGACTTCCCCAAGAGGTTCCAGATATTATAAACTTTCATACCTTCATCAGTAGACACTCCGATATCTAATGCCTCCAATACAAAATCTATATTCTTTGAGAGAACCAGACACATCATTACAATGTTGTTATGCATTTTGGGTAACTTTACTGATGAACATGTGTATGCTTAATATTAGGTTTCTTGTCTACTTTCAGACCTGGTCAGCCTCCTACTACCATTTTTTATTTTTCTTAGTACCTTGCTAATACTATTCATGAATAGTTTATCAAAATGCCTAAAGAAGGTATTTTCAAGTATTCCTCAGTTTTATTCCACATGTTTTTGTACTTTCAATCTGATAGGTTTGCCATTGATCTTCAAAATATTGATGTTGAAGTTAACCCACAGTCAATCATCTTTTGGAGTTCCTTTATAAGCAAGAATACACTGGTTTTACATATACATATTTCATCGATTCCTTTATCCATCCTATTGTCAACATGCTGAGCAACAACATACAACCAAGAACCAGTGAGGAAATTAAAAAGTTCCTACAATTATCTGAACATATTAAGACAGGAAATTGGTACTTATATCAAAACCATATAGAAATAAGGGTATATGGATCTAATCTTCTTCCACATAAGCTACCCAAATACCTCCCCATGAGGTTATTTTCCCTTTAGTATTTTAGACAGATTCTTAATCTTGATGGAATCAATTTCTTGGTAGCCAAAAATAAAACACAATTTAAGATTAAGGATCAAGCTGGCCCTTTTAATTGTAACATTAGATACGCAGGTCAAGAGGCTGAAAAACATTTGCAGGAGTTTAAATTCAGTAAGAGTTTTTTGTGGTATTATGATCCTCTAGGAGTAATGAGAAAATTGAGAGTTAAATGTAAATTAACTACTTATGTACATGAGAAAAAAACAAACAAAAATAAATACTCCAAATAGTTTGAATGGTTGGAGAAAACTTTGAAAGAGTTGGAGAAACTGTCAGAAAAAAGTGCAATCATGTAGACTCCAGCCCAAGAAGATAGAAATTCTAAAAGAGTCAGAGAGGAAGGATCATATTCAGCACAAAATACAAATGAAACTAAATTAAAAATGATGTAGAAGAAGAAGCCAAAATTAAATCCTGTAGGAGAACAAGTGGAAACTATTGAAGTAATTGATATAGATGTAGTGATGAAAGATAATGCTCCTCCTCCTGCAGTTTCTGAAGAGACACATCAACCTTCTACATCAAACATTCAGTTGATACAAAAACAACATAGTGTTGATGTATCATATTCTAGTAAACTATCAGAGAAAGGAATGTACATTATGTAGAAGTATAAAGAAATAAAGATCAGAAATGAAGCCTTGAAAACTAATACGTATAACCATTACTAGAAGCAGTCACCCAATTATCAAAGCATATTACTTTATGCTTTTCACTATAAGACTAGGAAGATGCATATGACCTTCCTACAGCCTACAATAAAGCATCCCAAAACATCAGGTGATTACAAAAAGATGTCATATGAAGTTCAGGCACATGATCTTCATCCCATTGACCAGATTGAATTTCACAAACAAGTTGGTGAAATGCTTTATTCAACCATGAAAAAAAAATCCACGAGTGTTCAGAAGCCGCAAAACACTCTTGGGAATATCAGAGATCAGATCAAATTAGAAAAGGCATCCTTACAGGCTAAGGATAATAGAGTCAAAAAACTGGAAGATTTGATTACTGAAGTAGGATATGATCCTAATAATGTAAAATTTGTAGACTAATTGATAAAAAGTAAAAATGAAAACATTGCTGCATTAAAGAAGAAACTAAAACTGCCTCCTACTGGACATCCTCAAGAAAGGAAGTTTTAGAAGATGCAAGTAAAAATGATGAGATGATGAATCCCATTCTTCAGTTGACTGCCCAAATCAAAGAAATGGAAATTGAAATGGACAAGTTAATACAGGAAAAAGAGGCGAGCAAAGAAACAACTCCTATCACTATTATTCTTGTAGTCACTATTGTTGTTCCTTCCACATTAGTAGAATCATTGGCTCCTTCAGTTCTAATGGCCACAACGCTTCCTGTCACATCAACTAATACTTTAGCTACTGAGTCGTCTTAAACAACAGTACAACCTATAGATGAGGCAAGTAAATTGTTAAAAGGAATGCAGGACATGTCTATCTAGAACAATGAAATCAACAGATTTAAAGAATAGCTTAAAATTCCAGATGATGATAAGAAGCTAGTACAAATTATGCACAAGAATGAAGAACATAAAGCTAACAGGTTGCATGAGAAATTGAAAAAGTTAGAGAAAGATCTAACTCTGAAAGAGCTAATGGCACAAGCCAAGAAGCAGCTATGGGCTAATATAATTGAATCTGTCAATGATATTTGGCCATTAATCTAGGTTATTTATGAACTAAAAGATCTCATCAAAGTAGTAGGTGAAGCCATCCAAAAAATAAAAGAAGAACTTGGCAAGAAGCCAGAAGAGGCTCTTGAAATCATCAAATTTCTTAATTCTAAGAATAAGAAGGAGTTAGAAGAGATTGGAATTAGTGTCAGGACAAAAACCATCCTAGAAGTTAGGAAGGTAATTTCTAAAATGAATTTGATGATACATGTAGAAGAGAAATTCCAGAACATGGAAGTCGCCATAACCAGGTTCATGATGAAGTTTGACATTCTAAGGCAGAAAGGCCTTCCAAATCCTCTATTAATTCAGGAAAAATTGATGAAACAGGATGATTATGATAAAAAAAATGAGATAAGTGACCAAGGGTCAAGCTAAACTGCATTTTTCACAAGGAATTACAACATGGAAAGCTCTCTACAAGAATTTTGAAATTTTTTTTTACATGAAACATGAGGTAAACAACCTATTTGTCAGCAAGCCAACATTTTCAAAATATACAAAAGTAGATGAAATATTCAGAAGGATGGTGAAGATAAAATTACCTGAAGCAGAATTTTGGGGAAAATTAATTGATTTACTATGAAAGCAGTAAAGGTTAAAACAGATCAAAAGAGAAGACTCTTGTTATAGTTTCAGAACAACATTAAATTTTTGCAATGAAAACAAAGGTAGTTAAAGAGTATTAGAGAGTCAAGGAGTATCAGTAAAAGTCAGAGTTAAAGTCAAATAAAAAATTAGAGAGTAGAGATAAAGATTTCCAGTGTAAAGGAAACTCTACTGCCGCCTTTGTTGAGCAAACTGTTAAGAGACAAATCAGGAACAAATCAAAGATAGGAACAATAAATTCAATAAAAATAGGGACAAATTGCATTAGTTAGATAAGTGTCTCTATATTCTTGCATGAAGATATTTATTTTCCATGAATAATTCCTAAGTTTTTTTTAGGATATTTTGTAAAGATTTTTTGTATAAATAGTTCACATTTCGAAGTATTGCGGGTGGATGAATTGCTGAAAATTTCGATAGTTGTATTATTCTAAAACCTGAGGGTGATTGTACCAATTTCAAGTCAGCAAACTGGATTAAAGCAATAAAGAGATTATGTTACAAGATTCATGTGTTGGGCCACTACAGTGAAGTACTTTCTACTTGTTCAACTATTTATTTATGAAGTTTTCACAAATACTTGTATGTTTTTCTAAATCTAAATAAAATATCAGGAATTTTATTCCAGAATATTTTTAATTACACTCTATCTTGAACTGTTTATCATTTATGTGTTTTCTATTGATATCCATATTAGGGAATTTTAATTGCCCCGTAGTTTTGATTTATCTCTCTCTTTTAACTCGTTATTCGGATTTGAGAACCCTTAATTTCTCTCTTACCTAGATTGAAACCATTTTCACTATCTACCTAAGGATATGAAGTTACTCAACTATCTTGCCCTGTGAATACTTCCCTTTAGAACCTTCATCCAAATCTGTTGCTTGACACTTTGACCCCATTATCCCAATGGTAAGTAGACATACATCTATCCATTTGAGTAAGTGATTCCGCCACCAAACCAAATCAAAATCAAATCCCAAGTAATCCTACATAACTAACCTAAAATCAACTAAAACAAACAAAGATAAATCGTATAGAGAGACCCCTCTCTGAGCATTAGGAAGGCTAGATCCTAAAGCTTAAAAGTAGGTTTGTGGTTACCTCTAATATTCTTGAAAAAATAATCTAAATAGTTTACAACCCCGATAATTATTGGAATGATAGCAAAAGTGAACTTTGCATCCCTGTCATACATGATCCTCTTCGAAACACCATGCGATATGATTATGTATTTAATAAATACCTGTGCTACATATCTAGCTGAGTATGTAGTCTTCAATGGAATGAGATTTTCTACCTGTCTCAACATATCCACCACAACCCTGATGGAATTATGTTGTCTAAGTGTCCTTATAAAAATTGTGATGAAGTCTATGGAAATGACCTCCCATTTCCACTTTAGAATCATAATAAGTTCTAATAGTCCACCTGAATGTTTACATTATTTCTTAAGCATCTAAAACTCTAAAGAGCTGGCTACAAACTTTTCCACATCCCTCTTTAGATTCAACCAATAGTAGAATCTATTCACTGTAGTCAATGGTTCCTAGGAACCAGGGTGACCCAAATATGGTTTCACATGAAACTCCCTCAATATCACCTTCCTAACCTCACTTTGGTCTGGTGCATATATATTGTCTCCAAATATAACCAATCCATCTGCTCTAAGATGGTAGTGGAAATCCTATACACTTACGCTTACACCGGTATCGCTACCTACACCAGTACCTATACCAAGAGCTATACCTATAACAACACTTGTACCTGTACTCTGCTACAACCTATGGATAATCTCCATATACCTATGATCTTGTTGACCTACTTGCAAGAAACTATCATGTATGTCTCACCCATATGGGCTCACCACTGCTAAGTGATTTACTTGTATCCACCTAATAAGAGCATCTGCCACCCTGTTCTCCTTTCCCTTGATGTACCCAGTGTTGAAGCTAAAATCGTTGATCATTCCCAAGTAGCTAGTCTACTTGAAATTTAGATTTGGTTGGTAAAATAAGTAAAAAAATCCAGTGTGGTTACTCATGAATACAAATTTTCTATGAATAATATAATGCCTCCACATATTTAGTGCATGAATGATCGTTGCTAACTCAATATCATGTGTTAGGTAGCTCTTCTCATGTGCATTCAGTTTTCATGACTCGTAGCATACCAACTGTCCATCCTGCATAAGCACCCCACCATTACTCTCTTGCTAGAATATTTACACACTACAAAACCTTATCTGGATCTACAATCTTTACCACTCAAGCATGTGTCAACAACTACTTAAGCTGCTCAAAACTAACCTTGCACTCATATGTCCAATCAAAATTCTTAGCTTTCCTCTGCAATGATGTAATAGGATAAAAAATGTGTGAGAAGTTCCTAATGAACCTACTATAGTAGCCTTCCAACCCCATGAAGGATTTCGCCTCATCTACATTATTAGGAGATACCCACTCCATAATGGAGCTTATCTTTTCTAGATCTACTTCAATGTCCACCCTAGAAACAACATGTCCTATGTTGTGTACCTCAATCTGGAAGAAGCTACATTTTCTAAGGTTAACATAAAAATGGCGCTCTCTCAACAACCTCAACACCGTTTCCAAATTCTCGACATGATCTTCCTAATTTTTAGAATACACCAATAAACACAATCATAAAATTTTCCAAATAGGGACGCAACACACTATTTATAAAACACATAAATTTAGTTGCGGTATTAGTCAAACCAAATGTAACTAAAAAAAGCTCATAATGCTCGTACATGGTCCTAAATGCGGCCTTGTAGATGTGCTACTCTTTAATGCATACCTAATGGTATCTAGATCTCAAGTCGATCTTAGAGAATAATTCTTCTCCCTTCAGCTGATTAAACAAATCATCAATCCTTGGTAGTGGGTACCTGTTCTTGATGGTCACTTTGTTCAGCTTTCGTTAATCAATGAAGAATTTAGGAGTGTCGTATTTATTCTTCACGAACAACACTGGTGCACCCCATGGTGATATAATTGGCCTAATGTACCATTTTTCCAACATTTACTTCAACAACATGTTTAACTCTACCAACTCTAGTGTACTAATCATGTAAGGTTATTTTGATGTTGGAGCTACCCCTGGTACCAAATCAATAGAAAATTTTATTTTCTTGTGGGGTGGCAACTCTAGAATAACTGCTAGAAACAGATCCTAAAATTGCTACAAAAATGGATACCTGATCAAAACATCTACATCCTCAACCTTCTTACCTTTTTCACTAAATATATGAACTAAAAATAGCACACACCCTTTCCTACAATTGTGCTTAGCCTGCATGGCTATCACCATCCTAGCTGATGTGTATTTGTTCTTTCCCTATAGGATTCTCGGTCCCACATTGTCATCCAAGCACTCAATAGCTTTGTCATAAAATTCTATGTTGTTCTTGTGAAGATATATCCAATCCATATAAAATAGCATACTGGATGGTCCCAAAGGTAATATGTTAAAGCATGTTGTTATAGGCATACCATTTAACTCTAATGTACAAACTCTTTCTGAATGGTGAATTATTTTGTTTGTGCTTGTGTCCAACTACACTGACTAGGATTATGCATGAATTTACTTACTCATAACAAACTTATCCAACAAGTCAGAATTAATATAACTATAGTTAGATCCAAGGTCAATCAAAATAGAAACAACTTGATCACAAAGCCTTTCGTCCATCTAAATGATAGAATCTTGATGATCTGCCTACATGTTGTCCACATCTGCATAAATCTGAGGAATTTTATGCCCAACATCTCCCACTTTCTGTGACACTTGCGTACTATATATCTGTGGCCTACCACCTTGATGTTATGGAAAATATCTCCTATGAATATCCTTACCACAAGTCCAACGTAGTATAGGCTTGTAGAACTCATCCTTAAATTGTTCCTCATCGAAATCCCTGTCCTCCACCAGATGTATTGAACTTCTTAGATGGGGAAACATTCTCCTTGTTACTTGCATCTTGAGGCATTTCTCGCTTCTTGTCCCATTTTCCTTTATTCTTATTATTACCTCTCCAATATGACTTAGGTTTTAATTTGTGATTTGATTGTTCATAACAATGCTTATTCATTTACCCGGATGCGGGTGGTTAAAGTGGTAAAGGGAATGCGTCGGACAGACAGCACTCCGGCGAGACGACGGCCACGAGGACTTGCAAGTGTCCTGTGGCACCTGAACACAAGCATGAAGCATTTAAAGCATTTAATGCCTGGCGCGGTTCACAATTCCATCAGCAGAGATCGAGATATCTCCACACAGTGTAAACATGACATGGTGATTACTCCATTAATTGAGAGGTTAATGTAGATGGTTGGCAGCAGATTTGAGGTTTTATTTCACAGGATGGCGGACGAGCAACCCATAAGCAGCTTCCCCAGGCCTCTCACGGTATATTGCTCGCCCATTATTCGGCTCTCCTCCGAACGCACAGTCACCGGCAAGCGTACCAGGCTTCATGGATGCATAGAGCTCGGCGACAATCTTCATATTTCAATTGCAGGGAATTGTATGCGAGAGTCTGGGAATTGGTTTGAGCAGTTGTCCAGAGCTTCAGTCCCGCTTCCGCTCTCACATTTGGCCAACGTCTCTCTCCGGTTATAGCACTCTTCCAGTTCTCCAGCTTCGAATGAAAGAATGCCTCATCTCAGGCACCAGATGAGATGCAGACGAGGCTCTTCCCGGAGATTGATAAGGCGCTCCTCCTCGTCCTCCAGCACCTCTGCTGCAGACTCTCATGCCTCTGAAAGAACTTCCCGAGCTGCACGCGGTCGTATCCTTCATTCTGAGCAATGGTATCCCACTCCCCCGTACGCTCTTGCCCATTCTCAAACGAGGCACTTCTCATTCCTAAGTGCGCTCAATTGCCCTTGCATTACCGCCTCGGTTACCATAGTTTTCTGTGAGTCCCCTCAAGATGAGGCTCCCACTTCAGGAAGGCGGGCTGGAAATATTGGGGATATGACTGATATAAGGCAGAATGCTGACGATGTGCATGAGCAGGACATGGACATAACCTGGGAAGACGATAGTCATGGAAATGAAATGAATATTGATATTGAGCTGAAGCAAGATGAGCAGCAAACTGCTACTCAGGACCCTGATACTGCTAATGCGCAGCACCAACCTCATCCGGGCGATGGACAACGCACCCCAGCTGCTGAGAAAGTCATTCATTCCACAGAGGACCTGTATAATACTGATGGTGAACCAGATGAGTTTTGGTGCAGGGTCGTGGAAGAGGAACCGGACGAGTAGCGCCTCCACTGTTCCTGGTTTTTTGCTATGGCACTATCTTCTTTATGAAAAATGTTTATGTTTTTCTTTCTGGTTTTGGTCAAGTCTCATAGGATTTTTTCTAGAAATAGACGCTTCCCCTGCATGGGTTTTTTGCTGGAACACCTTATGCACTGGTTTCCCTCTCAGAGGGCAGTGCTCAACTATGAATTTTTGCTTAACAGGCCTCGACCTCAGGCCTGGTCCTGGATAATTCCTGATGTAAATATTCATGTTTTTGTTGATTAATAGATTAAGCTTATTTAGAAAAAAAAAAACAATGCTTATTCATTTTGCTCAAGTTTTGCACTCAAACAGAGGTTTTCACCCCAAGAAATTTGATCCCTCAAAGCACATGATAGATCCATAGTTATGATGGATCTACGTTGGTATTATATATCACTTAAATCTTTAAATTATATATAATTTTTTTAAATATAAATATGTATTAGTATATACAATTTGAATGCATAATTATCTCATGTGTTTAATAGTTCCTTTATCATATATGTGAAATTGAATGAATCATAAATTTACCTTCAACAAATTTTTTTACTGAATTAAAATTATAAATTAGGCTAAATTTTAAAGATGTTTACTCTTTACTAAAGGAAATATCATTTCTTAAATGAAAGAAAAATGGTTAATTGAACACAGAATGAAAATCCTGCTCCAATTTTTTTAATATTTATTTTAATTAAATATTTGTAAAATTTATATTTAAAAGGAAAAACCATATCCCATGGATATATTAAAGCCTTGAAAGACATAAATATTTTCACATCAAAGCTTAATATTTAAAAATATTAATTTGATGTAGTTTTATTATAAATTTGTTTTTTGGCCATTAAATCTAATATTAGTATTAAAAGATTATTATTAATATTAATATTCATATGAAAAATAATATTAATATTATTATATTATAATATTAATATTATTAAATTTAATAACTTTGGATTAATATAATATTAAGTTTGATAAAATACTAAGTTTAATATAATATTCAATTTTCATATTATAATATATAGTAATATATCATGATAGATATATATGAGTGGAACCACAAAGACATAGAGAGGTAAAGATAGAGAGATAGAGGGTGTAATAAGGGACATATGGAAATAAAATGAAGGATAGGGGAGAGGAGGAATGGATAGGGAGATAAAGAGAGGAGTGAGAGAGGGAGAAAAGGGTAAGAGAGAGAGAGAGAGAGGGAGATAAAAAAATCGAGCGGGGAGCGAGAGAAAATTAGAGAGGCATGGTGGGAGAGAGAGGGAGGTAGGAGAGACAAGGAGAAAAGGGAAGCACCATAGAGAGGACTTAGAGATATTTTGAGACTTGAGAGAGAGTTGGAGGGGGAGATAGGGAATTATCAAGAAAGATATATAGAGATAATAAATGTGTGAGAGAGAGAGAGGTAGTGACAACGGAGATATGGAGAGAGAATGTGTATGTTTTAGGGTGAGATAAAGAGAAAAATAAGGAGAGATGGAAGGAAGGGGGGAGAGAAGAAGGGAGGGAGATAGTGACATATTTAGAGGGGAAAAAGAGATAGGGAAATGGGAGATAAAGGGAGAAAGAGGATGAGAGAGAGAGAAGGAGAGAGGTAGGGAGAGAGATGGATTTTTAGGGGCAGAGAGGGAGGAAGACAGAGAGACTAGGGAGAATGGGGGTGAATGGGAAGAGAGGGAGAGGGATATATATATATATATATATATATATATGGAGAAAAAGTTTTTGTGTTTTGGGGTTAGATAGAGAGAGAAATAAGGAGAGATAGAAGGAAGGGGGAGAGAAGGATAGAGGGAAGGAAATAGTTATATAATCTAAGGGTGAAGATGGGGGGGAGGGGCCAGGGGGGGGGGGATATTCAAAGGGAGGTGGGAGAGAAAGGGAGAGGAAGGAGGGTAGAGAGAGAGGGAGTGATAGAGAGAAGGACATAGAGAGAGGGAGAGAGAGTAGGGAGGTAATAATAAATACATAGAGAGAGTAATGTGGACAAAGGGAGTGGGATTGATAAGGGATATAGAGAGAGGGGGAGAGGAGATAAAGCGATAATAAAGATATAAGGGGGAGAGTCCAAGAGAAGGAGAAGGGAGAGGGAGAGAGATAGGAATAGAGAAGGAGAGATAGATGGATAAGGTGAAAGAGTGTGTATGTTTTGGGGGAAATATAAAAGGACAAAGGAGAGGAAAATGGATATAGAGATATAGATATGAGGTGAATAGAGGGTGGAAGAGAGGGATAGAGAGAAGCATGGAGGGAAGCACGGTGGGCGAGATAGATAGATATGGAGAGAGATATCATGTGTGTTTGGCATGGGTGAGATAGAGAAACAAAGAAGCAAATATGGAGGTATATGTAGATATATGTGAACAGGGGTAGTGGGAAGAATATAATTTCAGTGTAAATGATTTCTAATACTATTTGATTGCTTGCATTAGATGCATTGATGTCAATGTAGATGTTGATTTCTAATTATATTTGATTGTTGGAAAAGATGCATTTATTCCAGTGTAGATGTTGATTTATAATATTATTTTATTTCGTAATATAAATGCATTTCGTTGGTTTCACTAGATGCACTGATTTTAGTGTAGATGTTGATTTCTAGTTATATATGATTTCTTGCACTAAGTGCATTTATTTTTGTGTTGATGTTGATTTATAATATTATTTGATTGTTTGCATTAGATGCATTGATTTCAATGTAGATGTTTTTTTCTAATCCAACTTGATTTCTTGCATTAGATGGATTAGGTGTTGTTAATCTTGAGGCTGTAAATTACTAAAATGTTTTCAATATTTGAAGGAGGGGGAAGAGGGAAGATGATTTCTTACAATAGATGCATTGATTTCTATGTAGATGATGATTTATAATCCTATTTGATTGCTTGCACTGGATGCCTTTATTTGAATATAGATGTTGATTTTCAATCCTATATTTTCGTTTGCATTAGATGCATTGGTTTCAGTGTAGCTGTGGATTTCTAATCCTATTTGATTACTTTCATGAGATGCATTGATTTCAACGTAGATTTTGATTTATAATCTCATTTAATTTCTCATATTCTATGTATTTATTTTGGTGGAGATGTTGTTTTCTAATCCTATTTGTTTTCTTACATTAGATCCATTAAATGTTCTTAATACCAAGGTTGTATATTATTAAAAAAACAATTTTCAAATATATATTTAGTGATACCTAGAGGGACACTATTAAGAAATAATTATTTTTCAAAACTTTTCATACCTAGAATTAATATGCAATAGAGGTGCATAATCAATCCTCATCCAATGTGAAATTAATCATGTCAAACTTTTTGATACATAGAATTAAAATCAAATAGATGTGCATAATCAATCCTCCTACAAACTGAAATTAATCATTGACAAGAACGCCTCCCTTCCTCTTCAACAAATAATTACTAACAAAAAAACACATATATTCAAAATTACATAATGATGATTGCATACAACAATGTATTCAAAATATTTATAATAGAAAAATATATATTTATAAACATTCAAAACTAATCAAAATATCCTTGAAAGAAGTAAATTGTTTCGAACATTAGTAAAGAAACAAATTATTTGAAGAGCAAGATTGAAAAAGTAAATTATTAAAACTATTCTACAATATATATATATATATATATATATATATATATATATATATATATATATAGTAATACCTAGAGGGGAACTATTAAGAAATAATTGGTTTTCAATGGTTTTGATATGCAAAATAAAATGAAATAGATTTTGAGTATCAATACTCCTACAAAGTATTGACAAGATTGTCTCCCTTCTTCATCACCAACTAATTACTAATAGACTATTTCATACACATACAAAAATATAACAAACAACTATAACATTCACAAACATTATTATCCAAATCCAAACACATAAAGAAACAAATCACTCAAAGCATCCAAACACAGAAGTATAAACCATTCAAGGAAATCAACACATACTAAATTAAAAGAGAGAATGACATATTCATGCAAAGAAAAGAAAAAATAATGTGAAAATTAAAGTTATCTCAAATATATACATACTAATGATAATCTATAAATGTGACATTGTTTTCCTCAATTAGAACCAACTTAGATCCATCTAACACTAGATATATCATGAGATAAGAGGGATCAAATCCCATGAGGTACAAACCTTAGTTTTGGAGTGTAGAACTTGAGGAATGGAATTGGGAGAAATAATTTCAGTAAAAAACTGACTTGTGTCATTCCGATTTTTTGACTATATATATGCATTCAACACCTTTAGAAAACCCTTGGGAACTTTGCTTATGCAAAGGCTTGTCATTTCAATGAATTTCTGCTAGATTTTAGACAAATTAGATTGAAAAAATAAATATGAAAAGTTTTAAAAGTCACATTAAACACAAGCCTAAAAAATATTCTCTAAGTAGAGAAGAAATTTAAGCTATAATGAATAAATGAAATGGATATATATGTTTAGTTATATTTAACTAAAAAAATTATAAAATATCAATAATTCCAATTCACTACCAAAACTAGATTTGTTATATATATTAGAACCTAAGGTAGTAAAAGTATTTCATTCACTCCCAGTCATAAATAAAATATTTCTATGTCCACATCACTTAATATAATTTCATATCAACCATAAGAAGAGGTGAAGTAGTTAGAAGTAAAATGTGTGAGAAATGGTTTATTTGGATATCTATATGAACTCAAATTATGTCTATATAAATTTTATGTATGTATATATAATAGAAAATGTTAAAATAAAATATTTTAATGTTGTATATAATAAAACATTCAATTTCCAAAGAAAAATTTAATTGAAAAAAAATTATATGAAATAATAAAAAATATGAAGTTCATCTGGTTAAAAATAAGATAGATTCATCCAATTCTTAAGATAAAATTAATGTGATATTTAAAAATATTTATAATAATAAAAAATTGAGTGTGGTTCAACAACAAAATATTTGAATATCCACTATTAAGTAATATTAATGTATACTTAAAATATATTAATAACAAACAAAAATTTGAGAGTGCAAGCTTCTGTGATCCATAACATATTAGATTATCAACAAAAATTTGTTGATAATCTTGTCCATAGATAGATAAAATGTTAAGTAAAATATGTCAAGTAAAATATTTTAATTTCATTGTTAAATATCGGTAAAATTTTTTATGTATAACATATAAAGCAATTGAGAAATATAAGTTTTTATGTTTAAAAGGTTCAAAGTTTTTTTTTATTGTTTTTTTTAGAGTCCCCATCCTATGATTTGTAATATTTATTTTTACTAGTATTATTTAATTTTACAAATTATATTAATCAACCTAAATTTATCTTAACTCTATGAAATCTACTAACTATAAATGTAAGAAAATTATAAATTTGGTTTCAAAGTGGTTGGTGGGTTTGTTTTCATGCCCTGAGTGCCATCTTATGACTCATAAGTTTTGTGATATGTAACTTGTAAAGTTTTTATATATATATATATATATATATATATATATATATATATATATATATATATATATATATAGTCATGTTTCATGTTTTTCAAGTTCTATTATATATATAATATATAGTATTTTTTGTTTTTGTATAAAATGATGAAAGATAACAAGGGAATAAAATTGTATAACCATTATAAGTAAACTCAATTCTAAACCCGATTCCGTTAGTAAATAATAAATATAGTATGTATACAATTTATGTTTGAAATACTAAATATAATTTTTCTAGCAAATACTTGGGCCTGCGGTGAAAATTCTCGATTAATACTTGAAATTGGTGAATTTTCTCAATTAATATTTGGCTCTATCGGTGGAAATTTTGCAGTGAATTTTCTTGATTAATACTTGGGTCTGTGGTGAAATTCTGTGGTGATAATTTTGGGGTGAATTTTATCAGTGGTGAAAATTTTGGGGTGAATTTTATCGATTAATACTTGGGTCTGCGGTGATTTTTTCTCAATAAATTTTGTGACCTGGGCTCTTGAGGTTTATTGATTAATACTTGGGTCTGCGGTGAAATTCTGTGGTGAAAATTTTGTCATGAATTTTATCGATTAATACGTGGGTCTGCTGTGATTTTTTCTCGATAAATTTTTGGACCTGGAGGTCTGTTTTCCGGTTTGATGATATTCAGGTGCACACATTACTTATCTTTATCTAATACATGTCTTCTCATATATTCTCAAGTATGAATAATTCACCATAGCTACCAAATATTACCAAAGGTAGACCTACCATAGTTACTCTATGGAGCGAGAAGTCAAGCTACAAACCCAATTAGAAGCCATGCTGGAAAACAAATTCACATCTCTTGAAGACAAGATCCAAAAAAACAGAAAATAAAATATAACTATTGGATAATAAAATGAAGGCAATGGAGACTAGGTTTCAAGTCATATAAAAAAAAAGCAAGATACGAACCTAACATCCCAGCAAGGAGATGTTGATAATATAGAGAATCTTAAAATGAAGGACATG
Source organism: Pinus albicaulis (assembly GCA_034641835.2). Classification (NCBI taxonomy): domain Eukaryota; kingdom Viridiplantae; phylum Streptophyta; class Pinopsida; order Pinales; family Pinaceae; genus Pinus; species Pinus albicaulis. The sequence goes on along the minus strand of CM076580.1, from coordinate 391,454,200 downwards.
ATTAAAGAACTAGAAGAAAAAGTGAACAATAGTCTCACCCTAAATAGTGTAGTAGGTAAATTAGATATCAAACCAATTAAAGATGAAATGAAAAAATTGATTGAATTAGACCATGAGTATAAAAAAAGGCCTTGAACCTTATAATATTTGGTTTGAAAGAGGAGGTAGACGAGGATACTTTAGCCATAGCCCAGAAATAATTACATAATAGATTAAAAATTGAAACCATGTGTCTTGTAGAAGCAACAAGGTTAGGGAAACTAACTGAGAATAAATAAAGGTTGATTCGAATAAAGGTGAACTCTACTAACCATAGGTATGACATACTTAGTAAAACCTCAAGTCTAAAAGGAACGGGAATATTTATAAATGAAGATCTCATTCCAGAAGATCAAGACAAATTAAGAAAGGAGGTTCAAAAGGTAAAAGAAGCTAGGAAGGAAGGAAAATGGACAATAATCAGAAATAGAGAAGTCGTTATTCGAGATAGAAACAAAAAATATAGTAATAAATAGCAATTCAGCATGCTCTGAATTCTTTCTTGGAACTTTCAGGGCTTTCCATGGAACAAAGGCCCAAAGCTAAGTTGGATATCAAATGATGTTGTTATTATATTACTTGTTGAAACTTGGGAGCACGAAGAATCTAAGGTCACTAACATAGATGGATTTTCACTATGGTCTACCTGGAATAAGCGATCCTCCCATAGAGGCTTTGGGTGCATAGCTTGCTACATTAATAAGAACATCTTCCCCCATGCTAGGATTTATAAAAACATCCCTTAAAATGAATATAGGTGGATTAATATTACTGACATTAATGATAAAAATACCTACATAGAAATTTGTTATTTCCCCCCCATCAATTCTAACTTCTATAAGAAAAAGAATCTAGATAGAAATAGTCCTTACAATGGTTTAGAGAATGATATTTATAGCCTAAGAAATGAAGGTAATATCCTTTTAATGGGTGACTTTAATGCTCGAACTTCAAGCAACCAAGCTATTTTTCTAAGCAATCATTCCAACCCCAATCCTCTTTGATTAGACGAACACCTTACTCTGGCTAGCTGGTACAAAAGGAGCTCTGAAGACCTCGGGAATAATTTATTTGGGATAGAGCTAGTCAAGCTCTGTAGTGCTTAGGATCTCATAATTTTCAATTGTCTAAAGAAGTGGCCCAACTCTAGCCAGATGACCTGCATCCATGGGCTTGGCAGTAGCGTGGTAGACTATTTTATTTCCAATCTCCCTTTATACAATGAAATACTAAGTTTTGACATCGTAGACGACCACGAGCCTGTCTCTGATCATAGGCCTTTACTCATAACTCTCAATTTTTTCATGCATAGAGATACCATTGGAGATAATCCTTATAGTCAAAAGGTCTTAATCTTTCATATAAATAAAAAATATCTCTTTCTAAATGAATTAAAAACTAATTTTCTTCCTTTATCTAGTATAGACAACATAGATGACCTCTATCATAATTTTACTACAACCCTCTCATATTCTATTAACAAGTTCTCAATTGAAGTCTCAAGTAATAAAAGAAATAGCAAAACAAACCCATGGTATGACAAAGATTGTAAAAGTGCGAGGAGAGCAATTAAGGATGTTGTTGATGAATTTCTCAAAATTGACAAGGTAAAAATATACAAAGCCCTAACTAAAAGGAAAATAAATTCAATATAATTGTCAAAGACAAGAGAATCTCTTACACCTCTATCCGATGGCTCCTAAGAAATTCTGGAGGCACATTCTAACTAGGAAAACTAAAGTTAATAATAAAATTGCTTTACACGATTGGAATTCCTACCTTAGAAAGCTTTATGAGTCTCCAAATGCCAAGGATAACTTTGAAACCCTTCTAACAACAAAGGAAGTTTTCCCATTATAAGACATTGATTTTTGGGTTAAACTCCTAGAAAGTGGGAAAGCTAAAGAGATTGAAGGTTACCACATGGAAATCTTAAAAATTGGAGGTCCCGTCCTCATCCCCCACATCCACAAGATTTTCAACCAAGAGGTCAAGCAAGGGTTCCCTAAACCTTGGACTCAAAGCCTCATTATCCCTATTTTTAAAAGTGGGGATACATATAACCCCTCTAATTATCGGACAATTATGATCAGTCGTCTCTTGGCCAATTTTTATGGTATTATTTTGGAAAAGAAGTTGAGCATTTGGCTTGAAAGTGAAGGTAAGCGGGCTAAAGGCCAAGTGAGTTTTAGAATGCAACAGCCAACAAGGGACCACTTCGTTACGCTTAGGATCATTATGGAGGAATGACACAATGATAAATCCAATCACTTCTGTTGCTTTTGGACATTAGAAAAGATTTCAATATGGTTCCTAGAAACAACCTATGGAATAGATTAGAAGAGCTAAATGTTTCTTTCAAGCTAATAAGATTATATGAGAATGTAATTTCCATGTTAAAGAGCAATGAGGGGTGATCTAAATATATTAAGTGTAGTATCATAGTTATACAAGGTTGCCCCCTCTCCCTTACCGTATTTGGCATTTACATCGACAAGATCAAAGGTTGTTTAGAGGAATCAGGATGTGTTGGCACGATCTTAACTGGGATGGTAATCATCCTTCTTCTCTATGCTGATGATATTGTTATTCTCGCACGGTGCCCGTCTGATCTTGATAAGCAACTTAGACTTCTTAAGGATTTCTGCTCTACCATGGGTATGTTTATTAACACTGATAAAAAAAAGTTATGATTATCAAATACAAGAAGGAAACTTATGCTAATTTTATGTATGAAAATAGTAACTTGTAGGGAGTGTCTACTTACAAGTACCTAGGAATTAATATTCATCACAAGCTTAGTTGGAACTATAGCATTCAAAAAAGGATTAATGGGGGGTGGAAAGCTTATTTTGGTCATGAAAATAATTGTAAAACAGAAAACCTCGTAATGTGAGATAGAAAGAAGTTCCTCTTTCAAACTTTAGTCACTCCTCTTATGTTATATGGATGTAAGTTTTGGGGTTGTAGCATCTCTAGATAATCCTGGAGACAGATTGAGAAAATCCAAAAGCGTTTTATAACATATAACCTTAAAATTAAAAGCAATACACCCTATCCTATTCTCCTTATAGAATTGGGTATTTCCCCTATCGAGAGCCTAGCTATGACTAGGCTTTTGTTGTACAGGCACAAGCTCAATAGCATAGGAGACCATAGACTTCCTAAGCTAGCTTTAAATTCTAGCCAAAACCACCTAAGGCTTAAACGAGGTTGGTATAAAGACATGAGGGCCTGGTTAAACCATTTAGAGATCGACAAGAATGTTTCATTGCAGATCATTAATAACATTAAAAAAATTGTTACTTCTAAGTTCAAAGAAAAAATGTGGTGTGAGAAAGATCTAGAAGCTAAAAGAAAATTAAGATATTATAAGGAGGTCATCAACCCCACCCTAGAAGATCAAAAGTATCTCTCTATTTTAACTAGCTCAAACAAGAAAATTAATATAGCCAAGATTTGAATGAACTCTCATTACCTCCATAGTGAAACAAGTCATTGGATAGTTCCTAAAACACCATGAATGGAAAGGCTCTTCCATCTCTGTGAGAATATGAACATAGAGGATGAAAATCACTTCCTCTTAGATTGCCCTGCGTACGACCACATTAGAGCTCAATTTCATAATATTTGTTGCAATACTAACCTTCCTAGCCTTTTAAGATGCCAAAATTATAGTGAGCTCGGGAGGCTTCTCTCCAAGATTTTTGAGCATATGAATAAAATCTTAAATCAAACTAAATAACTCTTTTCTTTAGGTTTGATAGACCAAATATTGGTCTTAGTGGTCGTTAATCATCATCATCATCATCATCATCATCATCATCAATAAGTATATAATTTTAAATACATAAAAGTAGTGACATCTTCCTCCCATGTATTTCGTTGGGTCAAACACACTTGCATGAAATGAAATATTGATAGCTTTATCTACAGTTTGGGTTGTGTAAAGAGAACATCAAAACATCTCAACAACTTGAGCCATAGTTGGGATTTGATGGCAGGATCACCCTGCTTACCCACATTCTCATTCACAAGCTATGCATATAAAAATGCATCCCATTTTTTTTTTCCCAACCAAACTCAAATCTGGGTAAACTCAACAATTTCAATAATGATGAAGAAGCTAATAGCATCTCAAATATTTGATTTGAGATCTATTCATAAAATTCTTATGGCTTATCAAAACCATACAAAGCTCAGATTTTAATTCTTCTATATATGGAAGCTCTAATTTTCTATTGCGCTATGGTTAAAATCCATGTTTAAACTCCCTTCTCAGCATTCGATTCTTATTTAAAAACCCAACAACCTTCATATCCAAGGTTTCTTTCACAAATGGAAGCCTTTTCAAAAGTCTTACAAAAGAATTTGGTTAACAACCATCGGTTTTATTTCTATTTACCAGACTTTATGATTAAACCCTTAAGGCTTACCATAGCATGTAATCACGTGAACATTTTAGTTCAAAAGTTTGAATTTGATTAATTTAATACCAATTCCATATGAAACCTTCACGACTTTAATTAAAATGCCAACACATATTAATATTTTCCATACATAAACTCCGACGTTGATTAAACAAAACCAACGCATCACATTAATAATGCATCTAGGCCCCAATATTTAACGTACCTTTCCATCCAACAATGGACATCATCACACTTCATCCATCTGTAATCCAACGAACATCACGTTATGAAAATTCACAAGACTTAATCTTCAAAATTTGTGCGACATAACTGGGTTTAAAATACCACTCATTGATGCGTGTCAAACGATGGACACTATCGCGTTCATTTCATAAATTCCACTTACCATTTGAGAAGGGGCACGAAACCACTTGTGGGTTTCTTCAAAACTATCCTTGTTGCTCATAGATTCGTTTTAACTTAATTCCTTCCAACACATTCAATGGTTGTTTATTGGTTCACTACCATCGATTCCACCTTCTGCTGACTCTATTGTGTTATCAACGTTACATTAAATCGATCGAACAATTTCTCTTCATTGAAGATCCACTTCATATCTTCATTACAACCCCCATTCTACACTGATGGCTCAACGCTACAATTTGACTCTGCAATTCGCACAGAGTTTTAAATAAACCTCTACGTCCTCCATTCAATCCGTTCTATGTGTTTAAGATTCCTCTATGCACTAGAAAATCTGCCCTTTCATATAATTTCTTCCTCAATCTCTCTTATTCGTAAGTATGTGTGAAGCCCTTTTCACATTTTTTGTATATTGAATCCATTCCACCGTTTGCACTAGTAGTAAACGCCATGATGTTTTGGTCTTCTACACCTTCAATTCAATAGTTCATTGGTCATTAAACATCTTCTTACGCACACAATCAAGTAGAGCAGGTTTTCATTCCACCTTCAGAAATGCTTTCCATCAAAACAAAAAAGTGTATATTCCATATCAGTTGATAGAACTCACCTGTTCTTATCAATTCAATTGCAACCAAAATCGATAAACTAAAAATTTATATTACAATTCAACTTTGTTCAATATGATTGATCCTTCCAGTGATCAATATTTCTCAGATGATATGAATGCAAATTTATATCAATTCTCTATTTCACACAGAGTCACTATTTTAGTCCATAACACAGTTTCACACTTGCTCACAGAAACTCAAATATTCCTCATAGAGAATTCGATCAAGAAATACATATATATTTCACACAGAATTTAGAAATAAAATTTTCATCCATATATACAAATGTAATCAATTACAAAAGCCTTCTTAGTCCTGGCCAAATATTCAAATAATTGGCCCTTTTTACAATTTCCCATGGGCTGACAAACTCTATTTTTCCAAACCACTCTAATCCCTGTCTACTATCTAATCTCCTTTTTCCTTTAAGGCTTATTAATTTATACAAATTTGGATGAACCAATTTAGGTTCAATCCCTTCAATCTCTCAACAAATCCTCAAAATCTGCAAACTCCTAAAATCTAGATTCTATCCCTAAAATCTTGAAACTGAATCTAACGTAGGCTTTATAATCAATTCCTAAATATCTCAAATCTAAACTATTTGATTTCCCTCATGTTCTCCAATCATTCGGGAACATTTAAAAATTCCTCACACTATTTAAAATATCATTTAATCACTCAAAACCCATTAGTAATTACATAAAAATAAATATTCTCTCAAAAACATAAGGCCCCCTATGTTTAATAAAATACAAGGTATTTTCTGAATCTAATGCCCCCGCATCAGAATCCCAAGGTTAAAAATGATCATGATCTCCTGATCATGTATTTTAAGTCTTTGTCCTCCGGGATCCCACACTATGTTCTGCAACTTATCATCTACATCTGTTGTGTGTGTTTCTTTTCTCGAGGTATCCATATCTTATGTTGTCTTGCTCCACTGGCTGTACTTCTATAGTCTCTTTCTGTATTTATTTTGATGTTGTTGCTACTTCTCTTTCCTGCTGATATCTTTCTGTGAGATAGTTTCATCATTATCTTTCTAATTAGTTAAATTTCCTTGTTCAATAATTCTTCATATTGTTGATTTCTTGTTGCTATCTTTAATCTAGCTCTTTCTCTTAATTGGTGAGCCCTTGCTTGCTAAGCTTTTGCTTGTTGATCTCTTGTTACCACCCAATCATGCTTACCCTCTTGTTTTTTGAAACTGAAAACTTCTTCTAAATTGTCACTTAAGACAATTTATGTCCCTTCTCCTATCAGCAATTTACTGGACTGGTACATTGCATACCCTTTACTGCCATTTTCATCTCTTTGCATTTGCAGTTCCCAATTCTAAAATTGAGATTTTTCTTCCTGCACTAAATTCTGATTATTCAACATAATTTCTAGCAACTCAACTTCTTCATTCCATGGACTAAATATGTCGACATAATTTTCTTCTTCTTCCTTCATTTGACTGCCCAACTGTGTCAAATGTTCTCCAGCACCTGCAACAACATCTGCATTCACAAAACAATTATTAAAAAAAAATCATAAGGCCTCGGTGCCTTCCTTTCTTCTGCCAGCATTTCAGTATGCTGTCCTGAATTGTCCTCCTTTATCAACACATTAGTATGCAGATACAAAATTTCCAAAGAATTCTCTGAAGAATTCCCAAGACTATCAATAGGTCTTTCATTCACACCATCTATCTCCATGATGTTTTCCTATTCACTGTGATGAACTCTACCTTCTGCAATCTCTCTTTCATACTCTGAATGTTCCAATATATATTCCAGCAATGCAATTCCTTTGTGGCATTGTTGAATTATTTCATCATCACTTACAGTCTCTGCATTCATACACAAATTTTAATTTTGTAAATCAAAATGTTCAACAGTATCAACTGTTGCTGCACATATCAGTTTTTCAGACTGAACCACTTCTTCCTCATTCACAAGAATTTCTCCTTGTGTTGTAATAGCTTGAAGTACAAATGCATCACTTCTTCCTTATTTCAAGAGACATTCCCCATCATTGCTTCCTTCTTCAGAGTATTTATCTTCTGAAAGATATTTTCTCATACTTGTGACAATTTCACAAGATTTCTCATCCTTCTCTGCAAAACCTCTAATCACATTAAAATCATTAGATTCAAAAACACAAGGTTTCACATCATCCAGCTGATCTGAATTTTCCCAATAACTTAGGAAGTCATCAATAATTTCCTCTTCAGCAAGACAAACTTCTTGTTGTCTTAAATCTTCTCCATGGCTCATAAGATCCTTCATAGACTTGTATTCTTCACATGTACCCATGACTTCACTCTTTCCTACTTCACAAACAAAAATTTCCTTTTTCAACTCAGCTGCTCTGAGTTCTACACATTCCAATTGTACGCTCCTCCTCTATTCAAGGTGTCTCAGCTTGTCTGCAAACTAAATGTTCTCTTGTTTTTCTCTTCTCTGTTGTAGCCTTTGCCACTTCACTCTCTTCTTCATGAGCCAACCAACTCTCTAGCTTTCCTCTATCATCAATTTCAATTTATTAAATTGATCTATGATCTCAACTAACTCTTTGTCATATTCTGCATCAGCTAATTGCTTCCTTATGCCAATTTCCTTGGCATCTGCTTTCTCCTTCTTTCTGGTGTGGTCTCTCTCTAAACCTCTACTCTCTCCTTTATGACTATCAATAGTCATCTTCTTCCCCATGAGTTCCTCACTCATAAGTTGCACTAAGCCTCTATAACAACAAGCTCTCCTGTTGCCACTTACCTTACCAATCCTTTCCTCTGGATCTAGTCTTTTGGCAAGTACATGTCCCCTATCTACTGGAACCTTTTAAGCATTCTTCACTGCTCCTTCTAGGCTTTCACTCATCTGCAAAAATTTTAGAACACAATTTTCTTATTCATTCAAAATTTTTTGAATTTCTTCAAGTTCTGCCACATTTTCTTCTTCACTTTAGAATCCTCTATTGGACTCCTTCATCACTACTCTCAAAGCTGTGATCTTCCTTCTGCTGAGATTTTCCTCAACTGCTTGCAACCTGAATTCTACAAACAGATTCTTTGGACCAGAGTTATAATAATACTTCTCAACTCACCTGAATTCTGCATACAGATTCTTTGAACTAGAGTTATAATAATACTTGTCAACTCATCTTCAAGATCATTGTTGATCTTACTTTACCGCTCAACTGCCCTGCATCTCTGTATGCTGCAATATTTATTAGTTTCAAAATCTGATATGTTTTCATCACACATGCATTCAATTAAAAAAAAAACTTGAACCTTCAAACAAAGCTATTCCAGCTCTGATACCACTTGATGGCAAGCTCACCCTGCTTACCCACATTCTCATTCACAAGCTATGCATATAAAAATGCATCCCAACTTTTTTTTCCAATCAAACTCATATCTAGGTAAACTCAACAATTTCAATAATGATGTGGAAGCTAATAGAATCTCAAATCTTTGATTTGAGATCTGTTCATAAAATTCTTATGGATTATGAAAACCATACAAAGCCTAGATTTCAATTATTCTATATATGGAAGCTCTACTTTTCTGCTGGCCTATGGTTAAAAACCATCTTTAAACTCCCTTCTCAACATTCAATTCTTATTTAAAAACCCAACAACCTTCATATTCAAGGTTTCTTTCACAAATGGAAGCCTTTTCAAAAGTCTTACAAAAGACTTTGGTTAACAACCATCGGTTTTATTTCTATTTACCAGAATTTATGATTAAACCCCCAAGGCTTACCATAGCATGTAATCACTTGAAAATTTCACTTCAAATGTTCGAATTTTATTAATTTAATACTAATTCCATATGAAACCTTCACGGCTTTAATTAAAATGCCACCACATATGAATATTGTCCATACATAAACTCCAACTTTGATTAAACTAAACCAACCCATCACATTCATAATGCATCTGGGCCCCAACATTTAACGTACCTTTCCATCCAATGATGGACATCATCACACTTCATCCATTTGTAATCCAACGAACATCGCGTTATTAAAATGCACGAGACTTAATCTTCAAAATTTGCATGATATAACTGGGTTTAAAATACCACTCATTGACACATGCCAAACAATGGACACTATCGCGTTCATTTTAGATATTCCACTTACCATTTGAGAAGGCACACGAGACCACTTGTGGGTTTCTTCAAAACCGTCCTTACTGCTCATGGTTTCGTTTCAACTTAATTCCTTCCAAAACATTCACTGGCTTCTAACTTGTTGACTGCCATCGATTCTACCTTTCGTTGACTCTATTGTGTTATCAACATTAAATTAAATCAATCGAACCATTTCTCTTCATTGAAGATCCGCTTCATATCTTCAGTATAGCCCCCATTCTACATTGATTGCTCAACGCTGCAATTTGACTCTGCAATTCGCACAGATTTTTAATAAACCTTTACGTTCTCCATTCAATTCGTTATCTATGTTTAAGATTCCTCTACGTACTAGCAAATCCGCCCTTTCATATAATATCTTCCTCAATCTCTCTTAATTGTAATTATGTGTGAAGCCCTTTTCACAGTTGTTGTATATCGAATCCATTCCACCGTTTCAACTTGTAGCAAACCCCACGATGTTATGGTATTCTTCCTTAAACCTCTTCTTACACACGCAATCAAGTAGAGCAGGTTTTCAATCCACCTTCAGAAGCGCTTTCCATCAGAACACAAAAGTGTAGATTCCATATCAATTGATAGAACTCACCTGTTCTTATCAATTCAATTGCAACCAAAATCGATATACTCAAAAGTTATATTACAGTTCAACTTTCCTCAATATGATCGATACTTCTAGTGATCGATATTTCTTAGATGATATGTGCAAATTTATATCATTTCTCTAGTTCACATAGAGTCACCATTTCAATCCATAACACAAAGTTTCACACTTGGTCACAGAAACTCAAATATTCCTCATATAGAATTCAATCAAGGAATACATATATATTTCACACACAATTTAGAAATAAATTCTTCATCCATATATACAAATGTAATCAATTACAAAAGCCTTCTTAGTCCTGGCCAGATATTCAAATCATTGGCCCTTTTTACAATTTCTCAGAGGCTCACAAACTTTGTTTGTCCAAACCACTCTAATCCCTGTCTACTGTCTGATCTCCATTTTCCTTTAAGGCTTATTAATTTATACAAATTTGGATGAACCAATTGAGGTTCAATCCCTTCAATCTCTCAAAAAATCCTTAAAATCTGCAAACTCCTAAAATCTAGATTCTATCCCTAAAATCTTGAAACTGAATATAACTTTGGCTTTATAATCAATTCCTAAGTATGTAAAATCTAAACTATTTGATTTTCCTCATGTTCTCCAATCATTTGGGAACATTTACAAAATCCTCACACTATTTAAAATCTCATTTAATCACTTAAAACCCATTAATAATTACATAAAAAACAATATTCTCTCAAAAACACAGGACCCTTATGTTTAATAAAATAAAAGGTATTTTTTGAATCTAATTCCCCTGGATCAGGATTTAATACAAACTTGAAAACTAGGATGTTGGTTTTATTATGAAAACCTATTTAGTTTTTAACATGTAAAAAATGTTTGATTTTTCTTATTGAGTGGACTAACTGAAATGAAAACCAAAGAAGGTTAAAAATTCCATGTGTTTATCTTATTTATGGCATTTATGTATATAAAAAACTTGAATTCCATGAAAATTTACTTGTGAAGACAAAAAAAAACCTGCATACTCAAACTTAAAAAATACCCAAACCTTAAAAAAATAGCAACAAGAAAGTGAGGGAGATGAGATTACCTTGATCAGCAGTTGCAAACTTGGACTCACCAATTTTTTTATTTTATAAACTCTTCAATATCATGTATTCCCTGAGTCCTCTACGAAACTGAGAAAGATCTAGGATCCCTTGATCAGTAGTTGCAAACTTGGACTCACCAATTCTTTTATTTTACAAACTCTTCAATATCATGTATTCCCTGAGTCCTCTACAAAACTGAGAAAGATCTAGGATCGAACAATATGATGGACATTGGGCATTGACAGTGTAATCTTACCAAATATACTGGGCTCAAGCACTCTGATGGGAATTGGGCATTGATAGTACATAATCTTACCAAATATTTTGGGTTTCAGTTTCCACCCCACTATGATAGAATTAGGTTGAAATCTACAGCAGATCAATGTGAGATTTATTTTAGACTGGTACAATATGAGTGAGTGGTGAACACATGCTGCAACCATAATTTTCATAAATACTTGAACTCCGTAATCAATTCCTTACCAAATCAATGCCAAATTTCAATGTTGCAACACGCCAATAGGGGCACCTAGTATAAAGTTTAAACCCATAAATTATTCAAACATATATACTTATATATACCATGATAAATCCATCTTAAATCTTGATCTATCAAGGATGAGGGGAATCAAATATCTAGAGGTGAAAACCTCTTTTTTGAGTGGAAAACTTGACGAAGGGTTTGCACCTGAAAATATGTGATCCCTTTTGGGGCTTCATAGATCCTAAGTTAAGATGGATTTAGGCGGGTCTTTTAAAAAATTATAAATATAGTCATAGATCCAAAGTTAAGATGGATTTAGGTTTTTTTTTTACACATTTAGAAATAGCTTCTTGAAATCACTTTGTTAGGGCAAGGTTTCAGGAAAGGCAACCCTCTCAGTGCTTGATAAATCTGAAGTTTAGATGGATCTAGGATGGTGTTTTACATGTTTAGAAATAGATTATTGAAATCACTTTCTTCCATAGCAGGGCAAGGTTTGAAAGGTCTTTCACCCAAAGAAAAAATTAACTCATTCTAATTTGGTGGTAAGAGTGATTCATCACACATATCACACCCATGGATTCGAAATATAAAAAGGTAAAAACAAAAATGTAACTAAAAATATATCAAAATTGGCAGTGTGAAATCCCTTCCCACAAATATTATTTTCCACTCCGTACATCTACTAAAAACCTTTCTCACAAATATCTAAATATTATTTCTCACAAATATCCAAGTGAAATCCTTTATCAGGAATATCCAAATATTTCCTCACAAATAAATACAAGTTGACAATTTATTTATGTTAAATTTATATATTTAGGGAAAGAAGTGATTTTTCATTAGGACGTATCCAAATTTATTAAATTTAATATTATTAATATGAATATTATAATTAATAATATTATTATTATTAATCTTTTAATATTAATATGAGGTTATTTGGCCCTTAGGCTTCACCTAAATAAAACATCTTTTCTAAGTGTTCTTAAATATAAAGAGGATTATGAAGTAAATATAGAAAGAGGTTTTATTTTTTACATACGTCTAGTTTATTTTTATTTTTATTTATTTACCATACCTCTTTTATTTACCATGGTATTTAGCCCATAGGCTTGCTATATACTTTGATGTTGATTTATAATCATATTTGATATATTTTTATGTATTTACCATACCTCTATATACATATTTTATATTTATTTATTTACCATACTTCATTTATAAATAAATATCATATTTGGCCAATAGTATTTAGCCCATGGTATTAATAATAATTTGTTCCATGGTATTTGGACCATAGGTTTCAACTAAATAAAGCCTCATTCTTTTAGTTTTCGTAAATATAAAAAAGTCTATGAAGTAAATATAAAAATATGTTTTATTTTTATTTTCATTTATTTACCATACCTCTAGAGTAACCATAAAAGGAGGTTTTATTTGGTGGAAAAATTGAGGTAAAATCTTGATTTGTGTTATTTAAACTAATTTTCTTACTGTAAATATAGATTTAGCACCATAGAAAACCGCTAGGACACTTAGATTGTGCAAGTTACCCATCAAAAAGTTGCACAAATCCTTATTTATTTACCATACCTCCAATATATTAATATTTTTATTTATTTATCATACCAATTTATTTATATTTTTATTTATTTACCATAATTAAGAATAAAAAGAAGTTTTATTTTTTATTTACCATACTTCCCGTTTAATTATATTTCTATTTATTTACCATACCTCATTTTGGAGTGTTGGCATTTCAAATGTTTACTTAATTTTATTGCATGCCCGTCATTATGACAATTTTAGAAATTATACAAAAGTTCATAATAACGTGTATATTTTGAAATGGCCTATATTTACGGCTAGAAAAAATCAAAACGTGGATACATGCATCAACTTTAACACCTCGTTAGGAAGACTCACTATTTTACATTTTGGTTCTTTTTAAGATATATCTTGAGAGAAAAAAAGATACTACAGATTTATTGAGTTTTATAAGAGATAAGAAACATACAATTATTTCCACACATGCTAGATATGTGCTTAAGATGGATTTAAGATAGATTATATAAGCCTTTCTTCTCAATTTGTTAAAAATGTTACAATCCCAAAATTTAAAACCATATAAAATTATAAGTCATAATAGTTTAAAAAAATTATTTTTATTTGAAAATAAAAAATCCATTAATTTATAACTATTTTCAAATTTGGATTAAACTTTCCATTTTTTAATCGGTTATCTTAAATATATTTTTAAATTTAATTATTATAATTTTTATTATATTAATATTAAAAATAATAATTATATTAAAATAAAAATTCAACAAAATATTCAAATCTATAACAAGGTTTCTGTCATTTATTTATTATCCTAAATAAATTTTTAAATTTAATTATTATAATTTGTAATCTATTAATATTAAAAATAATAATTATAAAAAATAATAATTCATCAAAAATTCTAATCTGAAAACACAAAATATAATTCATTCTTAATATTGAACTCAAAAGCTTATAATGCACTCTTCTGAAGTAAAAGTTATGTAATTCAAAAGCTTGTAATACGCACTCGTGAACTAAAATTTATGTAATTAAATAGTCTCATTTCTACAAACGAATAGGAAAAGAAAACATTGTAATACACTTCCACGAACCGAAAGTTAAAGTTTTTGTATTTTAGCATGCTCATTTCCTATAAAAAGAACTTCAAAATGTTATGATTTAATGAGAATATTTTAGAAAAATGCCCAGTTTCAAAGTGTAAGATATTTTTAAGAATATTTGGGGTCAACATACTCCTCTTCACATTTAATGAGAAAATAAAGGAAATCAGAAAGTCTCAAATTGAAACATAAATTCTAAATTATTTGATATGCGTTTTCTCATGTTTCCAGTAATCCAACTTTCCAAAAACCGTTTTTGAACAATGTCCGGTTGATATTTTTATGGTATCTGGATTACGTATCGCTTACTGTATCTGTATCGGTTCAGCACCGCTTGATAGAGTTTCCGTTCTGAGCCACCGGCTATATCTTTATGTATATTGAGAATAAACTAAGTCCAGTTGCAACAGATCATATCATGGTATGATATAGCATAAATGCAATACTTGACTGAGAGGTTAATGTGTGAGGAGAAGCTAATTGTAGAGTTCGTGGTCAAGAAATTTTAGGTGAAACAAAATCATGAAAGTTTTGTTGCTTCACTGGCAGTGTGTGTCCATATAAAATGGCTCAAAAATAGAACCACACAAGTAATGCGTCAGAGAAACATTTCTGAGAGAGAAGTTATTTCACAAAAAGTGTGTGACCAAGAATTAACTATAAGTAAACGGCACACAGATATACTCTGAGAATCAATTAACAATACAAATTCACAAGTTACGCGTGACCAAGAGAGCCATTCACAAATAACTTTAACATTTCACAGCGTTACCAAAAATTAACAATGTATACGACACCCACGGATAAATGTGCGTGTGTTGGTTCCCGAGTCTCTGGAAATAAAATTCGTTCAATGAAGTCTTGATCAGTATCGTTTTGAACTTCCCATTGGGGTTGTGGGAATGTATAATTTCGATTATGGTGGAATTGTTTCACATGCCAATGTAGTACGATATTGGATGAATATCGATTAAGGATGAATTGGTGGCACTCACTCTTCCGATGCAACGAATTATTTCATGGACCTGCAATATTGGTTTCACAGCCGGTCAAAAGCTATATACAACTCAATTCTCCTACCATTTGAGGCCGATTACCATTTCACGTCGATTAGGAAGAAATGGTAAGAAAGTTGCCGTTCATTATTTAAAAAGAACTTAACCGTTTTTTCTTACTAGTGCCTACCGTCAACGCACGACTATTAATAATCCTTTTTGTCACTCCACATATGTCTTAAACATTTTTGCATATAGTTACAACCGCTTTTTTAACCAATGGAATCAATAGAAAATTCGATAGCCCCTTTTATTGGTCTCTTCGCGAGGCAAGCGTCTATATTTTTTTTCCAAATATCTTTTAACACTTATGGTTTTACCCACGTATTTAGTTTATGTTCTTCCAAATCGAGCTAATGCTAGCATAAGTTTGCTAGCAAGTTAATGTATTCATGTTTGATTTAAAATGTTTGCATTATAAACTTTTTTACAATGTTTTTAAGTTTCACATGTGTATGTATATGACACTTTTGGGCATTGTCTAACAAACACATGGGATCATATTGGATCATATTGGTTCTATATCATTTTTTCAATTATCGAGAGACTTTACACTTTTATAGTTATCGTAGGAGGGTCTGAGCAAAGGGAGGATGTTGCATGGGCTTTTTTTCTTGGTCTGAACAACATTAGGAAATTGTTGTCTAGGAGCATAAACAACATAATTCTACTTGTTGAAGTGTTGTTCGGAGTTCTGTTAGTATTTGTAGCAGGGTTAGTTTTGTTCTGTGTTGGTTTTATGTTGTTTCTATTGTTATAGGCTTGGTCTTTGGTTGTCACAACCATAAATTATTCCTCTTCAGCCCAATCCAAGGATGCAACAGTTTTAGCAGGTCTTTTAACATGTATATGTTCTTTTGCAGTTTCAAAAATGTGTGCTCATGTCCATATCATGAGCATCTTCGCAAAAAGTTCCCAATGACAGAAAAAGAATGGCCTGAGGCTTCAAGTTCTATGATTGAGGCCGGAGAGGGAAGGAAAGATTGGGTTACCATCCTCCTTTTGAAATAAATAATCACATTGTTCATGTACTGGACTAATTGTAAGACAACGAAAAAGTCAGTTTTTTTTCTCGGGATCATAAAGAGGGATCTGTGTCCTCAAGCATTTTTCTTCGAAATAAAGGCAGGTCTACAGGGCTAAAGCTATGTTATGAACACTCTTATGCTCTAACTAGTTACGGTAGGGATGAGGCAAGGTATTTTAGTAATGCATTATAAAAGCCCAATTAATAGATCTAATAACCTCGATAATAAATTTGTAAAGCCTGGTAAAGCATAGGTTAAAGGACAGTTTCTCCATGGTTGAAAGTAAGGATGAAAATGTTGCTGTGTAAGACTAGCCTATAGGTGAGAACAATCCCGAGGTTCCATATTGGTAGAGGTCTAAGGTGGAAAGCTACGAAAGATCGCTCTCTCAATCCACTGTAGGAAGGAGCTTACCAGTCGAAAACACATGGTGTGAAGCGAGTTGAAACAACAGAGCCCATAGCTTAGGCCACACACTGTAGAGGAGGAACCTAGTGCTTAGATCTTCAATATAGACCTTGTTCACAGAGAAGGAGTCTTGTCAAAAGAGGAGTCTTGAGCAGACCTCAGAGATGATTCGAAAGCTAGGACTAGTTCAACCACTCATTGTACAGGCTCTACTACCACTTATGGATATGGCTATTGATCTATTAGGTATGCCACATGCTATGGCTATTAGGATATTCATATGTTATAATTTTGAGCAATGTTAAAATTGTTTTGATCATTTTCATTACAGCACAACCTAGCCAAGCCAAAAATTAAGGAATTTTTTGCATCACCACTGAGCTAGGTCAGAAAAACAAGAATGGATGATCATACTAGAAATAAATATATATTAATTAGACGATAATGAAAGTTAGTCATGAAAAATAATAATATCTGAAGGAAATCCATTCCACTTTTTTCTATTTCAGCTTCAACAATTCTATTCTATTTGAAAGGTAAAACCAATTCAAAAAACATCTTAACTAGTTTTAGGTCCACTTGCATCTCTTACACTCTGATGGACATAAGCTAAAATAGCACTAGCGACTTCCTTTGTCAAAGCTTCATAACCGTACTTTGTTTCTCCTCTTTATCCAATTCTAGTAAACATGTCCTTAGATCTTGTTTTTTATTCAACAATAGTAAAATATTAAAGATAAGAGAAACATTTTTAAGTAGAGGTGGAATGATTTCCTATCAATATATTGGTCTTGTCCTATTTGTTTTACTTCCATAGTTAGGAATTCACTTCACCTTCTCTTGGGTTGGATTTTCTTTCTTGTAGGTATGACTAGGTTGGCTTTTCTTTCTAGTTGGTACAACTGGGATTTGTGATTTTTATAGAGCCCCTCAACTCCCAGTTGAAGAGTTTCCCCACCCTTATTAATTCAAGCATGAATAAAATCGTTCGAATTACTATTGGTTGAACATGGGGAGCTTGTGTCCCATCTACCTAATCCCACTTAGTAGCCGAACAGAGGACCTCCAAGTAACCTTCTCTGCCTTAGAATCCCAACCAATGATTCTACTATTACTGGTTTGGACGCTACCTTTATATTTCCCTGTAGAAAAGGCTAAGGAAATAGAGCCTATTGAATTTCGAAAACCATAAGTAGAAGTCAATCGATTTTTTGAGCTAAATAAGATTCAAGCGCACCACTTGGGCTAGAAATCCCACATGGTAAGCACGGACATGACTATTGTCTAAAGATTCAACCTACTCATGGCTATGATCAAGTTCAGGTTCACCAAGAGAGAGCTTCTATACTAACTAAAGGTTTTGGCAAAGACTGACTCTGGCGTATGAACCACCAACATCAATAGGTGTATTGTATATGATGAGCTATGTTAAATTTAGGTCACAGTAAAACAAAAAGTTTTTTATATGTATGAGTGAGTGTTTTTTTCCTTATACCTACATGAGATCAAAATGCATCTACTACAAAATAAATCCCACCTATTCGAGGCAAAGATCTAAAGGAGGCGCTTGGCTACATGCAAACCCCAAGTGGCACTTGGCAGTTGAGTAATTAATTTTTAAAAATAATTTAACCTTATTTAACCTTATTTATATCTCATTACTTTTCTATTTTTAATTAATTTTTTTATTTTCAATTTAAATGTATTACCATAATAAAAACTAGCATCTATACTCCCTTTCATGCACAAAATGTGTCTAGGAATATGTTAGTGAATTTTGTTTATTTGAAGTTGTAAAGAACCATAGATATGCATTATGTAGGATACAAGTAATTCTTGTCGACTGCCTTTTCTAGATATGCAACTTGAAGAAGGGGAATGGAATCGTCTTGCAATTGTAGATCGTAAACCCAAGGACTTAGTTGGGTTGTTTCAGTAAGACTAGAAAGTTGGGCTATTCAACTTATTAATAGGTCCAATAAGCTGGGCATCAGTAAGCCACAAGGCAACAATGTTATTTGGGATTTGGAAAAACCAAGGATTTTTTCATTGCACATTTCCGATTTATCTTGTATATCAAGTGCTCCACAGCTAGTTATGGAAGGTTCAGCCATAGGTCATCTATCAACTATATTTAAAGGAACTCTGGTAAGAAAAAAAATTGAAATAATACATGCCTCAGACTTGCATTTTTTAAACCATGGTTATTTTAATGATATTTACAAGTGATGGATAACTTCGTGTATTTTGGATTTTCAAGTTAAACATTATGTAACGCATGTCATGAATTGATCTAATATTTATGTAAATGTTGTATAAATTCTACGTGGAAGTATTCTTACTTCCACTCATATTTTATTGGATTAATATGGTGCTCCAAATTAGCTTCAAAACAATGCATGTCAGCATGGGCTTTCCACATATGGGTCAGCTCAACACTCTTATTTAGTTTATTACTATGCATCATTGTTGATTTCTTGGAACAAAAGACACTCCGTCATACAATGAGCCCTTATTTTGATAGTTCATCCTGAGTTGTTAAAATAGAATTTGATTCACGCCTCCCAAATTCTGAATTCTTCTTATACAACGGCCTGAGAGAAATAACTGAGGGTTATTATTTCCCAATCTAAAGGTAATTTTATTATTATTAGCTATACTAACATGAGAATCCAAAGCAAGTGAAAAGGTCATTGCTGAATGTAAGTGTTGGAAATGTTGTCATTGATGGCAAAGGAGACAGCATAGATGTAGAGAGATAGCAATTATATATATATATAATTGCCTTTTTAATATAATCTGAAGAGGATGTATAGGGTCGAGCAACCATTTGAAGTAGCCCAGGCTGCAGAATATGCAGAGAGTACAGTGAAACAGAGATAGGAGATATAGAGGTAGAGACAAAGAATACAAAGGAGACAGGATAGATGAAGAGAGATAGCAATTATATATATATAAATACCCTTTTAATATAATCTGAAGAGGATGTAGAGGGTCGAGAAACCATTTGAAGTAGCCCAGGCTGAAGAATATGCAGAGAGTACAGTGAAACAGAGACAGGAAATACAGAGGTAGAGACAGAGAATACAAAGGTAGAGCTGTGAAATGAAATGGTCGAGCAACAGAGAAAGGTCAGAGAGAGTATAGTGAAATAGAGACAGAGAATAGAAAGGGAGAGATAGATAATATAGAGGCCGAGTCATTAACAAGTCCATTGTGAAATGAAAAAAGAGGATGTGGAACCGGCAGAATGAGCAAAACCAAAAGGTAGAAGGAATAAATTGATAAATATACACTTTAGTTATAATGCAGGGTTAATACACAAGCTACGCATGTAAACGAAATATGGAGGACAAATAAACTTTGAAGTAGAATCATTAGAACTGGAACCTTGAGTCAAGAGTAAAACCTTGAATAAATAGTAAAACCAGAGGTGAAAATACCAGCAGTATCGCATGCGTTTGGGAGTGGTAAGTGGATTTTGCTTTTTGAACGCGATCTATGTCACTGATGGACACGTGTCTTTGGGTGGTATTTGAATATCACTTACATCGCACAATTTTTGTGTGTTAAACCTCGGCCCAAAGAAAAATGTGATATTGTGGATCATCTATCGGATGGGGGTCCAAAGTTCAGTTGGAGCGTGAGAGTAGATTGATTGTCCGATTAGAAGAGAAGTTGCGGGGAAGAGAACCAAGGCTGTGGGACCTACGTTCATTGTTGCGAGGTCAGGTATTATGTGAAATTTAGTGTATTTTGTGTATTATAAAAGTTAACAAACAGGAAAAAAGTAAGTAACAAAGCATTGTGGGCCCGAAGGTTATTTTAATTCAAGGTCGTGATAGAAAGTTCGAAAGGTCTTTCGTACACCTCGGGGTTGATATAAACTGTATTGTGAATGCAAAGGGATACTGTGGGCCCGAGTATAGTTACATGGAGTTTTTGAGTTTAATATATGGTCTAAAGGTAAGCTACATGCCCTTGAAGCACCAAATGTAGACTTGGTTTCATAACCAAGTCGAACATTATTTTAATATAATGGTATTGATTTTATTAGACATTGGATATTGATCCAAAGGCTTTGAAATATGTTGTGGACCAGACTTTTATGTGTAATGAGCTATATAGTTATGTGGGGTTTAATAAAGTGCAGTGGGCCAGATTAATATTTGAGCATGACGTAAAATCTTGACATGCGCTGAACGAGAGCTGTGGGCCCAAGAGAAAGATAGTAAATTGTATGTAATGCGATGGTTGTTTGATAGCCAAATGTTAATATGTTACATGGCTAAGTCTATGCTGTGTGTGGAAGCGTTAAATAAACTATGGAGTGTGAAAGGTTATATAACTATATATGTTAGTGCTGGGTTTAAGTTTGAGTCAAAGACTTAATATAATGTTGATGGAGGATATTATATGTCTAGTGTGGGACCCCATGTAAAACGAAAGAGTTCAATACATCTTTATTCCAATAATATTTACCCAAGCTGAAGGATATATAAAATCTGAAGCGGAAAAATATATATATATGTAGCGCTTTATATAAAAGGGACCAAGGTTACAATATAAAGCATAGGTATTATATTGTTGCAGTGAGATTAAAAGAACAAAAGGTTCTATTTTTTGGGTTTAAAACAAATGAAGTATTATAAGGTGGGACCCTCACGAATCGCATCGGAGAAAATTATGGCAGCAGAACTTTTTAATAAAGGTTGTGATTGCGATTGTCATTAAGAAGCAGACTCGATTCATTATAAATAGTGATTCTCTTGTATTCGAGTTCAAGCTTAAAGTGCATCACAGTGAACCATCGCATCGGAGGTGAAAGAGTGACGGACAAGTTGAAAGTTTCGATTGCGATTGAGCGATCAGAAGATAGCCGTCAGATTTGTTGAAGGATGGATGGTGGATATGAATCATTTTATTACATGGTGGAGTCCTTGATAATCGCATCAGAGAATTCCAATCGCATCGGAACAAGCCAACACAGTGAAACAGGTTAATGAAGTTTGCGATTGCGATCAGTCGTAATCGGGGAACTCTAGAGAAGACCCATTGCATTGGAGCATAAGAAAAAGTTGGATGGTGGGCCCGAAAGGGAATTTTATGTATTAAAGGGTCTTTTATTATTGCTCTGAGAGTTGATTTGCAATTATATTAAAAAGGCAGTTATATATATATATATATATATATATATATATATATATACAAGATTTACACAATTGTTGTGAACAGCAGAGCAAGTAGAGCCGAAAAAAAGACAGAGACAGTCACAGAAAAGACAACACGCAGTGATATAAAAGGATGAATGGGTTGAGCTGGAATTCAAATTGTAACTAAATGTAATTGTTTTAATTGATTTATATTGTTTGTGATGCACTGGCAAGTCTCCGTAGGAAACAAAACACCACTGTAAAACTGAAAGTTGTACAAATTGGTGTAGTCTTCTAAATGAGCTGGATAAAGAAGTGAGGAGGCATAAGGTGAAGATTCAGGGCTATTCACTTTGAATTCCCTATAAAATACAAACAGTTATGTGGCAAACTATATAAAGGATATCATATTGATATGCAGAAAAGAGGTTAGAGAATATAAAGAATGAAGAATTGAGGCAGAGAATATAAGAAGAAGGAGGAGTAGAAAGAGATGCTATGAAAAATTAGAGATGATATAAAACATATTTGAAGACTTGAGGAGAGAAGAAAAGAAGGTATAGAATAGAGTTTATATCCAAGGTAAATGAACAAATTTTTTCTTTTGATAGAGTGAGGAACTTGGAGCTTCCCTATCAAGTTGTAGCTTGATAGCTGTCAATTGTAGCTGACTGAGGTTGGAGCCTCCTGTAGGTTGATGGCTGCAGAAAATTGATGGGATTTGGAGCTTCCTTGCAATTTGTAGCTTGTAGAATTGAGGTTGGAGCCTCTTGTAGGTTGGAGCCTACAGAAAATCAGTGGTGAGAGGGAGTTGGATCTTGCCTTTGCATCACAACAATAATAAGATGTGGCTTTCTCACTTTATGGGTTTCCACTTATATCTACTGTCTATGTGTGTGTGATGCTTATGTGTTGATATGGATCATTTAATTTGCTTAATACTTTCGACTCTTACAACAAGTCTGTTGTCACACTATCTTAATCTTGCTGCTCTTATATTAAGATTGTTCACAGATAAAGATGATCATAAAATTAAGCTGTAAATTAGTTTAAAGAAAGTTTAAAAAATCCATGAATGTGTTAAACTAATTCACCCCCCCTCTCAATTTAACTAATGGTTTAACCATTGGTATCAGAGCAGGTTCCTTTTCTATCATTTTAACAACTGAAAGGAGATCTTAGGTCCCCAGGATGGCTAGTCAAGAAGGATGCTCAACTAACAAAGCCCCTTTCTTCACCGTGCAAATTATGCCTTTTGGAAAATCAGAATGAGAGCATACATAATGTCTCTAGGAATAAAAGTTTGGGCTTCTGTGGAATTTGGATACCCCAAAGTCAACTGACTTAGAGAAAGAAGCAAAACAAGATTTTGTATCTAATGCAAATGCCATGAATGAAATCTTAAATGGACTATGTGAGGCTGAATTTATCAAAGTAATGCACAGCTAGACTGCCAAATAAATGTGGGATACTCTTGAAAACATCCATGAGGGAAACAAAAAGGTGAAGGCAACCAAACTTCATGTATATAGAGATCATTTTGAAAATTTAAAAATGAATTATGATGAAGATATTGCCAGCTTCTTCTTAAGAGTTTCAGAAATTGTTAACAATATGAAAGCTCTTGGAGAAACCATACCAGAATGTGTAATTGTGCAAAATATTATAAGATGTCTTCCACCCAGCTTTAACCCCAATGTTTCTGCCATAGAAGAAACAAATGATTGGCAAACCTTGACCATGAACCAGTTACTTGGAAATCTAACAGCCTATGAGATGAGACTTCCACAAAGGAAGTCAAATGTGAGGGAGGCAGCCTCTAAGATAGAGAAGAAGAAAGAATAAATGGAAGATATATGCTTCTTCTCTTATGAAGAAGAGGCAAAATTTGTCAAGAAACTGGATAGAGGCTCAGGTAAATATAAAGGTAAACTTCCATTTAAATGCTTTAACTGTGGAAGAACTGGACACTATGTTGCTAAATGTCCTCATAAGAAAACAAGGAATTAGGCTCAAGAATTAGAGAAAACTACATCAAAGAATTGGCAGAAAGGAAAGACATTCAATAGAAAATATAACTATGCTCAACAAGACAACAGTGCATCTAAAGACTCATATGAAACCTCAAGTGAAGAAGGAACCTATGAATTTATATTGATGGCCATAGAAGAACTTGAAGGACTCCATCCAGAAGATGAAGAAGAAGGTGAAGTTGATCTTGAGGGGGAGCTGAGAAGTGCCCTGGAGGAGATTGACATACTCAAACTGGAGTGCAGAAAACAGAAGGACATTCTCCTTAAGTATGTAAGAGAAGAAAAAATTCAGATGTTCTCATTCAGTTGAAAGTAGAGCTTGAAGAAGCCAAGAAGGTAGAAGATATTCTACTTAAGAAAATTAAGGATAAAATTCAGAAACAAGATAAATTGGAAGAAGAAGTAGTATGCTTGAGGAAGAAATTAGAAAATGCCCAAAGGAAAGTGTCAATAAATTCTTCTCAAATGACAAGCTCTGGTAAGTTGAATGAAATTATGGATGCTCAAAGATCTCCTCTAATAAAAATTGGGATAGGCTATGAAGAAGAATCAAGTAAAGGCAAAGAAAAGGAAACCAAAAATATTATTTTTGTAAAAGAAGATAAGGATAATGAAGTAGCTCAGATGATTCTTACAGAAGAAGAAACCTGTAATGAAGGAGATAGAAACCAGAAGAAACATCCAATGAAAAAGAATGGAATAAATACTCAGCCAACAGAAAAAGGCTCAAATGCTCCTGAGTATGTCAAATTTGGAAGCCATCAAACGAGATTCTTCCCTCTTGTGAAAAATGCCACCCGTTATGCCTTCCACAAGCTGGGACATATTGCTGCATACTTTCATACAAGGAGAATTAATTCAAGCCAGCAATGGATGCAAAAAGTGAAGAGATTATCTCAAGCAAAAAAACGGAGAAGACAACCTTTCATCAGGTATGCAAATTGTTTCAATGGATATTTCTTTTACTGTAAGGAATTTGGCCATAAAATCATATAATGCAGAAAATATGGACAAAGAATAATGTTCGAAACCTCAAGGAGGTTTATGAATCACTGAGAGTTTACTCATACTCATAATTCTGCTAAAAATATGATCAAATGTTGTGTATGCAATAAAATTGGACATATGCCCTCCAAATGTCCTCTCAGAGAATGTGGTTCATCACCTCAGAAAAGGTACCAAACAAAAATATGCATGTAGTGGAAAAAGAAGGTGAATAAATGCGATCTGGCTCTAACAACTCAAGACCTAAAAATCCAATGATTTTTGGATAGTGGTTTCTCAAAGCATATGACTGGAGATAGAAGCAATTTTATAACCTTTGACGAAAAGAGATATGGAAATGTTACTTTTGGAAATGATAAGGCAGGGAAAATCAAAGGAAACCGCTCAATCAATCTAGATAATGGCAGAAGAAAGGTCCAAGATGTACTATTTATGGATGGGCTGAAAGAAAATCTCCTGAGTGTCAGTCAAATGTGTGATAAAGGATGTGAGGTTATTTTTAGAGCACAAGACTGTGAACTCAGATCAAGCACCATATGGAAGACTCTGATGAAGGGTGTTCGAACAAAGAGTAATTTCTACATAGTGAAAGAAGAGAATGAAGCTTGCCACCTTAGAAAACTTGAGGAGTCATGGTTATGGAATAGGAGATTGGGACATCTTAACTTCAATCATATCATCAGTCTAACCAAGAAGAAAGTAGTCAGATATATGCCAACAATAAATAAGCCTTCAAATACCATATGTAAATCTTGCCAATTGGGAAAACAGACCCGGACATCCTTTATGACTGAAGATGAACTATCAACAAGTAGACCACTCCAGCTTGTACATATGGACCTGTGTGGACCTGCAAGAACTAAAACACCAAGTGGAGAATCCTACTTCATGATGATAATAGATTATTTTTCCAAAATGACATTGGTTGAATTTCTTAAGTATAAATCAGAAGCACTGTAGAAATTCAAGATATTCAAGGCTTTGGCAGAGAATCAAATAGGATGCAAGCTAAAGTGCATCAGATTAGATAGAGGAGGTGAGTTCACAGACTATGATTTTGCAGACCTATGTAATGAGCATGGGATAAAACAAAAATTTACAATTGCAAGTACACCTTAACAGAATGGTGTGGCAAAGAGACAAAACAGGTCTATACAACAAATTTCCAGAGCCATGATGCAAGAAAGTAAAGTTCCCCAAACCTTCTAGGAAGAATTAGTAGACACAGTTGTGCATATCCTTAACAAAGCTCATTTAAGACCAAACCGTGACAAGACTCCTTATAAACTAGGGCATGGTAAACCAGCATCAATCAAGAACTTTAGAGTCTTTGGAAGTAAGTTCTTTATAAAAAATAATGATGAAAATCTTGGAAATTTTAATGCAAGAGCAGATGAAGGAATATTTTTAGGATATACATCCAATAGTAAGGGTTACATGTCCTACAACAAAACACTTCACAAAATTGTAGAAAGCATCGATGTAAGATTTGATGAAGAACTACCAAACAAGACAAGAAGTACAAGTTGTAGCAATCCTCCAAAAGATCATGAAAAAGAGAACCAAGATGATGATGAAATAAACAAGATAATAGAAGATACTAAACCGAGCTCAAAAGGCCCCTAAAGATACACTCAAAAGAACCATCCAAAAGATCAAATCATTGGGGACAAGAGTGTAGGAGTCCAGACAAGAAGACAACTAACTGAACAGACAGAAGAGGTATATATAGCTATGTTATCACAAATAGAGCCCAAGAAGTTTGAAGAAGCCAGCAAGGAAAAATATTGGGTGAATGCTATGAATGAAGAATTGTACCAAATTGAGAAGAACAATACTTGGGAATTAGTTCCAAGACCCACTAAGAAAAATGTCATAGGCTCAAAATGGGTATTCAAGAATAAAATGAATGAACAAGGACAGGTAATCAGGAATAAAGCTAGACTTGTATGTAAGGGATATTCATAAATTGAAGGTCTTGATTACGATGAAACATTTGCCCTTGTAGCCAGAATGGAAGCTATCAGAATGTTTCTGGCATTTGCATGGTACCATGACTTCAAGGTATATCAAATGGATGTGAAATTTGCCTTCCTGAATGGAGATGTAGAAGAAGAAGTCTACATGGAACAACCTGAAGGATTCTCATTAACAGATAAAGAAGACTATGTGTGCAGAATAAGGAAGGCTCTATATGGGCTAAAAGAAGCTCCTCGTGCTTGGTATTCAAGGTTGGATAAGTACTTTCAAAAACAAGGCTTTAAGAGAGGAGGAGTAGACAACAATCTATACATAAAAGCCCATGAAAATGAACTCTTGAATGTTGTAGTATATGTTGATGACATTATGTTTGGAAGCAACAAAGACAAGTTAGCAAAAGGAATTGCTGAAGAAATGAAATCAGAGTTTGAGATGTCTATGATTGGAGAGCTCAGCTTCTACTTAGGACTTCAAATTCAGCAAAAGAACACAGGTACATTCATCTCACAAGAAAAACACTTAAAAGAGATGTTGAAAAAGTTCAAAATGGAAGACTGCAAGCTTGTATCAACTCCCATGATCCCTAGATGCAAGCTATGTGCCGATGATGGATCTGCTGATATAGATCAAAAAATTTACATATCCAGGATAGGAAGTCTATTATACCTGACGGCTTCTAGACCAAACATTATGTTGGCAGTAGGACTTCTGGCTAGATATCAAGCAACACCAAAACAAAATCACCTTCTAGCAGTCACAAGAATATTCATATATCTATAAGGAACTGCACAGTATGGACTATGGTATCCAAAAGGAAAGAGCTTCACTTTGACAAAATATACAGATGCAGATTGGGCCAATTGTGTGGATGATAGGAAGAGAAAAAGTGGAGGTGCATTCTATTTGGGAAAAATTCTAGTGGCATGGATAAGCAAGAAACAAACATCTCTCTCTCTATCTACAACAGAAGCAGAATACATAGCAGCAGTAGCATGTTGCACACAAGTCATGTGGATGAAACAAACCCTCTAAGACATGAAGGTAAGCATTAATGAAACTATCTCTATCAAATGTGATAATACAAGTGCAATAAGTATCTCAAAAAATTCCTGTACTTCATTCAAAAAATAAACACATCCCAATCAAGTACCATTTCATTCGAGAACAAGTAGCACAAGAAGTAGTGAGGTTGGACTATGTGCCAATAAAATAACAAACAACAGATATATTCACAAAACCTCTTGCTAGAGAACCATTCAAATATCTGAGAGAAAAACTAGGAGTAGTGTACGTAGATGCTACTCTCTAACAGAAAAAGAAACCATTATTTCAGGGGGAGAAAAGAAAAGAAGACATCATTCCAGGGGGAGATTAGTCAACAAAGATCCGCAGCAACTAAGCAGGACATGAAACAGAACCTCAAGATCAGAGTAACATAGATGAAGTTTAAAAGCACACTAGGAAATGGAAAACCCTTTTCCATTGATTTCAAAGGGGGAGGAAAAGAAAGCAACAGAAGAAAGGGTCCTAAAAGGCAAACAGAGGAAGAATATTGCCATCAATGCCAAACAGGGAGACTGTTGGAAATGTTGTCATTGATGGCAAAGGAGAAAACATAGATGTAGAGAGATAGCAGTTATATATAAATAATTGGCTTTTTAATATAATCTAAAGAGGATGTAGAGGGTCGAGCAGCCATTTGAAGCAGCCCAGGCTACAGAATATGTAGAGAGTACAGTGACACAGAGACAAGAGATATAGAGGCAGAGACAGAAAACACAGAGGCAGAGCCGTGAAATGAAAGGGTTGAGTGGCAGAGAAAGGTCGCAGAGAGTAGAGTGAAACAGAGACGGAGAATACAGAGGCAGAGACAGAGAATACAGAGGTAGAGTTGTTAACAAATCCATTATGAAATGAAAATAGAGGATGTGGAACCATGCAGAACGAGCGGAACCGAAAGGCAGAAGGAATAAATTGATAAATATACACTTTAGTTATAATGTAGGCTTAATACAAAAACTGTGTATGTAAACAAAATATGGAGGAAAAATAAACTTTGAAGCGGAATCATTAGAACTGGAACCCTGTTTCAAGAGTAGAACCTTGAATAAATAGTGAAAACAGAGGTGAAAATACCAGCAGTATCACATGCGTTTGGGAGTGGTAAGTATATTTCTCTTTTTGAACGTGATCTATGTCACTGATGGACGCGTGTCTTTGGGTGGTATTTTAATACCACTTACATCGCACAATTTTTGTGTGTTAACCCTCGGCCCAAAGAAAAATGCGATATTGCGTGTCATCCGCTGGATGGGGGTCCAAAGTTCAGTTAGAGCACGAAAGTAGATTGACCGTCCGATCAAAAGAGAAGTTGCAGGGAAGAGAACTGAGGCTGTGGGACCTACATTCATTGCTGCGGGGTCAAGTATTATGCAACTTTTAGTGTATTGTGTGTATTATAATAGTTAATAAATAGGCGGGAAGTAAGTAACAAAGCATTGTGGGCCCGAAGGTTTTTTTAATTCAAAGTCATGATATAAAGTCCAAAAGGTCTTTCATACGCTTCAGGGTTGATATAAATTGTATTGTGAATGCAAAGGGATACTATGGGCCCAAGTAGAGTTACATGGAGTTGTTGAGTTTAATATATGGTCTAAAGGTAAGCTACATGCCCATGAAGTACCACATGTAGACTTGGTTTCATAACCAAGTCGAACGTTATTTTAATATAATGGTATTGATTTTATTAGACGTTGGATGTTGATCCAAAGGCTTTGAAATATTTTGTGGGCCAGAATTTTATGTATAACGAGCTATATGGTTATCTGGGTTTTAATAAAGTGCAGCGGGCCAGATTAATATTTGGGCGTGAAGTAAAATCTTGACATGCGCTGAACGAGAGATGTGGGCCCAAGAGAAAGATAGGAAATTATATGTAATGCGATGGTTGTTTGATATCCAAATGTTAATATGTTACGTGGATAAGTCTATGCTATGAGCAGAAGCATTAAATAAACTATGGAGCCCGAAAGGTTATATGACTATATATATTAGTGTTGGGTTTAAGTCTGAGTCAAAGAATTAATATAATGTTGATGGAGGATATTATATGTGTAGTGTGGGACCCCATGTAAAATGGAAGAGTTCAATACATGTTTATTCCGAGAATCTTAACCCAAGCTGAAGGATATGTAAAAGCTGAAGCAGCAAAATATATATATGTAGAACTTTATACACAAGGGACCAATGTTACAATATAAAGCATATGTATTATATTCTTGTGCGCGATATTAAAAGAAAAAAAGGTTTTATTGTTCAGGTTTAAAACAAACGAAGTATTATAAGGTGGGAACCTCACGAATCACATCAAAGAAAATTATGGCAGTGGAACCTGTTAATAAAGGTTGCAATTGCGATTGTGATTAAGAAGCAGACCCGATTCATTATAAACGGTTATTCTCATGTATTTTAGTTCTGGCTTAAAGTGCATCACAGTAAACCATTGCATTAGAGGTGAAAGAGTGATGGACAAGTTGAATGTTCCAATTGCGATTGAGCGATCGGATGATAGCCATCAGATTTGCTGAAGGATGGATGACAGATATGAATCATTTGATTACATGGTGGAGCCATTTCTAATAACATCGAAACAAGCCAACATAGTGGAATAGGTTAATGAAGTTTGTGATTGTGATCAATCACAATTGGAAAAATCTAGAGAAGACTGATCGCATCGAAGCATAAGAAAAATTTGGATGGTGGGCCCGAAAGGGAATTTTATGTATTAAAGGGTCTTTTATTATTTCTTCGAGATTTGATTTGCGATTATATTAAAAAGTTAGTTATACACACACACACACACACACACACACACACACACACACACACAGGAGTTATGCAATTGCTATGAACAATAGAGCAACCAGAGTCGAAAAAGACAGAGACAGTCACAGAAAAGACAACACGCAGTGATCCAAAAGGCTGAATGGGTTGAGTTGGAATTCACATTGTAAATGAATGTAAATGTTTTAATTGATTTATATTGTTTTTTATGCACTCGCAAGTCTCCGTAGCAAACAAAAAATCACTGTAAAACTGAAAGTTGTAAAAAAATTTGTACTCTTCTGAATGAGTTGGATAAAGAAGTGAGGAGGCATAAGGTGAAGATTCAGGGCTATTCACTTTGAATTCCATGTAGAATAAAAACAGTTATGTGGCAAACTGTATAAATGATATCATATTGATATGCAAAAAAGAGGTTGGAGAATATAAAGAATCAATAATTGAGACAGAGAATATAAGAAGGAGGAGCAGAAAGAGATGCTATGAAAAATCAGAGATGATATAAAACATATTTGAAGACTGGAGGACAACAGAAAATAGGGTATAGAATAGAGCTGATATCCAAGGTAAATCAACAAATGTTTTCTTTTGATAGAGTGAGGAAGTTGGAGCTTCCCTATCAAGTTGTAGCTTGATAGCTGTCAGTTGTAGCTGACTGAGGTTGGAGCCTCGTATAGGTTGGTGCCTACAGAAAATTGATGGGATTTGGAGCATCCTTGCAAGTTGTAGCTTGCAGAATTGAGGTTGGAGCCTCCTGTAGGTTGGAGCCTATAGAAAATCAGTGGTGAGAGGGAGTTGGAGCTTATCTTTGCATCACAACAATAATAAGATGTGGTTTTCTCCCTTTATGGGTTTCCACTTATATATGTTGTCTGTGTGTGTGTGATGCTTATGTGATTATATGGTTCATTCAATCTGCTTAATACTTGCTGCTCTCATAACAATTCTGTTGTCGCATTATCTTAATACTTGCTGCTCTTATATTAAGATTGTTCACATATAAATTTGATCATAAAATTAAGCTGTAAATTAGTTTAAAGAAATTTTAAAAAATCCATGAATGTGTTAAACTGATTCACCCCCCCCCCCCCCCCCTCCCTCTCAGTTTAACTAAGGGTTCAACAGTAAGTCCATATCTTCAACAAAAGAATCACTTTTCTCATTATCAAAAATTTCTGGCTCAAGGTCCTTGTCATTATTTGGAGCAATTTGAGGTTCGAGCTCACTTTGTATGCTATCAAACCTTCAAAACTTACAAAATACCATTTGCACTTTTTCGGCAATAACTTCCCAAGGGCTTCATCATTTGAAAAATAAAATGCACACACATTTTAGACATTTCAATTGGTCTATTCTTCTCATTTTATAGTTCTACTAACCATTGAGTATTAATGCTATACTTTCAGGTTAGTGCACCCGACACTTCGGTAAGAACCATTATAGGTAAGTCTGTAAGGTTTCAGGTTTTCAATGACTTCTTTCCAGCATACTAGGGTTTGTGGAAGTGCTTAACTATTACCTTCCAATTCATGCAGGTAACCCCAAATGGAATGAATTTGTATTGGTTTATTTCTGGAGAAATGCAGCTTGGTGCCTCGACTAACTACTTTCGTACCCGCTAACATGTACCTCTTTTAGTTATGGCATTGGGCACGGAAGTGCAAGCCCTTCACCTGGATCTTGGCTCACCACAGAACTTCTCGTCTTGTATGGTTTACTATAATTGTGAACATCGGTCATGAGCCATGCCTGAGTTGTGCATGCCACGTAAACATGCTTAAGGCGTCGCTTTGCCCACCATTTCCCTAGTTTGTTTGTAGATTGTGTAAAGAAATTTCCAATGTTGTGTAAAGCATGCACCTTTTTATTTTATTTTGTTAAATATGTTCTCACTATGTTTTGGATTGTAAAGTTTAAACAATTGATTCTATTCTTCTTTATCTATACTGGAATGTTGTGCAAGACCTGACTTTGTAGTCGATTGACCAGCCATACATTCTATTTTCCTTAAGAATATGAATAGATCGAGTTTACCATGTTGATAATAGTATCTCTGGAGTTTTATAATTCATTGAGATATTTTTTCTTATGACAATACTCATAATCATGTCTTTTACTCTTCCCTAGCATAAGAAATGAAATAGATTTTTTTTAGCATAGTCTACCGTTTAGTTTCTAGAGTTAGATTCTGCAGTACATGATTACTTTTCCATACAGTTATTCAATCTTACTTCTTGTATTTTGTCCACAAGAATTTAGCTCACAATATGAAATAAAGAATAAAATTTTAATTATTGTTTCCTATCAATTATATGATAATTTATAATTTTTTCAGCATAGAATACAATTTAGAGTTTTTTCTTTAATACTAAATTTAACTATGCTCAGCTTTGGAAATACCTGTAATGTATATTTTCTTATACGTTCAGAACCCATCTTCCAGTTATCTACAAAACACCTTTTTTCTCAACTTAATAAATTCTATCTTACTTTACTTCTATTGTTCTTGATAAGGTAGATGGTCAAATCATTTCTATCTGTGTATTATCATAGGTTGCAGAGAAAAACCAACATAGAGCCTCCATATCGAGGGTTCCGTGTTAATAGTTCTCTGCCTTACAACTTTAATAGTGCATCGATTTCCTGATAAAAATGCCTTTCCTTATTGAAAACCAATTTCTGTAATACCTAAATATTGTAACACATAAACTGGTAATATGATTCATAAACAAACTAGAATTCCTAGTGATAGAAAAGAAACTTATATGTTTCTTAATCTCCTGACTGATTTTATTCCTCCCTACCTCTATAGAGGCAACCACGCCCTTGTCTCTCCCATGTGCTCCAAGTCTGAGCTATGTGAGTTGACAAAAATACAGGAAAATACCATGGGAAATTCTGGTCCAGTCTTCTAATCTAGAAAATTTATTAGAAACCAGAGTATTCCACTGGTTACCACCAGCTGGGGAATTCTTCTCTCTAACTTTCCTTCTCCAGCTACCAAACATAACTCCTCTTCCTCATTGAGATATGCCTTTATTCTCAGAGGTTGGGGTCACTGTTTGAACTGATTCTATTCAACTAACTCTTAGTTCTTGATATTTTTTTGTTTTTTTTACCATCAGTTTATTATTCTTTTATGGAAATCACTTTGATAATTATTTATAGTTAATAAAAATTAATTTATGCTCATAATGTACTTTTTCCAAAACAAATAATAATAAATGTCTTAGTGTCTTGACAAGATAACTTAGTCATCAATAAGCATCTAAACCAACTGTTACAACTTCCCCCCTGGAAGTGAACACCATCCTCGATGTTCTCATTCCGCTCTAGAAAATATTTTTGGGTAAGCTTCCTGAACAAAACCTTCATCCAACCAGGTAGCTTCATCCAAGCCAAAGTGGTTCCACTGCACCTTAACCTGGGTGATGTCTCATTTCCGGAGCATGATTTCTCTTTGATTGATTATACATTGAGGCTGGACCAGAAATTTTCCATTCGGTTTGACCTGTGATTGGTGTCTTCATCTAGGTAATTTCGACTATTCATCTCCTTGTAAAATATTATTCAATTTTAGTTTGTTCATGCTAGTCTATATAAACATGAATTTTTTCTTTCTCGCCATATCCCAAAAAGTGCTTACTAAGTAGGGCAGGTTGAAATTTTTTCTTTTCTTAAATCCGTTTTCAACTGCTGAGTCCTACTTTTGGAGAACTATAGTTCCTCTTTGACCTTAATATAATGGATTGTTGTATATATTTAGAATTGATGCTTTGGAATCAAATGGTCTCTCTAATTTGGGGTATACTTATATAAATATATCTGAGAAAACAATACACAAATTGACTCTCGTTTCATAATTTGGGGAATTACATCACTGAACTCTTGATCTCAATTGTTTGGTTTTATTTTTTGTGCATACAAATCACTATTTGGCAGAACATAATCATGATAAATATGTACACCCTGCCTTTCCCTTTCATTTTCCTTTCCACTGCAACATGTTATCAATTAGAAGCCTTTAAAACAAATTTATTGATCCATTTCCCTTTTCTTTTCAATTTTATTACAACATTTTTGCAAGTTACAGTTTCTAAAATGGGTTTAGTAATCAGCTTCCCTTCAATTTTCCTTTTTTATTACAATATTTTTGAAAGTATCAGTTTTTAAAAGGATTTATTGATCTACTTCTCTAATTAATTTCTAGTGTTGTTCTTTCTAAAGGGGAGATTGGCTACAAGTGCTTCGATATTTCTGACCTCTGGTATCAAGGCTCATGCTCATTATGTGAACAGCAAGGGCCTCAAACTAGGGATGTATTCAGATGCAGGGTATAATAGATTTTCCTTATACTTTAGTTGTATATTTTCTTTTCTACGATATGCTTTATCAACTATGTGTGGAAAATATGCCTTTCCACAATTTGGGTAAAATAGTTTTTCTTTATACTTTAGTTGTTTCTTTTCTTTTCTACGAGATTCTTTCTTTGATAACTATGTGTGGAAAATATGCTTTCCACAATATGGAGATATTGGAAAGTTTATCAAAGTCCAAGATTTGTGAATACATAGTATTTTGTTTCCCATTTTTTAAATTCTCATGAGCTTCTCCTTTTTATCAGCTACTACACCTATCAAAAGTAGCCAAGTTACTTGGGACATGAGAAAGTTGATGCCGATACGTTTTCTTACTAGTTAAACTACTTTTCATTTTGGGTTTTTATATGAAAAATATTACCTTTTTTATCTTTTAAATTCTTAGTATTAGATAATATTTTGTTCTTCTGTAGGGTGTTGATTATCTCAAATACGATAACTGCTACAATGATGGATCTAATCCTGAAAGCCGATAAATATTGTATCTCATGAATGTAATCCTTAGTTTTTTTTTTTTTTTTTCAATTCTCCTAATTGGAAGCAGTTGGAGGACAACACAAGACATTGAGGACAAGTGGGAAATTTTTTTAGCTACATTTTCTAAGTAGTCTACATATTTTGAAACTTCTGAGGCCTCAAAATAAACAATCTTTTGTGCATGAAAAAATAAGTTTAATGAAATTACTTTGAATTCATGGCTTCAGGCACCACTATTGATTGGATGTGATTTAAGATCTATGGAAAAGAAGAGCTATGGAATATTAACTAACTCTGAGGTTACTGTACTCAATCAAGGTGAGTCTCATCTTCAAATTCTTTTAAATCCTTAGAAAGATTTATATTTAGAAACTAAGGTAGTGTACTACAAAATTTTCATTTTGATAAACCTGAACATGTTCCAACTTACTATAAGCTTAATTAAATTTCAGTATTTCCATAATGACTCTTCTTGTTTCATTTTGACCTTCTTACTTATATGACTAATTCATTCACTGAACCAATGTAATAGTTGAACATGGCATTGCAGGTCTGGTAGCAGCCATGACATATGGCATGCAAGAGGCATGTGGTATGCATGAGCATTGCATTGTCCCTCACCGAGTCCAACCCACGGCTTGATCGTGTTGTTCAAGCATCAATAACTAGGGGTGCCATTGCAACTGTTGTTGAGTTTGCGAGAAACCTCACTCATTAAGGATTAGTTTTTTTGATTCTCCTTCACATCATAGTTCAAATCACATTTCTATGAATAAGTGTTTTGAAATGGAAGAACTTAATAACTACGAATGTTATTTCGGTTGCTCCAACTCTATCTCAATGCAGGGACTAGCTGCCTTGGAACTATCCTTGTTAAATTTTGATTTGAGAATCATCGATGAATTATTAGGCCATCGCTCATTTATCACTTTAATTTTTTATGTAGACTAAATCCACACTGGTATATTATGGGGATTACGAGATGATTTTTTTATCTATAACATTATTTATTTTTAATTATATTATATTGAGATCATATGAGTGTGAATATATGCTTTAACAAGAATTGGTTGGATATTAACCATTTTATTTTTAATTATAATTTTCTTACTTTTAATTTTAGTTATATTTTATTGAGATGATATGTGTGTGAATGTTGGTCGGTAACAACAATTTTTTGGATATTAATAATTTTTATTTTTAATTATATTTTGTTTAAATGATGTGAGTGTGAATGTTGGATGTAACAAATTATATTTTAGTTAGATAATATGATTGTTAACACTGGATGTAACACCAATTTGTTAGATATAGAACTAATTGTGACGAATATTGATTAAGCATAAATGTTTCCTTGATAATTTCATCTTAGATTTAAATTTATCACTAAACTACTTGGACACTAACATTTATTATGCACGCTCAATGCACTAAATCCTAAGAAAATATGTAACAACTGGCTTATTGCTAGCTAATGATTATGATATGTTGTTAAGGAATTAAGACATTTATTGTTACTTTTACTTTTATTTTTATTTTTTACAATATATTATGAGTAGGAAATTAATCTTGATTAAATTAATTATGGAAGTGATTTCCATAAGAGAATAACAAGAATGGTGGTAAAAAGTAATTCAAGAACGGAGAGTTAGTCGGACAGAATCAGTTCAAACAGTTACCCACCTCTGAGGATAAAGGCATAACCCTAGTGAGGTTTGGGGGTTCTGTTTGGTAACTGAGGAAGGAAAATTTGTAGAGAAGAATTCTCGAACTTGTGCGAATCAGTGGAATAATCTAATATTTCTAAAAAATTGTTTGGATTAGAAGACTAGACTGGATTGTCCCAAGGTCTCTCCATAATTTTTTGTCAACTCAAAAAGCTTAGAATTGGAGCACGGGGAAGAGAAGAGGATGTGATTGCCTCTCTCGAGGTAGTAGGAACTACATCGGTCAGGAAAAATTTGCAGAACAGATAAGCTACTGCAATAGCATGTTATTATTTACTTATGAATGGAAAAATTATGCTAGTTTAAGTATCTTATCTGCAATAGTTAAAGTACCTAAATATTCTATGTGTCAGGTTGTAAAGTTTATTCTTTTCAGATTAATAAGGCAAATAAATAAAACTAGAATTTATTCTCAGTCAATAAATGAGACAAAGAACCGAAATCATTAAGAAGAGGGCTTCGAGTTGGTCATTTTCTATGCTTAGGGTAAACATGGACAGAATGGTCTGGCCAAATTTTATCAAAAAGGATAATAAAGAAAAATAGTTTGTATATGACTAGTGAATTAAACAGATTATGCCAAGAACATAGTCATTAGAACGGTGTCATTAAAAATAATTCATTTTAGAATTAAACTAGTAGACTCTGTAGTCTATATGTAAGAAGACAGATTTAAAACACATATGTAGAAATTATGAAGAAAAATGTAATTCCTAATTCTGGAATTTTAGAAAGATAAACAATCAACTAAAGAATTAATTCCTTAAAAAAAATATAACTGAGAAGAATGGATATTGTCAACTGATAAATACACTATACAATTAAATAGGTGCAGAATTTTATTCGTTAGACGAAATAATACTTTAAAAAATTACCAAACAGTATCTCAGTAATTCTATATATAAATGCTCAAGACGTTCTGAATAGTATGGTCAGTTATTCAAATAGTGCTAAGAAATGGAAACCATAAAATTACATCTTTTACATTATATGTTCCAGTTGTAGTAAAATGACAAGCTATACATTCCAATAAACATATACATATATAAGATACTGAACTGTTAACCAAGGAAAATAGCCATAAATCTGTAATCAAAAAATGAAGAAATCCCAAAAAGGGACTCAAAAGACTACCACCGAAACAAAACAGAGAAAAACAAAACAAAATGGGAGGTTCAAAGCATGCCTAACCGTATATTGGAATTTCTGACAGGTAAAGAAACATATATAGTTATTACATAGATAAGAATCCAGTATACCCATTAGGTTAATCACTGGAAGGAAAAATTTTAAGTTCGATTTAAAAGCTTTCGAATACAAAAACCCCATGTCAAGAAGAAGAAATTTTCTTTGTAGGCTCGACAAATTTTGAAGCCAAGATTTCTTGTTACAAAAGAGTACCTGGTAAGGTTGGGGGATGTTAAGTAATTGATTTACATTGATTTTTCTTTATAGAACATTATCACTTCAACCATCCTTAGAGAATGTACCTACAAAAAGAAAATGGAAAAAGGTTATCAAAAATTTTAATTCTCAATCCTGGATAAGTGAAGGAAATAAAGATTAAGAAAAGATGAATGGTAGCCGACTTACCTTAGGGTATTGACGCAAAATATTTGAGGAGGCAGCCTACAAAGTTAACATAAAAATTTTGGGTAAGTAACTGATGAAATTAGGAATAATATTATAACGAAAAGGTACAAAACAAGAACGATGAAAATGTGGTCAGTGTTTTCACCAAGAATTCCCTGGATATTGCTTAGTTGAAGCCTGTAAATTCCACGTGCTAAGGCCAAAACCATTACAAAAAACTGGACATAAGACTATTGAATTATTCAGATGTGAACAAAAAAAAACCCATATCACTCAATTTTCAAGGCTATGATACGAGAAACAAAACTGTAATAAAACTCTTGTGCAAGTTAAATAAATTTAATATAGATATTGTTGTATAAAAACCTGTTCAAAAACACGTTTACCTAGCTTCTGGTGGATGATAAGCCTATTTCCATCTGAAGAATACCAGAAGGACTATCACAGAGGTGGAGAACGTCCCCAGAGGAAACAATGAACGAAATGAGTGGAAACGAAGTGGAGACATTTATTAGTGAAAAGGTCATTACCAAAAACCCTAACACATAATCACCATTGGATCACATATGGATGGATCAAGGGGTGGAGAAACCACCACCTGTCCACCACAGTGATTGACATCATGGAGTTAATGACTCAACAACTGGATTTTATAACCTAATTCCCTACCAAAATCATCGCGTGGAAAGATATCCATTGAGTGATTATTTATTGCATTAAGTACATGTAACATAAGTTAATTAAAATTCAACAACAAATATTTACAAATAACTGTTTTCAAATGATTGACATAATAGCATTAATATTATTTAAGTTTGATTAATTTATGCATGGAATATATTCCAAACCTCGATTGTAGTACCAATATATGTCGTATAAAATTTATGTTAAAGTGGGATGTTGTGCATGGTAAGTCATGTTTAGGACAGTTACTGGTATGCTATAGTGGCAATTAAAAATATTGTATAGGTACATATGGATTAATACTTATACAATGTAATTTTTTTTTATGGTGTACAGTGGTGTATGTTACAAGTGGTATCAGAGCAAAATTTCCATGTTGAGACCCTATGGATCAACTAATGTTTTAAGTTGTGTATATAATGATACAGAGAGAGAGAGAAGAGAAGTTAACAGGACATTATGAGAAGGGGGCCGACATAAAAATCACCCTAGAATACCGGGGAACCACAACCCCAACCAGAAATGAATCTAGAGATGTGGGTACACCTGAGTGTGGATCAACACCAGCAAACAAGTAGTCTGCTGAAGGAGCAGTAGCATCGAACCAACATTCTGCTAACTACAATACATAATTTACAAGAAGAAATGGGGAGGGTGTGATATGTTAATATGCATTTGATGCAAGAACAGGAGAGGATATTAAAAAGCCTCTCAGACAAACAGAATCAAGGGATGGAACAACCCAACACTAATAAGGATTTTCAAGAAGGAAATGAGGAACAAGAAAGAGACCGTTCCACTAACGGAATGGAAAGTGGTTAGTCTTACCAGAGTAATCGGAATAAAAACTACAATCAGGCTGAGTCAGATAATGTATCATATCAGAAAGAAGTCAAGAGACGGAAGCGTGGAATTGCAAGGTGAATTTTAAAAGATAAAACCACCTACATTTGATGGAGTAGAGGAAGAGGTGCCTAAGGAATGGCTAATAAATATGAACAAGTATTTTCAAGTTTATGAATATAGCAGCAATCTTAAAGATGTATTGGCCATTTATCAGTTAAGGTGGAAGGCCACACTCTAGTGGGAGGAAGTGAAAAATGTCCACAGTATAGAAGATCAGGACGTGACTTGGGATTTGTTCCAGCAATATTTTAAGGATAAATACTTAATTGAATGCTTCTATGATTAAAAATATAGAGAGTTCCATGACTTAAAGCTGGGACAAATGACGATAGATGAGTACATCACTAAGTTCACTCCCTTACTCCGTTATGTTCCATATTTAAGGGATGAAAAGGAAAAATTACAGCGGTTCCTAAGTATTTTTCCAATTCAGATGAAGGAAGTAATTGATTTTATGAATCTCATAAATATGGACAAGGCAATATGGAAGGAAAGGATGTGCTATAAACAAGCTAAGGCAAGAGGGTAATAGAGTAAAAGTTGGTAGACCAAAAAGGAAGATAAGTGTAGTTATAATTTCAAGAAAAATAAAACCAATAATTTCAAGGTTGCTGCCAAAAGTTTAGTTAACAAACAATTTGGTAGGAAACATCAAATAATAAGATGGCCTATAGAAGACAAACCCATAGAAGCTTCTAGCAAACCAGAACAAGCACTAAATCAAAAACCACCCCTACAATGATAGGGGTGTGGTGAGGCACACTATTACAGAAATTGTCCACAACAAGGAATAAGTGAGGTTGTCATTAACTTACAAGAAGCCTCAACAATGGGAGATGTAGCCAAAAATATACCTAGAATTAATGTAGCCTTGGAAGATTGATAGGCAGACTACCAACCGACAATGATAGAATTGGAAGGTAAATTATTTGCTCAGCTTGTTTCTATTTTGGTAGGCCCAGGTACAATTTTAAGCTACGTAAGTCCAAAAATTGAAGAGATTTGTAAATTGTTGAGTCA
This sequence comes from Pinus albicaulis, assembly GCA_034641835.2. Taxonomy (NCBI): domain Eukaryota; kingdom Viridiplantae; phylum Streptophyta; class Pinopsida; order Pinales; family Pinaceae; genus Pinus; species Pinus albicaulis. The sequence continues at coordinate 391,412,453 of CM076580.1, read as the reverse complement.
GAAATTCAGAAGTCCATGGCTGGTATAGTTAACCACGAAAGCAAAGAGGAATGTTTATGCTAATATTTTGAACTGTGCACTAGAAATTAGTGAAAATCAGTTAACTCTAGACTTGAATATATTACATCTAGGATCCTATGATGTGCTACTTGGCATGGAATATTTTGAGAAGCACTGGATGTTAGTAGACTATAAAAAAATATCATCTATTACAAATGCAAGATGGAACCCTTGAGGAAATTCAAGGTATAAAGAAACCTTTACATCTACGTCTAATAACAACATCTCAAATGGGTAAGTGCATGAGGAAAGGATGTGAGTTATATGCCATCCAACTAGGCTTTACCGATTCCAAAGAAATGGCTCCAATGATGGAAAATATTACAGTAGTACAAGAGTTTATGGATGTATTTCGAGAGGAAATACCAGGCTTGCCACCTAGAAGGGATATTGATTTTACCATAGAATTGATACCTGGAGCCTCACCCACTTCGAGGACACCATAGCGAATGAGTGTACCAGAATTAACTGAACTGAAGATGTAGTTACAAGAACTACTGGATAAAGGGTACATCTGACCATGTGTGTTCCATTGGGGAGCACCAGTGCTATTTGTGAAGAAGAGATATGGAGCCATGCGAATGTGCATGGATTATCGCTAACTCAACAAATTAACTGTAAAAAAATAGATACCGTTTACCACGAATTGATGATCTGTTTGATCAAGTGAAGGGTGCTATGGTATTTTCAAAGATAGGTCTAAGGTTGGGATACCATCAAATCTGGATAAAAGACGAAGACATATCTAAAACTTCTTTTCATATCAAGTACAGACATTACAAGTTTGTGGTTTTACCTTTTGGACTGACTAATGCACCAACAACGTTGATGAGGCTGATGCATGGTATATTTCACCCCTTTCTAGATATTTTGTCTTAATATTCATTGATGACATTTTAGTTTATTCTAAGAATGTAGAAGAGAATGAATAACTCTTACGGATAGTGCTTGAAATACTACAGAAGCATCAGCTGTATGCTAAGTTTAGCAATTGTGATTTCCTCAAGGAAGAATACAGTACCTTGGTCATGTTATTTCTGCTAAAGGAATTGCAGTCGACCCAGAGAAATTCAAAATGATTATGGAATGGAAGGTACCCCAAAATGTGGCAGACATCTGATCCTTTATGGGATTGGCTGGTTATTATCAGCGGTTTATTGAAGAATTTTAAAAAATATCTTTTCTAATTACTTCCTTACAAAGGAAGGGAAAAATATTCAAATGGACAAAGGAATGTCAAGATAGTTTTGAAAATTTGAAATTGTTATTGACTACAACCCAAGTATTAAGGGTAGTAGATCTGGATAAAGAGTTTGAAGTCTGCACATATGCATGTAAAGAAGGAGTTGGGGAAATTTGATCACCAGAAGGTAAGTTTGTTGCCTATGAATCACAAAACTAACATGAGCAACGATATTCATCTTATGATCTGGAGCTGACAAAAATAGTGCATGCACTCCGAGTATGGAGGCACTACTTACTTGGAAAGAGATTTGTACTAAAAACTGATCATAGCAGCTTAACTAGTTATTTTAAGAAATTTGATCTCAATTCTCTCCAGGAAAGGTGGAATGCCTTCATGATTGAGTTTGACATTGATATGCAGCATGTGAAAGGTAAGGAGAATAGAGTAGCTGATACGTTAAGTAGGAAATTGCATGGTGTTTATGAGCTATACTATAATCAGGTTGAGTGCATATTTTTGGAGCAAATAATAACAGAAGCTGAGAAATATCCTGAATACCAGTTCATGTGGCAGCAAGTAGAGGATTTTAGAAAACAAGGAAAATCTGCTGATTACAAATTTAATAAATATAGGTTGCTAACTTTCAAGAAGAGGATTCTACTTCGAAATAGACTGGAGTTGAAGGAACTAATTATGAATGAGCATCATCGAAGTAACTACTCCAGACATTGTGGCTATCATAAGATGCTAACAAAAATTAGGAAAGACTACTTCTGACCCAGTATGAGAGGAGATATTGCAGAATATCTAAACAAGTGTTTAGAGTGCCAATAGGTGAAAGTGGAATGCCGACACCCAGCCAAGTTGATGCAGCCTATACCGGTACCTGAGTGGAAGTGGGGGGTAATATCTTTAGACTTCTCCACTGGTTTTCCAAGGTCAAAGAAGCGTAATTATTCTATAATGGTAATGGTAGATCAGTTAATCAAAACAACACATTTTATACTAGTGAAGTCCACTTATAAGATAGTGAAAATAGCAGATATATCCAGGAGAGAGATATTTAGACTACATGGTATCCCAAGCACTGTCATATCTAACAGAGATGTGAATTTTACTTCAACATTCTATAAAATGTTGTTTACAGGATTAGGAACTCAAATTAATTTCAATACTTCCTACCATCCGCAAACGGACGGGAAAACGGAACAAGTAAATCAGATCCTGGAGGATATGTTACATATGTATGCAATGAAACAACCAACTAGGTGGAAAGAATATATGAACCTAGTGGAATTTTCTTACAATAACAGACACCAGGAATCCCTTAAGATGAGTCAGTTTGAAGCTTTATATAGACGATAATGCAAAACTCTTATTAATTGGAGTAGCCCAGAAACCAAGCTTATGCTCAGACAGGAAATGTTAGCTCAAATGGAGTCAGAAATAAAGAAAATCCAGAAACATTTGAAGGCAACTCAACATAGACAACAAGTGTATGCAGATAAAAAAAAGGACTTACCATGAGTATGAGTTGGGAGACCACGTGTACGTAAAGATAAAACGAAAGAGAAACACTTTAAGGTGGGCCTCTTGTGCTAAGTTGGCTCCCAGGTTTTGTGGGCCTTTCCAAATATTGGAAAGGGTAGGACCTCTGGCTTACCAATTTTCTTTATGCAACATGTGCACATATTTGGGTGCACAACGTGTTTCATGTATCGTTATTAAAATCATAAGTACATGATCTAAAGCACATAATCCACTAGCGGAGTATTCCGGTAGGATATGGATACAAGACTTGACTTGAAATGCTGAGGTTTATAAAAAATTAACTCCAAGTTTTTTGATTGCAAGTTGAACCGAACAACGAGTTTTTGGTTGAGTCTCAATGTATAATCGATCAGAGAGAAATCATGCTCTGAAAACGAGCCATCACCCAGCTTAAATTCCAGTGGAAGCTTTCGCTTGGAAGAGGCCACCTAGGAGGATGAAGGCTTTGTTCGGGAAGGGTACACTAAATTATTTATGGTAGAAGAATGAGAACACCAAGGATGGTGTTCACTTCCAGTGGGGAAGTTGTAATAGCTGACTTATTACTAACAGATGGTTATGATGTGTTTAAGACATTTATTGGTACTTTTATTTTTATTTTTATTTTTTACAATATATTATGAGTAGAAAATTAATCTTGATTAAATTAATTATGGAAGTGATTTCCATAAAAGAATAACAAGACTCATGGTAAAAATTAATTCAAGAACTAAGAGTTAGTTGGACACAATTAGTTTAAACAGTTACCCACCTCTGAAGATAAAGGCATAATCCTAGTGAGGTTTGGGGGTTATGTTCGGTAACTAAGAAAGGAGAATTTGCCAAGAAGAATTTCCAAACTGGTGCCAACGAGTGGAATACTCTGATTTTTCTGAATATTTGTCTGGATTGGAAGACCAGACCAGATTGTCTCAAGGTCTCTCGAGAATTCTCTGTCAACTCAGAAAGCTCAGACTTGGAGCACGGGGGAGAGAAGAGGATCTGATTGCCTCTCTCGAGGTAGGGAGAAACTACATCAATTAAAAAAATTCACAGAATAGATAAGTTACGGCAATAACGGGTTATTATTTGCTTATGAATGGAAAAATTATGCCAGTTTAAGTGTCTTATCTGCAATAGCTACAGTACCTAAATATGTTATGTGTCAGGTTGTAAAGGTTATTATTTTCATATTAGTAAGGCAAATAAATGAAATTAGAATTTATTCTCAGTCAATAAATGAGACAGAGAATTGTTAACTTGGAATCCTCAAGAAGAGGGCTTCGAATTGGTCGTTGTTTGTGCTTAGGGTAAACATGGATAGAATGGTTGTAAATACTTATAAAGAAAAATAGTCTATATATGACTGTTAAATTAAACAGATTATGCCAAGAACATAGACAAGAAAAAGAATCATGTAAAATTTATTTTCAAGAATTAAAATTGTGTGGTTAAAAATAATTATTTTTAAAATTAAACTTGTAGACTCTGTATGCAAGAAGACAGATTTAAAACACTTCTATAGAAATTATCAAGAAAAATGTAATTCCTAATTCTAGAATTAGAAAAATAAAGAATGAACTAAAGAAGTAGTTGCTTAAAAAATATAACTGAGAAGAAGGTGTACTGTCAACTGATAAATACACTATACAATTAAACAGGTGCATAATTTAATTCATTAGACGGAACAATACGTTAAAAATTACTAAACGGTATCTCGGTAACTATATATATATATATATATATATATATATATAAATGCTCATAAAGTTCCGAGCACTATGGTCAGCAGTTCAAACAGTGCTAAGAAGTGGAACCATAAACTTAAATCCTTTACATTAGATGTTCCAGTTGTAGTAAAATGACAAGCTGTAGATTGCAATAACCATATACATAGATAAGATACTAAACTGTTAACCAAGGAAGATAGCCACAAATCTTCCATCGAAAAATGAAGAAATCCCAAAAAGGGAGTCTAACAGACTACCATCGAAACAAAATGGAGAAATGTAAAACAAAACTAGAGGTTCAGAGCACGCCTAACTATATATTGGCACTTATGACAAGTAAAGAAACAAATATAGTTATTACATAAACAAGACTCCAGTATACCCATCAGGGTAACGACCGGAAGGAAAAATTTTAAGCTGGATTTAAAATATTCTAAAGCCGAAAACCCGATGTCAAGACGAAGAAATTTTATTTGCGGGTTCGACAAATTCTGAAACCAAGATTTCTCGTTGCAAAAGGGAACCTGGTAAGGTCGGAGGAAGTTAAGTAATTGATTTTTTTTTCTACAACACTATTGCTTCAACCATTCTTAGAAAACGTACCTGCAAAAATAAAATGGAAAAAGGTTATCAAAAATTTTAATTCTCAATCATGGATAAGTAAAGGAAATAAACCTTAAGACAAGATGAATGGCGACCGGCTCACCTTAGGGTATTGACGTAGAAGATTTGACGAGGCAGCCTGCAAAGTTAACATCTAAATTTAGGGTAAGTAAACGGTGAAAGTAGGACAATATTATAGCCAAAAGGTACAAAACAAGAATGACAAAAATGTGGTTAGGGTTTTCGCCTCGGAATTCGATGGAGATTGCTCAGTTGAAGACTGTAAATTCCACGCACCGAGGCCGGAAGCATTACAGCAAACTGAACATAAGACTGTAGATTTATTCAGATGTGAACAAAAAATAAACCCATATCACTCAGTTTTCAAGACTGTGATACGAGAAACAAAACTCCAATAAAACTCTTGCGCAAGTAAACTAAATTCAATATATATATATATACTATTGTATAAAAATTCGTTGGAAAACACGTTTACTGGCTTATGTTGGATGATAAGCCTGTTTCCGTCAGAAGAATCCTAGAAGGACTGTCACAGAGGTGGAGTACATCCCCAGAGGAAACAATGAACTAAATGGGCGGAAATAGAGTGGAGATGCTTATGAGTGAAAAGGTTATCACCAAAAACCCTAAGACAATCATTATTGAATCAAATGAGGAGAAACCACCACCTGTTCACCACAGTGATTGACAGCACGGAGGTAATGACTCAACAACTAGAGTTAATAACCCAAATGCCAACCAGATTCCCCGTGCGGAAAGATATCCATCGAGTGCTTATTTATTGTATTAAGTATGTGTGCCATAAGTTAATTAAAAACCGACTATAAAGATTTACAAAGAACTATTTTCAAATGATTTGAATCATAGCATTAATCTTATTTATGTTTGGTTAATATATGTGTGGAATATATTCGAAACCTCGATTGCAGTACCAATGTATGTCGTATGAAATTTATATTAAATTTGGATGTTGTGCATGATAAGTCAAGCTTAGGACAGTTAGTGGTATGCTATAGTGGAAATTAAATATATTTTATAGGTAGATAGGGATTAATAGTTATACAATGTAATTTCTTTTTAATGGTGTATAGTGGTGTATGTTACAAAATAACGTTCCGATACCAGCATTTATTCTCCACACATGAAAGCCAATGAATTATATTTGCACAGAATCTACTAAAATGGCCCACCTTGCTCTATTCATGGCCGAGTACAAACCAACTATGTCCTATGGTTATGGTTGCTCAAGAGTATATAGATAAATTGGAATCGCCGCAGAGGTAGTAGTGTCGGATAAAACAGAACCAAACCAAATAGAAAAACTCCGCCGCATTCAATTTCTTCTATCTGTATAGTATTGATCGGAATAAAGAATATTTTAATATATTATTACGAAGATAAGTGTGTTTATTTTTTTATAATATTTTTAGAATTTTAGTTTAATTATTAAGTAGATAGTAGAGATTTTTATTTTATTTTATTTTATTTTATTTTATTTAATTTTTTTTTTTTTTTTTTTTGTACTATGTACAAATCAAATGTTTAGATTTATTTCCAAAGTAGTTATGTCTTTTTGCCTAGTTTTTTTTGTTTTACTTTTTGCTTATGTAATACTCTAATTAAATTGATTAACAAAAAAAAATCATACAAACAAGTGTCATCTAAGGTAAGTTATGGGTTTTTGACATGTCTTATTGATAAGCCATGGTATTGGTCCATGTTATTTCAACAAAGCCTATTTATAAATTAAGGATATATGGAGAATTGAGCGTAAATTTACACGCTTAACAATATTATTCTATATATTTTTAAATGTATATATGTTTAACTTATATATTAACTATTTAAAAAATAAAAATGATAATTTAGTTAGTTTTTATTGTTTTATTAATTTAGTAACTTGACAGGTATCTTGAAGGAAGTATTTTGCTAATTATAGGTTCATGCTTTTAGGAATTTACCGGTCGTTTACTCTAGTTGGTTTTGTAATAGAGCTTCTATAATTTTAACTTAATTCTCAATAATTATTAGATTGATAAGACCAATTTGACCTTAACAAAACATTCTAGAATATTCTTAGTAGTATTCACAAATTGAAGGTTCAAATTTATTTTCAAATAGTTATGTGTTTTGTCTTTTAATTAAATTAATTAATTAACAAAAAAAAACATATGAACCAGTGTTAGAGTTAACATGTTATGGTTTATATGGAATGATTTATGGTTTTTGTGGCATGTAATATTATTAAACAAAGATATAATCCCATGGTATTGTGACAAAGCCTATTTACAAATTAAGAATCTTCATTAGTGAGGGTGAATCTCTAAAATGAAGATTCTTTTTACAAGTTTTTTTCATTGTGTATATTTTTAACTTCTTTATTAATTATTTTTATAAAGAAAAATAATTTAAAGTAAAATAATAATTTAGTTAATTTTTCTGATTTTTTTTTTTTTTTTTAAGGAAAATGAGATGCATCATGATGTAAGTAGTAATTATTTTGATGCTTATATGGATTAATGGCTATCCACATTTACCATTCATAAATTTTATATAATGGTGCTAGCATATGGCTATTATTGGTTATTGAGGTAAAACTTATAAATGCATATAACAAATATAATTATTTTATAAATTAATGTTATCATTAGATATTAATCATCAATAAAAAATGAAAGTTCTTTAAGAACCTATTATATTTATTATAACATATTTACTAGGCTAGATCCATCGTAACTCTCGATTTATGAAAGTTGGAGGGATTACATTTAATGAGGTGAATTTTTTTTTTAAATTAAGAAGAGATTTGATCCATCTAAACACTTGTTAGATCCTGGATGCTATTGATATAGACTAATTAAAAATAATTTACACAAAAAATATAAAAATTATTATAATAAATTTAATTAATATAGTAAAATTAAAAGTCATCCATCCTTACCATGTCTCAAGTTTATAGGTTCCTTCTATATTTTAGACTATTTCTAAAGGAACTTGATTTGATACTAATTGCTGGAAAATAAGAAAATACTAAGTAGGGGTGAATTAGCATTTCATGACCAATTTTAACAATTAATACAAATATTTAAATACTCAAAAAACAATCATGTAAATAATAGATCACATTGCAAAATCATAAGCATCATTCACATAGAAGAAACTGGCTTTTACATGGAAACCCATAAAGAAAGAAAACTCCCAAATTTTCTTTTAAATTTGATGTAAAATAAAGTAACAATTTTTTTCAGAATGCTATTGTGTATGCAACAAAACATTGGAGGATACAAACTATTTTTATTTGGAGGCATACACTTGCACGAAGCAACAAAAACAACATATACAAGGATCCAAAATGTTTTTATTTGGAGGCACACACTTACAGGAAGCACCGGCTACTGTTTACATGTTTACAGGAACCAACCTACTGATCTCTTCTAAGAAGCCACATGAAAGAAACTCCAATACTCTAATACATGATGTCAAATTTTTTTCCTACTAACATATATGATCTTTGCTTTCAACTACCCTATTTTTTTTTTATTCTCTCCAACATTATTATAGAAAACAACACCTATAATTTTTTTTTCCTTATGTTCCATATATGCTTTAGATTTTTAAAATTTGAGATCTTTCCCCCTAGCTTTTCATGTTCATTATATCTCTTTTTCTCTCACAAAATTAATTTAATAAAAAAAAGAGAACAAAATTCCCAAATTACAACTCCAAGAGTTATTTTATACCAATATCTTCTCACCAGTTGTGTAATTTCATTCTCAATTATAATGAGTTAATTCACTTTAGATTCATGTTGTTTGAGCTTCATTGGTATCTTTCTTTCAAATTAAACCTATTTTAATTAATTCATATTTGAATCTGTATTCATGCTTCCTGGCCTTCACCATAGGGGCTTCACTCAATTAACCTATGACATATAACATGCATTGATGGAATACTAAACAAAAATACAAAATTGACTGCATACTGGAGAGTAACCCTAAAAATCACATTATTTAACCCCGTACCAACCCAATACACCTTCCTAATTAAAAAAATTCTACATTCACTAGATATTGTAGGTATCCATCTTTTCATTAATTTTTTTTATACCCCTTTATATTTTTTCATTAAATTTGAGCTCCATTTTATATTTTTTTTTTATCCTCTCCAACCTTGTTATAGAAAATAACTTGATTTTTCATCCAATATCCACCTATATATTTTTTTTCCTTATGTTCCTTAGATTTTTAACATTTCATATATTTCCCACTAGCTTTCATGTTCATTATCTCTCTCATTCTCTCACAAAATTAATTTGATAAAAACAAGAGAACAAAATTACTAAATTACAGCTCCAATAGTTATTTTATACCAATATACTCTCATCAGTTGTGTAATTTCATTCTCAATTATAATGAGTTAATTCACTTTAGATTCATGTTGTTTGAGCTTCGTTGGTCTCTTTCTTTCAAATTAAAGCCATTTTAATTCGTGCATATTTGAATCAATATTCATGCTTCCTCGCCTTCACCATAGGGGATTCACTCAATTAACTTATGACATATAACATGCATTGATGGAATACTAAACCAAAATCCAAAATTGACTGCATACTAGAGAATAACTCTAAAAATCACATTATTTAACCCCCTACCAACCCAATACACCTTCCAAATAAAAAAAACTACTACATTCAGTAGATATTGTAGGTATCCATATTTTAATTTTTTTTTTAATACTCCTTTATATTTTTTCATTAAATTTGAGCGCCATTTTATATACCTACGAATATAAAAATCCTTTATTCCCTAATATATGATAAATATATTATGTCATTTTCCCGGAATAAATATCCCCCAATATGACTAAAAATGGTATGGTATTGCTCTCCTAGTGAAGCCATTGCGGCCTTCACATCGCCTGACCCTCAATTTTAGTTGTAGATATGAATTTTATACTTAAATGTTCAATTATATAATACATAATTTATTTTTTTTGTAATAAGGAATTACTAAGAGGAGGGAGGGGTGAATTAGTAATTATGAGGATATTAAAATTTTATCCTTAATTCATATACTTCCTTTGGCTTCTCCTAGTTATTTGTATGAGCATATATACTACAATTTAAATATACAGTAACTAAAACCACTTGCATGAGCACACATTTCATCAGTTGATCAAAACATACATATTGACACTCATGTTTCTTACGTGGAAACCCAAACAAAAAAAACACCAATATTTTTTTTTTTATAATGTAAATTCAAAACCTGTTTAATTCCATCAATTTGTTTTTGAGAACTGAGTCACATGAGGCCCCAACCCCCTTCAGATACAAAGCCACCACTTTCCAAGAGGTAACAACCTTTTATGAATGCAGGGAACTACCTATTCAAGCCATATTCTACTTTTCCATTTAATTTTCAAACTAAAAATAGATGCTAATACATAAAAAAATTATAAATATGATCTATTGTAATACCAACTCCTTTTATTCAACTCAATAGTTCTCCTTTGAACTCTGATCTCCACTACTAAACCAGTTCTAGTCTCATCAGTTGAATTTACTATCTCCCACTTAACATTTGCTCAGTTACGCACTCACAATGTTGCACTCTGTAACTCACAATATTTATACATTCCCCCATTTTTCTCAACTACACTCCGCAAATTTATTCCTCTGATGTGTTGTCAATGATGCAGTCTTTATACCTAATAGTATGCTATAACAAGGCATGTTTTTTGTTGTTCCATCAGGTACCATCAAATCTCCAACCATAATCAATTCTAGAGATGAGATTAGCTCACTCAACCATCACAATAGCATTGAATCTATATAATTTTTGTTTTTAGTCTTGACAACTGAGCTAATTTGGAGAATGAAATTTTGATTATTGCCCTATGTTGATAATTAATTTCTCAGTCAAATCGTGCACTTCAGTGAGGAGTTCCATTCTTACAAATTTATCACAATGATTAACGTGTACCTTAGGAACGACTTCCTTGTTTTTTAATCAACTCGTTTACACCTATAAATATTTTTCAGTTAATTCCTCATGGCGTGAAACAAATATCAAGTATGGCTTGTTCTTTTTGAACTAGGCCCATTAAATTAGCTTTGAAAGTCATTCTCCTTTCTTGTCTATGCCTCCATTCTCTATAGTTTCCATTAGCATTTTCAATAGATGTGGTGGAATTTAAAAGTTAGCAAAGTCATCAATAAAACAGGAAATCCATATAACTCCTAGGAATACCTTTGAGTTTTTCTCAGGAGTTCCAAAGGCCATGGGTCAAATCGCTCCATCGGTGATGCACCAATGTGTTTCCTTGACCCCCGAATTCCCATGTGATTGACTAGATCAAAGAATTTATTTTCCTGTTGATATGACTTAGGTCCCTTTTATTCACTCAACATCGTAAATCGAATACATGGGAAAAAATTTACAAAATAAACCCTGGCATAAAATTTTAGGTTATGTGATGTCATCGGTAAAATTCACATTTACATCCTCTGTGAAATGCATAAAATCTATATTGTAACATGTATCACCTATATTTGACTCATTATAGCACCCAAATATGTTGAATCTACCTTCCACATATCCTCTATAATGCCACGTCATGTTGAAGTCATATCCCACATTTGTTGTCAATGAATCACTATGATCCAATCACATTATGCTATTTTTTCCCTGTACCGAGTCCCACATAGGTTTGTGGCTAGAAGTCGGAGCTTTGTCCTCCCACTAGAAATTGTTGCATGATCCAACCTCCAAATGGTCCAAACTAGGCCCACTTCTTGACTTGGTTGACTACCAACTAATTCACATGCCCAATTAGGAGATCGTCACGTAGAGGTCGGGGTTTAGGGGAATTGAGATTTGTTCTCCTGTCGAACCCTGTTGCATGACCCAAATCACCTAAGTCCCAACCTTAGTCCAAAAATATGCCCAAGTTCTGAACAAAAGAACTTTTTTGTCTTTGAACTTCAACTGGTTGTAACTCATGTTCTAGAGGGCCTTTTTGAGGCTTCCACATACCATTAGAAATTTCTTCTAGAATAATTTCCATATATGACACTTTTTGGAGAAACTTAGTTGATCACTTGAGACATAATATCCTCCAAATTCCGAGACACACAACCATCACAATCATATTTTTATGGTTTCTCGACTAAGCCTAGTACTATGATTATTCTCTACAGAATACTGCAGTAACCATGGGACACCCCCTGAACAACATGCTCTTCGGTTCCAACATTTGTTGCCTTTGACCTCACTTATATTCTCGTTGACATCAATGTCAACATACCAAGTGACACCAACCATTCAGACAATTCCAATTGTCCAATACAAACACTCGATTATGTTAACCCAAAATCCTTAGCTCCCATAATTCAACCTTCTCTAAAAGGAACTTAGTGGTTTGAGATCTTAGTCATTGTAAATTAAACTCATTTTTCAATTCATTCAACATTAAGGTATTTCAAAACATTTCCGTAGTGCCTCATGCATTGCACCTTTGTATTGTCCATGAATTGAATGTATTTCCCTTCAAAACATTTTCCAATGTGGAACCTTTATGTATTGCATATAGCATCCAAGTGATTTAAACCTTGGCATTTTCCTTTGAATTGAAATCATCAATACTCGAAATGGATCTTAAGCTTGTTTTTCCCCACTTCCCAATCATATGCCAAATCACTTAACACTACAAAACTTTTAGAGATAAAATCTTCTCACATTAATCCCAAGGATATACCACATAAGCTTGTTGACATCATCCCTTTGTGTGGTTTCCTTTGAGTGTTTCCATATGTTACACATATTTAGAACATTTTTCCATCCAAAAGTTCCAAAATCACCTATCACATGTCATGTGTAGAGAGTGTTAGATACAAAAAACTACTAATTCGTTAAAATTCCTTAAACACTAGATTTCACTAGCCCCTAAATCATTAGCGCATTGTTAGAGGAAATTTCATCCTAAAAGTGGTCTCCAAAGGAAAAATAAAAAAATTACTAAAAAATTCCATGTAGACAATTTTTAATATTACTTTACTTTTATCTATGTTCCAAAATATTTGTTAGCATGAGATTCAATACAAATATTTAATATATTATTTCTAATTTTTTACTTTTATAGAAATGCCTCAATATTTATACTTTATAATATTTAAATTTAATTGTCTATATTTAAATTTTATATTTAACTCTCTTTATATATTTTATGTTTAACTAACTTTTTTTGCATGTTTTTTTAATGGAGTTGTCTACTCACCACAATTTCACCTAGAATATTTTTTTTTGGCCAGAATTCCATAATTTGCTCATTTTTAACTATTTCACTATTTTATATTTAACTATATATTTTATATTTTGGGCGAAATCTAGTAATTTTTCCTTTATAGAATACATTTTTTAACTATTTTCTTTTTTGTATTTAACTATACTCATTTTAAGGGTTAAGGGTTGGTATGGATGATCCTATGTGCCATCCCTAGCTGATTTTGACTGCTTAAATACCCGTGGATCACAATTTCTCAAGCCAAACATTAAACATGTAGTCATCTCGAGATAATAGAGACAACTTGACAAAAACATTAATCTATTTTATATTTAACTATGTCTTTGTTGTTTTTTTAGGTATTTTAGTTATTAGATATTTAATTATAATTATATTTAACCATTCTTTAACTATTTAATATTTAATATGTAACTATTTGACATTTAATTATAACTATCGATATTTAGAATTTATATTCAATTTTCTATATGTATTTTATGTTTAACCTTTTTGGTTTTTTTGGGAGCATGGTTATTAATGTCAAATGGGTTTCCATTTTGAACTTATATTTTTACATTAATATCAATATTTACATTGCACAAAGAAATTTTTTGATAATTTAATTCATATCAGTAAGGTAGGTAAATAATACTTATAGCATATTTCACGAATACCCAAATTAATAATAAAATATTTCACCGATACCCAAATTAAACATTGAAAAATTATTTAAGGAATGTACGACATTTTAAATTTAAATTATTTTGATTAGTTTACATTTTATGACATGGAAATTACATGAAAATTTCATCCGTGGTGAAAAGGAGGTAGGGGTTGTGAGCTTGTCTTACTCATTCTGCATTAATCTAAATTTTCATTTCATTTGGCATCAATGAATTTCAAAACTTTTCCATCATGCTTAATACAACATAGCCCTAGATTTTCCATGAACTGAATGCATTTCCCTTCAAAACCTTCTCCACTATGCGAATTTTTTCCATTGCATCTAGTATTCAAGTGTTCTAAAATTTGATAATTTGCCTTTGAAGCTAGATCTTGAACACTCCAAATGGAACTTAATCCTATTTTTGCCCCATTTCCCAGTCATAATCCCAAACACTTAACATCGTGAAGCATTTAGAAACCAGCCTAGATCCATCTTAACTACGGATCTATCATGCGCCGAGAGGGATCAAATCCCTCGAGGTGAAAACCTCTTTTTTTAGTACAAAACTTGAGGAAAGGTTTTCACCTCGAGAGATTTGATCCCTCTCGGCGCTTGATAGATCCGGAGTTAAGATGGATCTAGGTTGGTTTCAGTGGTGTGCGACCAAGGAAAATCTATCGATAATATGAGGAACATATGCTTAATTTTATCAATAATATGTAAATACATATAATATTAACATAACCATTTTAAATATGTTAAATATGTCTGAGATTCATTGAGTCATTTTAATTTTAAATTTGATTAGTTACCTCAGTTTGTTGAGATGATAAATATTGTAAAATAACTTTAATGATGAAATAAAATTTTGAACGCAAAGTGACAATGTAATAATATTGAATGATAGAAACTATGAATAATAAGAATGTAGTCAATTACGAATTCTTCATTGCGATCGATTTCAAACTATTTTCTTCTACTATTGTTATTTTCACCCATGTTAGTTTTGCCATATTTTCATATTGATTATTTGAAAAGGACAGTTGGAATCATAAACTATTTAAATATTTAACTCGAGCTGTTGTAGTAAACATCGTACCTTGTCTTTCTTGCTCTCCAATATTAATAGGTTGAGTTACTATAACACAAAAATCAATGTACATTTTCAATAATTTTTTGTGCTTACACTGAAATCATTGCACACACACTATTAATCCAATGACTTTAAAATTAATGTACCATCATACATCAAATTAGAAATCAACATCTACATTGAAATCAATGCAACTAATGCAAGAGATCAAATAATAATAGAAAACAACATCTACACTAAAATCAATGCATATAATGCAAGTAATAAAATATGATTAGAAATCAACATCTACACTCAAATAAATGAGTCTAGTGCAAGTAGGAAAATAGGATTTAAAGCCAACATCTACACTGAAATCAATGCATCTAGTGCATGCAATCAAATAGGATTAGAAATCACCATCTACACCGAAATAAATGCATTTAGTGCAAGGAATCAAATAGGATTATAAATCATCTACATTTAAATCAATGAATTTAGTTAAATCATCTACATTTAAATCAATGCATTCAGTGCAAGCAATCAAATATAATTATAAATCAACATCTACATTGAAATTAATGCATCTAGTGCAAGCAATCAAATAAGATTAGAAATCACCATCTACAATGAAATCAAGGCATTTAGTGAAATCAATCAAATAGGATTAGAAATAATCATCTACATCAAAATTAATGTATCTAGTGAAATAAATCAAATAGGATTACAAATCATCATCTACACTGAAATTAATGCATTTAGTCCAAGCAATAAAATAGGATTAGAAATCATCTACATAATTTAAAATCAATCCATCTAGTGTAAATAATCAAATATCATTAGAAATCAACATCTACACCAAAATCAATTCATCTAGTGCAAGAAATCAAATAGGATTAGAAATCACCATCTATGCTGAAATCAATGCATCTACTACAAGAAACCTTCTTCTCTATCTCCCCCATATATATCTAAATATCCTTCCATATCTCCTTCTTTTTCTCTTTATATCACCCCACCATACACACTCTCTCTCTCACTCCATATCTATCAATTTCCTTGTCCCTCCCTCCTTCTCTCCATCTATCTTTTTTTCTCTTCACCTTACATCTATATCTATATCTCACTCTATCTCTCTATATCAACTCCAAAACATAAACTCTCTTTCTCCAATCTATCTATCTATCTATCACTCCTCCCTCCTCCTCCTCCTCCTCCTCTCTCTCTCTCTCTCTCTCTCTCTTTCTCTTGCTTCTATCTCTCTTCTTTCCTGCTACCCTTTCTCCCTCTCTCTCCATCTTCTTTATCACTCCCTCTCTCTCTCTCTCTCTCCACCTTTCACCCTCTATGTCTTTATTCTTACCTCCCCCTCTCTCCCTCTCCATATTCATATCTCTTTCCCTACCTCTCTTCACTCTCTCTCTTCCTTTCTCTCCCCCCCCCCCTCTCTCTCTATCTTCACCTTCCAACTTTGTTACCATATGCCTCTCTCTCTCCTTCTCTCCCCCCTTCTCTCCATGTCTCCTTATTTGTCTCTTTATCTCACCCCAAAACATACACACACCCTCTTCATCTCTACCTTGTCACTCCCCCTCTCTCTCCACTACTCACTCTCTATGTATTTATTCTTCCCTCCCTCTCTCCTCATCCAGCTCCATCTCTCAATCCCTCCCTCTCTCCCCCTCCAAATCCATATTTCTATCCCTCCCTCTCTCCTCCTCTCTTTCAAGTCCCCTCTCCTTTCCTTCCTCTCTCTCCCTTTCTCTTCCCCCATCTCTCTCGCTCTCCATCTTTCAATCCCTCTCTCTCTCCCCCTCCAAATCCATATTTCTATCCCTCCCTCTCTACTCCCCTCTCTCCTTCTCTCTTTCAAGTCCCCTCTCTTTTCCTTCCTCTCTCTCCCTTTATCTCCTACCTCCCTTTATCTTCCCCCATCTCTCTCTCTCTCTCTCTCTCCTACAATCCTCTCTTCCCCCATCACTCTCTTCCTCTCTGTCATCATTCCTCTCTCGCCTCCTTCTATTTGACCCCCCAGCTCTCTTTCTTTCTCTCTCTCTCTTCCCCCATCACTCTATCTCACTCTCCAACTATCTTACTATTTCTATCCCTTTATCCTTCTCTCCCCCCTTGTCTCCATCATGTCTCCTTTCTCCTTCTCTCCCCCCTTGTCTCCATCACTCCTATGTATCTTTATCCCACCCATAAGCATACACACTCTCTCTCCATCTCTCCCTTGTCACTCCCTCTCTATGTATTTCTTATTCCTTTCCTCGCTCTGCCTCCAGCTCTATCTCTCTATCCCTCCTTCTCTCCTCCTCCTCTCATCCTTTCTCTCTCTCCCTTTCCCTTCTACCTCCCTCTCCCTTCCCCATTCTTTCTCTCTCTCTCACTCTTTACCCTCCAATCCTCTCTCCTTCTCTCTCCCTCTCTCCTTATCTCTCTCCCACCTCCATCTTTATGTCTCCCTCTCCCTCTCTTACCCTTATCTAACACTCTCACTCTTCTCACTCTCTCTCTCTTCATTCCTTTTCTCCCTTCTCCTTCAATTTATCTCCATATATCCCTTGTCACTCCCCCGATTTCTCCACCTCTATCATATATCATGATATATTAATATATATTACAATATCGTAAATTTAATATTGTATTAATATAAACATATTAAATTTAATAATATTAATATTTTAATATTAATGTTAGGGTTAATAATGGGTTTTTTGGCATGGTATTAATAATAATTTGGTCCATGGTATTTGACTCTTATACTTCATATATAATTAGATCTTGATTTCTAATCGTATTTGATAAATTTTTATTTATTTACCTTACCTCTTTATACCTCTTTTATATTTACTTATTTTCCATACCTATTTTATAAATATATTATTTGGCCCATGGTATTTTCCCATGGTATTATTAATAATTTGTCCCATGGTATTAATAATAATTTGTCCCATAGGCTTCACCTAAATAAAACCTGTTTTTGAGTTTTTGTAAATATAAAGTGGTTTATTGAGTAAATATAAAAATCGGTTTTATTTATTTACCATACCTCTAGTTTATTTATATTTATATTTATTAACCATACCTCTTGAGTAATCTAAAAAGAAATTTTATTTATTTACCATACCTATGGTTTATTTATATTTTTACGTATTTAACATATATTATTTATTTTTAACCATACCTCTTTTTTGAGTGTTAGTAAACTCTTCATATTATTTTTAATTGTTCATTTATATGTTTATGTAAGTTATTGTTCAAGCCAACATTTTTTTTGGCTTCCGACATACTTACACATCGGAGTCATACTGGGCTGTAGAATGCGCCTCTCGGCGCAACAAAATATTCTTACATGAATGCCAAGGATTTTCCACATCACTTTGATGATGAAATCCTTCCATGTGGCTTCCTCTGAGTTGTGCCACATGTCACACATATTTGGACCACTTGGCCGTCGAAAAGATCCCAAATCACCTCCCACATGTCATGTTTAGAGAGTGAGCCATGTCATCACTTTCCACGACATCACCATTAGACACTACCACATCATCTATGTTTTTCTATGAAACTCTTACATATATTACTGTGACCAGCTAGATGCCACTTCAACATCCATGTCATTTTTCACATCATTCATGTATATGAAGGATCAATCCGAAGGTTTTTCAAGTTTTTCCTTATTAAATTTTTAGAGGGAAAGATGTCATATTTAAAATTTATACCTAGTTTCTTTATAAACTCATTAAGGATATCCATTTTCTATAAATTTGTACGATGTGAAGAATTTCATATTTGTATATATGCCTAGATTTACCCCTACACGATCTAGAATTGCAATCGATAGAAATGTGAAGAGACTAGGAAGTGTCATATCTAGATCTAGCAATTTTTACAGTTTGCAAAGACTTAAAATCCTAGATCTCCCATATATCTAGATAAGTCTATATTGATCTCGATATTCCCATAAAAAATTCTTACACTGTGTATTTTTCATAAGTCTCGATGGGTCTGAATTCTTGGATAAGGCCAAATGTCCCATTTTTTTAGATGATTTTGGATTATAGGATAATTATAGATGAGTTCAATATCAATCTCATTTGTGTATATTTTGAGTGGCTCAGATATTTCCTGAAATACCATATTTTTTCATTGTTATACCTTCACATACTTCAAACCTTAGATTCTCATAAACCGTTATGATTTTTTCTAAGTTTTCTATACCACTATAAGGGTATCTAAGAAGAATATATAGTGAAACACTTAGGTTTCTCTTTTGAGTTGAGGCATTAAGGAAAAAAGTACTTCAAAATTTCAAAACTATACCATCCAAGATCCCAATAAACTTGAAAAAAATATACATCAATGAATTAAGTCTAACATTAATGACAACATCTGACAACTTTGACATCGATGAAAATATTTTTCTCAACAATATCCGCTTTTGGAATTGATGGAAACATATTAAAACAGTCTTGGTCATATATGAAAACACTACCTATAAACCCTATTCTTCTTATTCAGCATTTTTGTACTCATCAACACAATTCATTATTTTGATTTCATTGTTTGATCATTCTCCCCATTTGACATCAACGAAAAAGGACCTCTATGCTCGTTCTCTCCCCAAGGGAATATAATATATTTTTGATGACTCTTTTTTTAAGTACATCCTCCTCATGAAATTTTGAAAGGTTAATTCATTTATTTTGTTTCAATATTTTATTATTCTTGCCCTAGACACTTCACGATTGCATGGGTTTTAAGATTCTATTTTTTAGGACCCTCCCCCTTTGACCATCCTCCCTCTAAAAGGATATATACAACTACTAATTTGAATTTCTATAGAGCATACTAAATTTTGTTCCTAGCTTCTTAGCTTCTTGTACTCCAATGTTTGGACTCTTACCCTTTAATCATTCCACGTTTGAAAAAATGCTCAACATTCATTATTTATTCACTCTTTTCAAGTATAGATGGTTTTTTTATTCAATATTTACTCACGATATGCTCCCCTTGTGAATTTATTCATTTATTTTTTTAGTAACCATAATATTTTTTTTATATGTTCTCACTCTTCCTCATTGCTTCTTAGAATCCCCAAGGAAATTAATCTCCAATTGTTTCCCCCTCTAACCTTGTAGTTCTTATGTTGAGCTTGAGACTCCCTATATGATCAATTTCCATTCTTATATTTTGTTGTTCAAGCATACAAACATTCTTGAACAATTTAGACAATTACCATATATCAGAAGAAGTTAGTGAAGATATGAGGGATACATCACTCTTAACTTCTCCCTTAAGCACCAAAAGGGTTATGTAGGAAGAGGCTTTGTGAATCTGTCAAATATTTTTTTCCTTTGTTGATATATATTCTAACTTCACAATTTGCTCGACTATCTATTCTCTGAGATAATGATACTTGATGGGTGTATGATTATTATTTTAGTGAAAAATAATATTCTTGGATATAATTTCTGCAGTTGTATTATCACATTTTATGGGAATCGGTTCATCATGCATTACGCTTATGTATTAAACTGTTTTATTTATCCATAATATTCAATTAGAAAAATATGTAGCTATTATCAGTCAACATAAACAATAGACAATGAAACATAAGCCTTCCTTTTGCATATAGATGCTACCAATGAGTTTCCCAGAAAAAAAATAAACCACCTGTTGTGCTATTTTTGTCATCTATAAAAGTATCCCAATACAAGTTTGTTTATGAAACCAATAAAGCATTCATACCCTTTGGATATAAAAGTCCATAGTCCATTGTGCCTTTTAGATATCTAAAAATTATTTTGGTAATTAACAAGTTGCTTTGCTTAGGGATTTATTAGGATCTTTGTACTGAATGAAAAACTTGCATTATATTTGGATGGGTGTTCGTTATATATAACAAAATACCAATCATTGATTTGATTTTTTTTATTAAACTTTCATAACTCATCACATTTACTTTGGTCACAGACAGTGACCATAGAAGTGTTAACGAGTGAACATGTTTTCACAATGAATTTCTTCAATATTTATTTTATATTCTTTTCTTGGGAAATTAAAATTCCTTTTTAAGTTTTTCTATTCAATCAACAAAAAAAATATAGTGTTCTCCATGCATAGAAATTTCAAATTCAGTCTCCATTTCAACTAGGAATTGTTGGCTTAGTGAAACTGAATTATTTCCAAATGTTATATTGTCAACAAAAACAACAACAACAAAAATATCCTCATTATCATATTATCATCATCATAACTTTTGAAGCCTTTCTTCTATCTGTATTTCTCTAATTAGGAGTTCATGCCCTTGGTGCTTGCTTGAGTCCATATAGCTATTTTTCAACCTAAATACATCATCAATATTGTCTAATAGTTGAAAAACTTCAGGGTTTTCTATATACACCTCGTATTCAAGTTATTCATTCATGAATTCTAATGTCACATCCACATGATATAGTTTGAAGATTTTATGACATGCCAATGCAAGAAACATTCTAATTGCTTCCAATATTTTATTAGGAGAAAAGTATCGTTCAAATATTATTCCTTAAACCCATACATAACATCTTCACACTCATATTTATTTCTTTCCAATACCTTGTCCATTATAATTTAACTTGTTCTCTAATACCCATTTTTTGCTAATGACATTCTTATTTGTGGGTGTTGCAGTCAACTCCCAAGTCTAATTATATTTTATTTAATCTAATTCCTCATTCATGGTGCCTATCCAATACTTTTATTCTCTTTATTGAAATAATTTTTTAGGTTTTATCATGGACAACAAGTAATTTTTTTCTTGGCTACAAAGCCCTATATTTTTTTTCTAGTTTGAACATCTATTTCCTTATTACCAATAGTTTGACTTTCAAGGTGGTTCTTTTGTGCATGCCTTGAAGTACGTTTTGGGTAAGTGTATTCTACCTCTTTATTTTTAATTTCTCAAGCTTATCTCCTTCCTCTTCACCGATGGTCTAATAACATATATTAATGAACATTCTCTGCTTGCTTTGGAAACGTAATTCATCATCAAATTGTACATAAACAAATTCAAATATTTTTTGTAACATTTTACTATAACATCTATAGCCATCACATTTTGTTGAATATCCTAAGAGTATTCCTTCTTCATCTCTATTGTCAAACTTACCCAAATACCATTATTTTTTATGGAACACTTGCAACAAAAAACAATAAAGTGCTTGATTGATGTTCATTTTCAATGCAATTTGTAGGGTGTCGTATCACTAGTTGGCCAAAGATGTGTATTGTTTAAAATTTTTATTGTTGTATGAATATATTCATCCCAAAATCTCTATGGAATATTCCTTCCATCTGTAATTTCTCTTGCCACTTGTTGCACTCATTTCATTGTGCGTTAAACTAATCAATTTTATTGAGTAGTGTCTTCAATTGTAAATTGTATTTTTATGCAATTTTCTTCACAAAATTCATCCAACTCACTTTAAGTAAACTCCCCACCCTTTTATGACCTTAGACACTTTAATTTACAACCAGTTTCATTCTCAACTAGGGCTTTAAAAATGTTAAACGTTTCAAATGGTTATGATTTCTCTGTTAATAGTTCATCCCATGTAATTTTGGTGTAATATTCAACAAAGGACCACATAAATCTGTATCGAATACTTATAATTTTTTGGTGCACCATAGTTCTTTTGATTTAAAAGGAACCAGGGCTTTCTTCTCAATTTGACATGCCTTGAATATTGTATTATTTGGCTTTTTAATTTTGGGAAGTCCCTTATTGCTTCACTTTTTCTATGATTTACAATACGATGAAAAATTAATGTTTCTTTGTCTTTTTTCCACAACCATGTCTCATTAGGCCTCCCTAAATAACACTCGATATTTTCTTGCTTGAGAATTTATATATTATTTGAGGTTATCATAGCCTTTTATACTAACAATAGAGCAAGTTTGAAGTCTAAACTAGGCCTCATAAGTAATATTTTTTCTGAATTGGTCTACTCCTATTATTGATACAAAAATTATAGAGAGGTCTCAGCCTCCGAAAATCTTGCCCAGTGAAGTGGCAGTCTGTCAAGTAAAAAGCTGATGATTAACCAGAAATGTTCAAAAACTAGACCTATTTCCCTGTCCAAAGTCAAACCCATAGTAAGAAGTTGCCCACGTAGGGGAAACCGGCTATTTAACAAAATAACGAGGATATGGGTAGACAAATCAATAGAACCAAAGCGCAAAAAAACAAGCCCATACAAACTGTTATGAGTCAAAAACCTGAAGGTGGAGACACGTTTAGGAGTCCTGAGAGTTGGTTGGCATCTCTTCGATGATGCGGCAGCCATAGTCTTCAGGGTCTTCATCCTTCTCCTGGAGAACATAAATGCCCACAGTACCCCCACACTATGAATTAATCGGGTAAGGGAGGGCGCTGCTATTGCCATGAATTTCGCTGTTACAGAGCTCCTCATGCTTCGGACTAATGGAAGGAGGAGTAGAATGTAAAAAATTGTTGCTCTTTTCCTTGGGCGCTCCCAAATCCTGGACGTTCACATGCTCGGAGTCATCTTGAGTATCAATGGTGATAGTGGCAATTAAGGTGGAATGACAATGAGCGTAGGGAATGCAGATCTGAGCACTGTGGGAGTGAACATGAAGTGGAGAAGGAGAAACCAGAGAAAGGAGGGGGCTCCGAGCCGGAATGAATTGCTTAGAACTCTGGCCACGGCCATTTCTAGAAGTAGGAAAGTGACCCGAAAGGAACCCCGACGAATGAGAGGTCGAGCCCGAGTTGGAGGAGAGGGCTGTTGGGCCATCCACCCACGACAAGCACCTCTTCTGGGCCTCAACCGATGACGGATTCTTGGCATGATGCGACTGGAGGTCAAGGCTAAATGAGAGTCGCCTGAGCAGAGGTGGAAAGCACTGGTCTTAGCCGAATGCGGGGGAGAATCAATAGGAGGAGCCGAAACAGAGTCATAGTGCGAACTTCAAAGAGGGTTGTGGGCGAAGTGGATACTGGGCTCCAGCTCATTGCAGCACACCAGAGCACATCTCTTGCTAGTAACAGACCGAGTACAAGTTTCAGTTGCTGCCTTGGAGCATCGAGCTCGCAAAGGAAATGCAGAAATGAAACGAGAATGAGGTGCCACGTTAGATATGCGAGAAGGCTTTCTTGGGATGGCGAGCTACATTAAGACTGTAAGGAATTTGCTTGCAAGAATATTAATGCGAGGAGGCATGTAGTGCTGGGTGACGGTGGCACAAGTCCACACACCAACCCACCATGAAATTCCACGTGCCGACGTACAGAACCTCTTAAAAACCCGCATCCGAGGGCCTCATAAGTAATATTATAAAATAATAAAGAAAATAATAAAATAGGATTATATTACATCATCAAAGTTTTTTTTTGGGCGGGGTGGGTTGGTGGCAAGCGAACAAAAAACCACTTTTCAAGACATATTTTGAAGTTATATCTCTATGCGTTTACTAAAATTTTCAGAGGGATCACTCTTTCAAGGCATAATTTAATTCCTCATCCAAGGAGTACTCATGGTGCATACTTTTTATGGATCTTCCTATACAAAAAAATAGAAATACATGAAAAAATGTGATTGAGCTAACATTTTTTTATATATTTCTCATTTTTTATTTAGGATGGTCCATCAAAATTATACAACATCAGAAATCCTTGTTTGAGGAATTAAATTCCACATCCAATGAATGTTCTTGCTTGAAATGTGAGTAAATTTCTAGGGAAATAATTTGAAGATACAACTTGAAAAAATATTAAATTTTATTTTTACTTTTTAATCTTTATACCCATTTACTACAAAAATAGTGAAACATCCCCAATGGTTGACATCATCATATTTAATCATGTTGATTCATAAAGTTGATTTTTTTTGTATATTTTTATTTTGAATCCCATTTTGACCTCAAAATTTCTCTCGTGTTTGACTTATTTACTGATATTATCTCAAAATATTTCAACATAAAAGAAAATTCATATTGATTTGAACATGTTTGACTTACACTCAACAATATATGCTAAATTCCATATACAAAAAGAAGATCATGTGCTTTTCCCTTTTCATTGTCTAGGCTCATTGTTCCTTTGGCCATAATCTTACCTCGAGCATCATTAACAAAAGTATAATTTCCCAATTTATTCTCATTTATTGACAATAAATTACTTCTATGACAACTCACATGTCTGTATGATCCATTATCCACATATAGACAATTTTTTATTATTTTTTGTATCCACGACAAGCCCATATTTTTCTTTCTTCTCTTCCTTTTTCTTCTATCAAAACTTGGCTTCTCCTTCTAGTAGATTTCTCTAAGAAGTTGGTCTAAATTTTTTTATTCCACACTTGGTTGCTTTATGGACAAAATTTTGACAGTTATTACATTTGACAACATCAAATAAGGAAGAAAGAGGATTTTTTTTAATTCCATTATTTCTATGTGGATTTGAAATTTTTTATGTCTACTTGATTGGTAATAATCGTTTATTTTATATTGTGTCTAATTTTTTCTAAGATATGTTCTAAAATTCATAGGCTTATGAAAAACAAATTGTACAGGGTTAATAGTAACCATAGAAAATAATAATATACCAATCTTAGTAATTTGATGATGTTGTCTTTAAAGGAAGTAGGGATTTTTATGATTTATTGTCTGATCTTTAAAGATGTTCAGAACATTTTTATGGAATTTCATTAGTTTTTGTTGAGTTGTAATGATAATTTGTTGTTTTTTTATTTCTCACCTATTAAGTGTATCTACTAATGTAAATATTCATTAATTGTTGTTGAGATGTATTATTATTATTTTATTTCTTTGTGACTTTTTATTGTTTGTATTCCCTTGGATTCCATTTCTATTTATTTCTCTAATTTCTTGGATGAAATTTATTGGTATTGTATCCTTCATGTTTATTATTTCTCACATATCCCTCATAGCCAAGGCCAATTTGAATTCTAATAATTTCATCTAAATCTTCAAATTCTTTTAATATTCTTTACATTCTGCTTCATTTTGACCCTATTTTTCTCCAATTGCTTTCTTCCATAGACTGCCACTTATTCCAATATCTCACATTCCTTGACTCTCTCTTTCAACTATTGTAATAGAATGGATTGGACCTTCTTTTCTTCTTCCAATTCTAAATTTAGGAGTGATAAACTTTCAAATTGGTCTTATTCGTTTTCATACTAAATAAAAATCTATTTTAGCTTATTATTATTTTTCTTAAGTCTATCGATTTATTCTAAGGAACTAATTAATTAACCTTCCAAGTGTAATTTATCCTCTTCTTCCAATTGTCATTCATCACTAATCCCTTCTTTATCAAAAGATTGTTCATTTTCATATTATGAGGATTATTTTTCTTGTTAGGTATAAAATACTTTCTTTGTAACTCTCTTCTCCTTATTAACTCTCCCATATTTTTTCTTTTGTTTTTTATAATATTTATTATCATCCTTTATGAAAGGACATTAAATGCATAATAAAAAAGTCTTCCGGAATTAAGACAATTGAATGGTCTCTTACCTTTATACTTTGCAATTTATTTCTTAATTATTGTGGAAAAATTAACCTCTTCTCCATCTAATATACAAATTAATCATTTTTTTTCACCTTTGGTTTTAATTTATGTTTTTAATGTTGCTTCCTTTGATGTATATTTTCCTTTTGCAGTTCTCATTTAATAGGTAGTCAATGTTCCAAGTAATTGATTCATTGTTAAAATTTCTAGGATATTTATCTCCTCAGTGTCTAATTCCATGGCATTAAATATGGAATGAAGAGAAGTCAATAATGTTTGAATTATTGTGGACTCATTTATAGTTTTACCACTTTTCATATTCACTATTTCACTGGCTGGAAGGAAAATTGTTCCTATAGATTCATCCTCATTCATTTTTAATGACTCAAATTTTATTTTATAGACTTATAATTTGTTGATTTTTACCTTTCCATAACCATAATAGTTTTTATTCCATTTTCCCCAAATTTGTTTTGTAGTCTTCAAATGCATAACTTTAACAAATTTTGATTCAAACAATCCACTTAGGATTGCATTCATTACTTTTTAATTTATTGAAAACTCAAGCATTTACTCTTTATGATCAAATATATGTGGATTTTGATAGCCATTTATGACAGCATACCATACATCTACACCATTGGAAATTAGATATCTCCTCATTCTAAATTTCAACAAAGTATACTTCATTCCATTGGAAAATCAAGTTTTCTTGGTAGAAAATCAATCCTAGCTTGTGATGTCTCAATTTTAGATCTTCCTTCTAGTTGTTAAAATATTGACAAAAGACCCTACTTTGATACTAGTTGTTGGAAACTACGAAAATACTAAGAGCGAGTGTGAAAAAATATTTTATGACTAATTTTAACAATTAATATGCATATTCAAAATATTTCCACATAAATAATAGAAAAATCAGATAACAACACCATCAATATCATGTAGAAGAGACCAATTTTTATGTGGAAACCCATAAAGGGAAAAAAAAACCAATCTTGTTTTCTATTTTGATGTAGAATCAAGAACCAACATCTTCTTACACCATATTTTTTAGGCACCAACATATAGGAGCCTCCAACCTATTTTTCTTTGCAAGAAGCCCTTGTCGAAAATATCAACTTTCCTTATTTGCAAGCACCAACCTATTGATATATTTTAGGCACCTACCTAAAGGATACTCCAATCCCATGATAAATGATGTTAATGTGTGTTCTTACTAGCTTATACAATTTTTACTTTTAAGTACCACCCTGTTTATGATACTGTACAATTTTACTATATACACAACAACTTCATTTTTCACACAATCTCCACCTATAATGTTTTTTCTTTCCTTATGTTCCATATATGCTTTATTTTTTTACATTTGACATCTTAGCCATTATATTTTCGTCTCCACTATTTCTCTCTTTCTCTCCCATTGTTAATTTGACGAGAAAAAAGAGAAATTAATCATTACTTACAACTCCAACAACTAATTATTAATCTCCTATCATCATCTATGTATTTCTCAATTCAAAATTATCAAGAGTTAATTTATTTCATATTAATGTTTTTTGAGCTTCGATGGTTTTTTCATTTGAGATTCAAGCCATTTAATTCATTGGTCTTCGAATTGACATCAATGGTTCCTTGTACCCATGCTTCCTTAACTTCATTTTCATTTTCATCCATTAATACGTTTCTTAAATATGACATTCCACGAGATAATAAAATTTGTTTAACAAAAAATTTTGTTGGCCCTAAAATAATTAGCTCCTTTAATTTAACCTTTCTCAAAAGGAACCAAGGGCCATAGCTTCATCTTAACCACTAGTAAATAATACAATTTTATGCTACATATGACATTAAGGTATTTCAAAACTCGACCATAACTCTTCATGCACTGCACCTCTAGATTTTCCATGAATTGGATGTCTTCCCCTTCATAACCCTGTCCAATATGACACCTTTCTATGTTGCTTCTACTATTAGGGAATTTATTATTTTGAAAATTTTCCCATGATTTGCAATCCCATATAATATAGATGACTCTTAAGCCTATTTTGGTCCCATTTCCTAGTCTTACACCAAATCATCTAACATTGGGAATCCCAAGAATATTTCACATCATCTTTATATTATCATCCTTCCACCTATATAACTTTTATTGGTACTACATGTAACATGGATTTGGTGCACTGGGTTGTCCTAATGATCCAAAATAATCAAAATATCATTGAAGGACAGAAATTGTTTGAAACTTTAGTAAAGAAACAAATTATTTCAAGAGTAATATTGACAAAGTAAATTATTAAATATATATATATATATATATATATATATATATATATATATATATATATATATATATATATATATAGTAATACCTGATGGACACTATTAAGAATAATTAGTTTTCAATTGCAATATTACTTAAGATAAAGTGAAATAGATGTTTCGTATCAACACTCGTGCAATATATTGACAAGATTGTCTCCCTTCTTCATCACCAACTAATTACTAGTAGAAAATAGCATACACATAAAAGTATACCACAACAACTATAACATTCGCAAACATTATTATCTAAATCCCAACACATAAACACACATAACACTCAAAACATCCAAACGTATAAGTATAAACCATTCAAGGAAAGAAACACATACTAAATTAGAAGAGAGAATGACATACTCATGCCAAAAAAAGAAAACATAATGTGAACACTAAAGTTATCTCAAATATATACATACTAATGATAATTTAGAAATGTGACATTTTTTCTCTTAACTAGAACCAGCTTAGATCCATCTAACACTAGATATATCATGAGCTAAGAAGGATCATTCCTTCGGTGGATCTAAGATGGTATATAGGAACTCCATGTTTTCTCAAATTCTTTCCTATAGTTATTATTATATATGGTTATTATAACTATATGGTTATTATTACATATATGTATGAATTATGAAAATAATAACCACACGCAAACTGGATAATAACAAGCTCTCCTTTTTCCCCTTCAGTAAAAACGCATTTCAAAAAATTCAAATAATTGTTAATTTATTTAAATTTAAGTATGATTGTGCAACACTTTTATAATTTAGTATGATAGTGACATGTGATTTATTCTATGCTCAATGTCGAGTTAGCATATGTTTCTCTTAAAAAAATATGGAGTTACTTTTAATGCGGTTTTTTGGAGTTTCTTGTTGGAATCTGTAGAAAAATTTGAGGTAAAAACTTGATTTGTGTTATTTAAACTGGTTTTTTTTACTACATATATGGATTCATCACCCTTAAAAAACCCCTGGGAACTTAGATTATGCAACTTATGATTGCAATGAATTTTTGGCAGAGAAATTAGATTAAAAAAGTAAATCGGAAAAGTTTTCAAAATTTTGCACTGAAGACAACTCTAAAAAATATTCTCTAGGTAGAAAAAAAATGTAGACTATAATGAGAAAAAATGAATATAAATGTTTAGTTAGATTTAATTAAAAACATTATAAAGTATCAATAATTCCAACCTCACTACCCTCACTCAATTTGTTATTTACATTACAACCTAATGTGGTAAAATTATTTCACTCAATGTGAGTCATAAATAAAATATTTCTATGTCCAGATCACTTAATATAATTTCATATCCACTTTAAAGAGAGGTAAAATATTTAGAAGTAAAATAAAGTGTCACCAATATGTTTATTTGGATATCTATATTAACTAAAATTATGTCAATATCAATTTCATCTATGTCTATAGATACAACAGAAAATGTTAAAATAAAATATTTTAATGTTGTATATAACAAAATATTACATTTCCAAAGAAAAACGTAATTGAAAATAAAAAATAAAATAAAAATATCAAATAATAAAAAATACTAAGTTCTTCCTCTTAGCAATAAGATGAATTCATTCAATTCTTAATATCAAATTAATGTGAAATTTAAAAATATTATTAATAATAAAAAAAATTTGAATGTGGTTCAACAAAAAAAATATTTGAATATGCAATACTAAGTAATATTAATGTATACTTAAAATATAATAATAATAATAATAATAATAATTAATGTTGATAATCTAGTCCATGATAAAAGGTATTAATGCACATGTTATGTAAAACATATTAATTTCAATAAATATTGTTAAAGAAAAATTATTTATATCATATAAAGCAATTGAGAAAAATATTTTTTTATGATTAAAACTTTTGGAGTAGACTCACTATTTTACATTTTCGTCCTTTTTAGGGTATATTTTTTGTCATATATATAGAGAAAAGCTCTCACTACAGAATCACAAAAATTTATCAAGAAATGAGAAGGACACAATTATTTGTACATATGTTAGATATGTACATAAAATGGATTAAGGAGCCTTTATTTACAATTTGTTAAAAATGTTGCAATCTCAATATTTAAAACCATATTAAATTAGAAGTCACAATAGTTTTAGAAAAGTTATTTCTATTTTAAAATAAAAGTGTATAAATTTATAATTACTCTCAAATTGATATTAAACTTTCCATTATATTTATTTACTATCATAAATAAATTTTTAAATTTAATTATTATAATTTTTACTATATTAATATTAGAAAAATTAATATTAAAATAAAAATTCAGCAAAACTTTCAAATTTATAATAAGATTTCTATCATTTATTTATTATTCCAAATATTTATTTATTTTTTAATTTAATGGTTATATTTTTTATTCTATTAATATTAAAAATAATAGTAATATTAAAACAAAAAATTCATCAAAAATTCTAATTGCCAAACCCAATATAATTCATTGATAATAATGAACTCAAAGGCTTATAATATACTCTTCTGAAATAAAATTTATGTAACTCAAAAGTTTGAAATACGCTTTCGTTAACTGAAATTTATGTATTAAAAATATTTTCTAAGTAGAAAATAAATGTAAGTAATAATGAAAAAAAAATGAATATACATGTTTAGTTACATTTATTTAAAAGTATTATAAATTATAATGATTCCAACTACACTACTTTTATTGCATTTGTTATTTATATTACAACTTGATGTGCTAAAAGTATTTCATTCAATGTGAGTCATAAATAAAATATTTTTATGTCTACATCACTTAATATAATTTCATATCAACTTTAAAGCTAGGTAAATTATTCAAAAGTAGAAGAAATCGTCAGCAATGTGTTTATTTGGATATCTATATTAACTAAAATTGTGTCAATATCAAATTCATGTATGTCTATAGATATAATAGAAAATGTTAAAATAAAATATTTTAATGTTGTATGTAATAAAATATTAAATTTCCAAGAAAATTTGAAATTGAAAATAAAAAATAAATTAAAAATATGAATTTCTTCCTCTTAGGAATATGATGAATTCATTCAATTCTTAATATAAAATTAATGTGATATTTAAAAATATTAATTAAAAAAAAAATAAAAAATAAAAAAATTGAATGTGGTTCATCATCAAAATATTTGAATATTCATTATTAAGTAATATTAATTTATACTTAATAATAATAGTAATAATAATAATAATAATTAATGTTGATATTCTAGTCCATGATAAAAGGTATTAATGCACCTGTTATGTAAAATATTTTAATTTTAATAATAAATATTATTATAAAAAAATATGTATAACATATAAAGCAATTCAGAAAAATAAGTTTTATGGTTAAAACTTTTGGAGTACACTCACTATTTTACATTTTCTTCTTTTTGGAGGTATATTTTTTTGTCATATATAAAGAAATTGAGAAAAATAAGTTTTTATGCTTAAAACTTTTGGAGTACACTCACTATTTTACATTTTCTTCCTTTTTAAATTATATTGTTTTGTCATATATAGAGAGAAACTCTCAGTACAGATTCATTGAAATCTATCAACAAATGAGAAAAATACATTTATTTCTACACATGCTAGATATATGCTTAAGATAGATTATATGAGCCTTTCTTTACAATTTGCTAAAACTATTGCAACCTCGAAATTTAAAACCATATAAAATTACTAGTCACAATAGTTTTGGAAAAGTTATTTTTATTTTAAAATAACAATGCATAAATTATAACTATTTTCAAATTTATATTAAACTTTCCATTATATTTATTTATTATCATAAATAAGTTTTTAAATTTAATTATTATAATTTTTATTCTATTAATATTAAAAATGATAATTATATTAAAAAAAAAATTTATCAAAACTTAAGACATTTTTTAAATTTAATTATTATAATTCATATTCTATTAATATTAAAAATGATAATTATATTAAAACAAAAATTCATCTAAATTCTAGTTGCCAAACACAGAATATAATTCATTCATAATAATGAACTCAAAAGCTTATAATATAAGCTTGTGAACTAAAATTTATGTAATTCAAAAGCTTGAAATACGCTCTCGTGAATTGAAATTTATGTATCGAAAAATCTAGTTGCCAAACACACAATATAATTCGTTCATAATAATAAACTCAAAAGCTTATAATATACTCATGTGAACTAAAATTTATGTAATTCAAAAGCTTGAAATACGCTTTCGTGAACTGAAATTTATGTATTAAAAATATTTTCTAATAGAAAATAAATGTAGGTGATAATGAAAAATAATAAATATATATATGTATAGTTAGATTTAATTAAAAATATCATAAAATATTAATAATTTCAAATTCACTATTCTCATTAGATTTGTTATTTATATTACAACTTAATGTATTAGAAACATTTCATTTAATGTGAGTCATAAATAAAATATTTCTATGTCCACATCACTTAATATAATTTTATATCAATTTTAAAGCGAGCTAAATTATTTAGAAGTAAAATAAATTGTCAGCAATGTGTTTATTGGGATATTTATATTAACTAAAATTATATCGATATTAACTTCATGTATGTCTATAGATATAATAGAAAATGTTAAAATAAAATATTTTAATGTTGCATATATTAAAATATTAAATTTCCAAAAAAAAATGTAATTGAAAAAAAAAATAATATAAAAATATTAAATAATAAAAAATATGAAATTCTTTCTCTTAGGAATAAGATGAATTCATTCAATTCTTAATATAAAAGTAATGTGATACATGAAAATATTAATAATAATAAAAGATTGAATGTGTTTCAATAACAAAATATTTGAATATGCACTATTAAGTAATATTAATGTATACTTAATAATAATAATAATAATTAATGTTGATATTTTAATCCATGATAAAAAGTATTAATGCACATGTTATGTAAAATATTTTAATTTTAATAATAAATATTATTACAAAAAATTATGTATAGCATATAAAGTAATTGAGAAAAATAAGTTTTGTGGTTAGAACTTTTGGAGTACACTCACTATTTTACATTTTTGTCCTTTTTAATGTATATCTTTTTGTCATATATATAGAGAAAAACTCTCACTATAGATTCACTGAAATCTATCAATAAATGAGAAAGGTACAATTATTTGTATACATGCTAGATATATGCTTAAGATGGATTATATGAACTTTTTTTATAATTTGTTTAAAATGTTGTAATCTCAAAATTTAAAACTACATAAAATTACAAGTCTTAATAGTTTTAGAAAAACTATTTTTATTTTAAAATAACAATGCATAAATTTATAACTATTCCCAAATTTATATTAAACTTTCCATTATATTTATTTATTATCATAAATAAATTTTTAAATTTAATTATTATAATTTTTATTATATTAATTAAAAAAATTGATATTAAAATAAACATTCAACAAAACTTTCAAATTTGTAATCAGATTTCTATCATTTATTTATTATTCCAAGTAATTTTTTAAATTTAATTATTATAATTTTTATTCTATTAATATTAAAAAATTAATTATATTTATAAAAATCCTAGTTGCCAAACATAGAAATGTAATTTATTGATAATAATGTACTCAAAAGCTTATAATCACCTCCTGTGAACTAAAATTTATGTAACTCAAAAGCTTGAAATACGCTCTAGTGAACTGAAATTTTTGGATTAAAAACATTTTTTTAAATAGAAAATAAATGGAGGCTATATTGAAAAAAATGAATATACATGTTTAGTTAAATTTAATTAAAAAATTTATAAATTATCAATAATTTTAAGCTCACTAGCCTGAGTCAATATTTTATTTATATTACAATCTAATGTAGTAAAAGTATTGCATTTAGTGTGAGTTATAAATAAAATATTTCTATGGCTACATCACTTAATAAAATTTCATATCAACTTTAAAGTAAGGTAAACTGTTTAGAAGTAAAAGAAATTGTCACCAATGTGTTTATTTGGATATCTATATTAACTAAAATTATCTCGATATCAACTTCATGTATGGCTATAGATATAATAGAAAATGTTAAAATAAAATATTTTAATGTTATATATAATAAAATATTAAATTTCAAAAGAAAAATGTAACTCAAAATAAAAATATTAAATAATAAAAAATATGAAATTCTTCCTCTTAAAAATAAGATGAATTCATTAAATTCTTAATATAAAATTATTGTGATATTAAAAAATATTAATAATAATAAAAAAATAAATTTGGTTCAATAACAAAATATTTGAATATGCACTATTAAGTAATATTAATGTATAAATAATAATAATAATAATAATTAATGTTGATATTCTAGTTCATGATAAAAGGTATTAATGCACATGTTATGTAAAATATTTTAAAAATTATGTATAACATATAAAGCAATTGAGAAAAATAAGTTTTTATCGTTATAACTTTTGGAGTACACTCACTATTTTACATTTTCGTCCATTTTAAGGTATATTTTTATGTCATATATATATATATATAGAGAGAGAGAGAGAGAAACTCTCACTACAAAAAAGATACAATTATTTATACACATGCTAGATATGTGGTTAAGATGAATTATATGAGCCTTTCTTTACAATTTGTTAAAAATGTTGCAATCTCAAAATTTAAAAACATATAAAATCACAAGTCACTATAGTTTTAGAAAAGTTATTTTCCATAATTTTTTTAAAATGTAATTATTATAATTTTTATTATATTAATATTAAAAAATTGATATTAAAATAGAAATTCACCAAAACTTTCAAGTTTGTAATATGATTTCTATCATTTATTTATTATTCGAAGTTATTTTTTGATTTAATTATTATAATTTTTATTCTATTAAAAATGATAATTATATATATATATAAAAAAAAAAAATCATCAAAATTTCTAGTGTCCGAACACAGAATGTTGATAATAATGAACTCAAAATCTTATGATATACTATTGTGAACTAAAATTTATGTAATTTAAAAGCTTATGATGTACTAATCATCAAAATTTCTAGTTGCCGAACACAGAATGTTGATAATAATGAACTCAAAATCTTATGATATACTATTGTGAACTAAAATAAATGTAATTTAAAAGCTTATGATGTACTAATGTGAACTAAAATTTATGTAATTCAAAAGTTTGAAATACACTCTCGTTAACTGAAAATTATGTATTACAATTATTTTCCAAGTACAAAATAAATGTAAGTGATAATGAAAAAAATGAATATACATGTTTAGTTAGATTTAATTAAAAAAATTATAAAGTATTAATAATTTCAATTTCACTATCCTCACTCAAATTGTTATATATATATTACAATCTAATATAGTAAAAGTATTTTATTCAATGTGAGTCATAAATGAATCAATGCTAACTGGTTGTTTCTCTTGGAGGAAGATTTTTGCGAGGATGCGACGCTCTGCAACTTAGGGTTTCCTGCAACCTCTGAAACAACGCAGTTTGTTCATTCTCTGCTTCGTTTTTTCATTCATATCCTGACTCGTAACAGGTTCCCAATGTCATAGTTCGCTCCAAAATGGCTGACCCTCAGGGGGGGTTGCAAAGCCTTCCCCCTCTGTCGAGGAAGAACAACAAGCGCAGAAACTGACAAGGCCTTTTGGTCTAGAACAGTTAAATGTGGATACTAGGGACTCCCCAATGCCAGATACGACAAAAGCTCCCTCTAACCAGTCAGACAAAAGCAGTGAAGTAAGCGAGGGCAAGAAAGGGCAAAAGGAATCGCCCAAGGTTACTTCAATGACATGCAAACCCATAGCAGCTGAAAGACCAAAGATAGAACTTCCTAGTCACAGAATCAATGGTCAAATCCAGTACATGAGGGACCATGCTCTCATTGGTAAACTTATTAGATACTGGCCGACTGAAAAAGCTTTGCATGGCTGGATCGTGGCCCAATGGAAGCCCAAGGGGCATGTTACCCTACAACTAGGTCCAAAGGGATTCTTCACTGCAATATTCATCTGCATCGAAGATCGTAATAGGATCATGGATGAAGGCCCTTATTTCTTCAACTCAGGCGGTCTGTACTTGAGGGAGTGGGTTGAAAGATTTAACCCTGATAAGGAGGACTTCAGCTGGGCGCCAGTTTGGATCCGGATGTACTCGCTTCCACTGGAATATTGGGATGAAGAATCACTGACAGACATAGGCAAAGGTATGGGGGAATTTATTAAAATAGCTGAAGAAACGAAGTTGCACAGATACACCTCCTATGCTCGTATTTGTGTTTTCATGCACCTGGACAAGGCCCTTCCGGATTCGGTAAGCCTCTACCATGACGATTATGAATGGATTCAACCCTTAGATTATGAACATGTTCCCTTTCGCTGTTGTAAATGTCATGCACATGGTCATATTTTCAGGGATTTCCCTCTAAATTCCAAATCCCAAACCCTTGACCCCTCTGATAAACCGGCTCAAGATGGCTTCACCAAGGTAGCGAATAAAAAAAGATCGCATAAAAAACCTTCCACTGGGAAAAAACCCCTGCAGGACAGTGCCTCTGTTCCAACCACAAGCAATAGCTTTGAGGTCCTTGCTAAAAACTTAGCTGACCCACCTCAGACCACTTCGCCAACCCCACAGCTGATCAACTCTTCCTCCCCCCCCCAATATGGCCCTACTCCGACTCCCTCACCCATGCATGACAAATTGGTGATTCCTGAGGTGACCCGATAAGATCCGAATTGGAAACCAAATGGCATGGATGTTGATTGTATCCCCAGTTAGTTACTTCAATCCACCTTCACCTCAACAGGAAGCAGTCAGACACAGTACATGGAAGAAGAACCGGAAAGCATTGATCTGGGAGGTCTTGACATTTTTGAACTGGAACAAGCATGCAGAAGGAAAGACTACGACAAGATTCAAGAGCATCAACTCAACACCCTGGAAGTTATAATCTCTAGGGCTTATCAGCAACAACAACTGGGCATACTACCAGGCAGTCAATGGGACGGAAACTTCTTTCCCAAAGATTCCAAAAAATGTGGAAGAAAGACAGATCTCCAAAGAACTATCACAATAGGGAAAATCCTGGTGGACTCAGGCAGATATGTGAAGTTGACAATGTACTATAAGCCCACCACAAATAGTGAATTATGAAGCTCAGTTCATGGAATTTAAGAGGGCTCAATAGTCCTGGGAAACTTAGAATGATAAAAAACATGATACAGCAGGAGCAACCTCAAATCTTCTTTATGCAAGAAACGAAGTGTAATAGTAACACTCTTGGTCAAATCCTATCCAGAGCATGGCCAGGTTGTCACTCGGTTGCCGTGGATGCTTCAGGTGCTTCTGGGGGTCTAGCAATAGCCTGGAACACACAAGCCATCATGCTATCTAATTTTCATGCCTCTCATCATATCATTCAGGCTACGTTTCATATCATGGGCACCAGCATACATGGACATCTCACCAACATCTACTTCCCATAGGAAGCTGGCAGCAAAATGGCTCTACTTGACACAATAGAGGCGCTCAACTTAAATAGACTCCATCCTCTCTGGATCATTGGAGGAGACTTCAATATGATCACCAAGTTGGAGGAAAAGCAGGGGGGTCGAGTCAAGCTAGATCAGGAGAAAAATCACTTTAAAGACTTTATCCAAAACAATTTTTTAATTGATCTGCCATTCTACAATGGAATGCACACCTAGAGAAATTGTAGGGCAGGCCGGCAAAAAATCGCTTCTAAACTAGACAGATTCCTCATCTCAGATAATGCACTACATCTCAGGAGCGACATCTCGGCCTCAATTCTTCCACTTTCAGGTTCAGACCATTTGTCGATCTCTCTATAATGACAAAGACCCGGAAATGCCACCAAACGCCCTTTCTGCTTCGAAGCTTTTTGGTTCACCCACCCCGCCTTGAACGACCTCATCAGATCTATGTTTCAATTTCAACAGAAACTCAAGTTCCTCAAATCCCAAATCAAGCGCTAGAACCATGAGACTTATGGAAACATCTTCCACGCACAGCAAGATCTCAACAAAGAAATGAGGGATCTTCAGCAATAGATAATGACAAAGGGCTACATGGAAGGAACCTTGGAAAAGGAAAAGAACATTCACAATCAATTGGAGGAGAGAAAGAAGCAGGAAGAA
Organism: Pinus albicaulis; assembly: GCA_034641835.2. Classification (NCBI taxonomy): domain Eukaryota; kingdom Viridiplantae; phylum Streptophyta; class Pinopsida; order Pinales; family Pinaceae; genus Pinus; species Pinus albicaulis. The sequence goes on along the minus strand of CM076580.1, from coordinate 391,373,287 downwards.
ATTCTTTGGAAGAAAAAATCTAGAATTAGATGGCTAAAAGAAGAAGAAAGGAACACCAAATTCTTCCACAGAACTACAATACAGAGAAGAATGCGTAATACCATCTCTTTCATACAAAAGCGAGAGGGGGATAGAGTAGAAAGTCATGCGGAGATCAAACAGGAGTTTATCAATCACTTTCAAGAGGTCCATCATGAAACCCAACTTGATAGACGGCCTACCATAGAGAATATCACTCAAAATGTGCCGAAACACATCACTGAAGAACACAACCAGCTTCTTCTTCGACCAGTCCTACCTCAGGAGGTGGACATGGCCATGAACTAGCTCAAAGAGCGTAAAGCTCCTAGACTGTACGGTTTCACCACTACCTTCTTCCACACTTTCTGGGATCTCGTCAAAGAAGAGGTTTTGCAAGTGGTTGAGGAGTCACGCACTCTTCATTGGCTTCTAGCTTCACTGAACTCTACTTTCATCGGCCTAATCCCAAAGAAAGAGAATACCAGTACTCCGTACAAGTTCCGTCCTATCGCTCTTTGCAATGTTATTTATAAGGTGATCTCCAAAGTCATTGCAAATTGGTTGAAGCCGCTATTTCCCCTGCTTATATCACCTGAACAATCTGGGTACGTTGAAGGATGACAGATATTGGATGGCATCATACTCACACATGAAATCATACACTCTCTCAAGCACTCCAAACAGGCAGGTATGCTTCTGAAGATTGACCTCTCCAAAGCTTTTGATAAGCTAAGTTCGACCTATATTCAAAAAATGCTAACAGCCTTTGGTTTCGCCCCAATGTGGTTTCGATGGATTCTGAGCTTAATCACCTCTTCCTTTTTCTCAATCCTCTTGAATGACATTCCCTCTCGAACTTTCTGCCCCTCCAGAGGCATTCATCAAGGAGATCCACTCTCCCCTTTCCTTTTCGTTCTAATGGCGGAAGGTCTGGGTCGACTTTTCAAACATGCCCTCCATTCCCAGCAGCTCAAAGGTCTTTCAGTTCACAACTCTCCAACCATTACTCATCAACAATTTGTCGATGATAACATGTTGTTTGGGCACCCCTCTATTCAAGAAGCCTCCATTTTCAAATCCCTATTGAACGATTTCTCTAATGCCTTTGGGATGTGTATAAACTTAGCCAAATCGCAGATCTTCTTTTTTCACACCCCCCCTATTACTCAACATGCCATCACCCACATTCTGGGATTCTCCATCACCTCTTTACCCTCCATATACCTTGGTGCACCTTTAATAGACTCTGCCATCAAGCATACCTCATGGAGTATGCTCCTGGAGAAACTTGAATCTCGTCTCATGCTCTGGACTCACAGAACTCTGAACATAGCGAGCAGATTAGTGCTAATAAAATCTGTGCTACATGCGATGCCTCTCTATCTTTTCTCAATGGTGGCAGTGCCCAAATGGGTCTTGAAAAAAGTAAAATCTCTTCAACACAATTTTCTGTGGGGTGCCAGAGGCACAAATCGAAAATGGGCTCTGGCAAAATGGTCTACTGCATGCCAGCCAAAAGAAAAAGGGGGCATAGGTCTGAGAGACCCTCAGCATAGTAATGCAATAATGGGTGCAAAAATATGGTGGAATTGGCTCTGTTCTCCCAACAAGCCGTGGGCAGCCATATGGATTGCTAAGTATGCCAATCAAAGACCAACGGAACAACTGATTAGATTCACTCCCACTGAAAAGGGATCTCTAATTTGAAATGTGCCCAGGCAACACTACTCGCTCATCCAACAACGCAGCTTCTGGGAAATAAGGAATGGCAGCACTGCTTGATTCTGGACGGATGCTTGGAACCAACTTCCAAAGCTCAGCACCATCTATAATGCGCCTCAAATCCAAGAGTGGGAGGAGCAACAATAGGAAACTGTTAACCAACAATGGAATCTGGAGATAGAACAGGGTTATAGACAATGGAAGCTGATCGAGAGGTTGATCAGGACAACAAAGAATCAGGTGAAGGAGGACATGGAGAGTGAACTCCAGAAATGACGTATCCGATCTTCCGAAGGCAGGGACATCCTTAGATGGGGATACACCCCAAAAGGCTCCTTCACCACCAAAGAGGCTTACAAAATTATATGCAACGACCCAGTGCCCCTGGACCCAATATGGAGCAGAATTTGGTCACCCGGTATCTGGCCCAAAGTTTCTCTTTTCCTATGGCTTGTGGGGCACAGGAAAATCCTCACCTGGGATAATCTTCGGAAGCAAAACTTTCATGGGCCCTCCATTTGCCCCAACTGCAACTCTCAGGAGGAAACTCTCCAACACCTCTTGAACTCTTGCCATCTAGCCAACCTTTTGTGGGAAAAGGCTAGCTTCCAATGTCAAAAGAATTGCAGAGTGTCTGATGACATAATAAACTCCATTCAAAATTAGCAGCAGAACCCTTTTAAAAGCGAACTACTCAACCAACTATGGAGACTGATTCCCAGTCTTCTCCTCTGGACAATATGGAAAGAAAGAAACAAGCGCATATTCAAAGATCAAAGCACTCATTTAGACATCATTTGGGGCAATTTCTGCCTTAACCTCAAAGAGACCTTGGCACTACAGACTTGGCATCCAGAAGACTTCCCTACTCTTGCTAATGACAAAGCCATCTGGGAGAACTGGAATATAAAAATTCCACAGGCCACGCAGCATAACAGATCTGCACCAAACAAGACCATCAGAAAGCTCTCTTGGACTCCCCCTCCAAATTTCACCTTCAAACTCAACTTTTATGGAGCTTCAAAGGGCAATCCCGACAAAGCAGGATTTGGAGGCATATTCAGAGATCATGAGGGCCTTCCTCTCCTAATCTTCTTCGGCAACATCGGTTGGGACACTAATAACTCGGCTGAGCTGGAGGGACTATGGCAAGGTCTTCTCCTTTCCCAATGTCATGGCTTCCATCCTCTGGAAATCGAAGGTGACTCCCTTCTCCTCATCAATATGGCTAATCAACTTCTCAATGGGACACAAGCGCACAAAATAGCTAACAGTTGGAGATTAGAAGCAAGATTGAATGCTATTGAACTATGGCTCCACTCCAATCGAGCCATCATATTCCAACACGTTAAACGGGAAGGCAACAAAGTCACTGATCTACTTGCCAATTTAGGGGTAGAAAGTGGGCACACTCTTCTCACTGGTGATCTTGACATAATTCAGAGCCATGATAAAAAACAGGAGTGCAAAATTCTCATCCAAACAGATGCAACTCCCCCAGATGCGGGTGATCAAACCAGCGATTAACATGATGGGACAGGGGTGCGGCGAGGTCGGTCGACACCTTCCCACCGAGGACATGGAGGTTAATACGCCACTGCTCAAAGGATCTCTGCATTTACATTTTGCACAGTTCAAAGGTATGGTGTCTAGGGGTTTTTCATTTCGTATCATGGCCACCGTTCAGGTTTCTGACTTCGCATCCTCCCACATGCTGGAGCTCTCAGCTCTCTTCAATGTGCCTATTCTGATGGAGGCTTCTCGTACCAAGAGAGGGGAGGATAAAAGGCAGTGTGGCATTGAGTTTTCTATGGAGTTGCTCCGGTCACACCGGCCCCTTTTCATTTTTTTCTTTGGCCTCAATTATAATCTCAAGATATTTGGCGTTGGCGCTACCTTGCCGATTGTCTCTCCTGGCCTAGAAAAGAAAGTTAGTTTGAAGCCCAGCTCTGGTTCTTTCATGGAGTCGTCGCTGAAGGATCTTGGATACTTTGCGCGGGCCTCTGGCCTCCTATGGTATTTGGACTACCCTGCCATAGCATCTGCCCCACCTCATCCTGGTTCCCACATGCCTCTGTTGCGGCACAAATTGAGAACCCGTAGAGGTGGCACTAGAGGACGCCCTTCAAACCCGCCTTCCAGCCCATTCACTCACTCTCCTGCTCCCTCAAGCGGTTGACTAGCTAGCCATTATCCTCGTATGCGTAGTGGGAGATGGAGTTCTCTAGATTCTCACCATTGGGGCTCCCATGATCCCCATCCTCCTGCTTCTATGCCTCCTCCCACCACAGGATCTGCACGCTTCATTTTCAACAGTCCTCTGAATCGCCCCCGGATCACTGCCATCTTTACAGTGGTCTTCCATGAGGAAGCCCAACTGGAGGAGACCATTTCTCATGTGTCAGGAACAGGCTTAGAGTTCGCCCAGTCTTCGCACCTCCATGTAGGGATCGACAGTGCGTCGAGGCATTTTTCGGAGCCTCATGCTCGAAGCGTTCCTGAGGTGGTGATGGAGCCAATTGATCCTGGTCCTTCAGTCTCCGAAGAAGCTCTTGCCAAGGACCTACGTTCTTCAGGGGTGTTGTATCGTGGAAGAACCTCCAGATGAATAGACAGCTTTATGTGGTGCTTTTATCTTTCTCTGCTGCCCATACTATTGGGCTTGTTGTTGTTCATTCGGTCAAGTGAAATTTTGGCTTGTTTGTGTTCCTTTTTGACTTCATGAAAACTCTGCAACATCAAGAAGATCATAACATGCTCCCCTGCATGGGTTTTGGCAAACTTTTCCAGACTGGTTTCCCTATCACAAGGCAGTCTCTTTATTTGTTCTTCATGACTATTCTGCCTCTTTCCACGGCAGCTTTTTGTGACTACAGTCACATTGTAATATTACTCCTTTGTTAATAGAATTAAGCTTACTTAGAAAAAAAAATGTGAGTCATAAATAAAATATTTCTGTCCACATCACTTAATATAATTTCATATCAACTTTAAACTTAGGTAAACTATTTAAAAGTAAAAGAAATTTTCAACAATGTGTTTATTTGGATATCTGTATTAACTAAAATTATGTTGATATCAACTTCATGTGTCTATAAATATAATAGAAATTGTTAAAACAAAATATTTCAATGTTGTATATAATAAAATATTAAATTTCTAAAGAAAATGTAATTGAAAATAAAAAATAAAAATAAAAATATTTTATAATAAAAAATATGAAGTTCTTCCTGTTAGGAATAAGATGAATTGATTCAATTATTAACATACAATTAATGTGATATTTAAAATTAAGTTCTTATGGTTAAAACTTCTGGAGTACACTCACTATTTTATATTTTCATGCTTTTTAAGGTATATATATAGAGAGAGAGACTCTCACTATAGATTAATTGAAATCTATAGATACAATTATTTGTACACATGCCTTATATGAACTTAAGATGAATTATATGAGCCTTTCTTCATAATTTTTTTAAAATATTTTAATCTCAAAATTTAAAACCATATAAAATTACAAATCACAATAGTTTTAGAAAAATATTTTTTATTTTAAAATAACAGTGCATAAATTTATAACTATTCTCAAATTTATATTAAAATTCCCATTATATTTATTTATTGTAATAAATAAATATTTAAATTTAATTATTATAATTTTTAGTACATTAATATTAAAAAGATTGATATTAAAATAAAAATTCAATAAAACTTTCAAATTTGTAATAAGCTTTTTATCATTTATTTATTATTCAAGATAATTTTTTAAATTTAATTATTATAATTTTTATTCTATTAATATTAAAAATGATAATTATATTAAAACAAAAATTCATAGTTGCCAAACATAGAATATAATGTATTCATAAGAATGAACTCAAAAGCTTATATATACTCTTGTGAACTAAAATTTATGGTATTCAAAAGCTCGAAATAAGCTCTAGTGAATTGAAATTTATGTATTAAAAATATTTTCTAAATAAAAATAAATGTGGATGATAATGAGAAAAAATGAATATATATGTTTAGTTAGATTTAATTAAAAACATTATAAAGCATCAATAATTCTAACCTCACTACTCTTATTCAATTTTTTATTTATATTACTACTTAATGTAGTGAAAGTATTTCATTGAATGTGAGTCATAAATAAAATATTTCTATGTTAATATTACTTAATATAATTTCATATCAACTTTAAAGCTAGGTAAACTATTTAGAAGTAAAAGAAATTGTGAGCAATATTTATTTAGATATCTATATTAACCTTCATGTATGTCTATAAATATAATAGAAAATGTTAAAATAAAATATTTTAATGTTGTATATAATAAAATATTAAATTTCCAAAAAAAATGTAATTGAAAATAAAAATAAATAAAAATATTAAATAATAAAAACTATGAACTTCTTTTTCTTAGGAATAAGATGAATTCATTCAATTGTTAATATAAAATTAATGTGATATTTAAAAATATTAATAATATCCCGGATGCGGGTGGTCTCGGTGATTAATGGGGAGCAGGTGGTTAGGTGGGTTGGCGCGTGGCTCACCACCACCGCCACCCATCCTCGCATGCTCTTGAACTTAAATGACATCGTCCGGCTATTCAATGCAAATTTATGGGAGCTCTCTCCCCGAAACCAGCTCATTTCTACCTCAGCGATGGCGAGCTCTGGAAATTTCTTGTTTGTTCATCCCCTCCGCGTTTGTTGCACCCCTGCTGCGGTTGAGCACAGCTCACGCACCAGCACTGGGTCTCGTTGCGTTTTAAACTACTGTATGGAAATACTGCCCGACCTTCATATCTCCAATTGTGCCTATTGCAATCTTCTGCACACGTCTGTCTCCGATTCTGGTCGCCAACAAGCTTATCCTGCTCTTACTGTACCCTCTGACCATCAAACCATGCCCTGCTTACGCCCGAGAATGCGTTGCAGGCGTGGGGGTGCCATTGGGCATGCTATCAACCGTTCCTCTCCCTCCAACTCCGATTCCTTGTCATATTCTTCTGAATTCGGACCTGTCCGTCTTCCAGCTCCGCGAAGAGGCCGAGGAAGGGGTCAGAATCGTTTTAATCCCGCTGGGAATTTTCGCTTGTCATCCAGGGCGCATTCTCACCATGCCCGTTTTCATTTCCCCTGCAGTATTGATAACACCCCTCTCCTTGCAATGGTGACCATAGACCTTCGGGCTGCCCCCTCTGAACAGGTTTCTTCGGACCAGGTTCGCGCCACCACGGAGGCTGCTCGGGAGCCCTTAGCGGAGGCAGAGCACAGCAATCCCCAGGCGTATATCTGGAAGAATGTTTCTTCTGGCAATGCGGCCAACTTGGGTGTTCAGGCGAATCCTTCGGCTCCAAATGATGGCGGTCCTGAGCACCAGGATGATCCTCCTCCTGAAGATGAGGATCCTTACAAATTCGGCTGCCTCATTGTCGAGGAAGATCCTCCCTCTGCTCAGTAACGTGGTTCTAGGTTCGCGCGCCTGTGTTTTGGTTTTCATTGGCCTGAAGGTGTTCATCTACAGTTTTATGCATCTGCTTAATTCTGCTACTGTTCTTATTCTTTCTCTTTTGCTTTATGGTCGGTCTCCCCTACGTGGGAGTTATATTCTGCATTATGTCCATGTTCTTGCTCTAGTCACAGGTTCTAGAACTGTCACTTTTGTTTTTGTTATGGCTCGAAATTGTAAAAATCTCGCCACTTTGGCTCACTCCACAAGAGTCATATTGTCAAGGTCTGTTCAATTTCCAGTCACAGATGTCAGTCACTTGTTAGGAACAGACAGTATCACTGCTCTTCAAAGCTCTCATGGTCTCTCTCTTAAATGTTTTGATGATCAATTACCAGCTGGTAAAGCAAGAATGCCTCAGCATTGGGCTGGAATTCTCGAGGCTTCAGCCTCCATGTAATACTATTTTTGTATCAATATAGAAGTAGCCATATTCAGAAAAAAAAAAAAAAAAAATATATATATATATATATATATATATATATATATATATATATATATATATATTAATAATAATAAAAAATTGAATGTGGTTCAACAACAAAATATTTGAATATGCACTATTAAGTAATATTAATGTATACTACTTAATAATAATAATAATACTAAATGTCGATATTCTAGTCCATGAAAAAAGGTATTAATGCACATGTTAACTAAAAGAAGTTATATGGTATTATTTTGGAAAAGAAGTGGAGCATTTGGCTTGAAAGTGAAGGTAAACGGGCTAAAGGCGAAGCGGGTTTTAGAAAGTTGCACTCAACAATGGACCACCTTGTTATGCTTAGGATCACTGTGGAGGAATGACGCAATGATAAATACAATCTCTTCTATTGCTTTATGGACTTTATAAAGGCTTTCGATATAGTTCCTAGAAACAACCTATGGAATAGATTATAAGAGCTAAATGTTCCTTTTCAACTAAGAGGGGCTAGTATACGGTTACATGAGAATGTAATTGCCAAGTTAAATAGCAATGAGGGGTGGTCGAAAGATATTAAGTGTAATATTGAAGTTAAACAAGGTTTCCCCCTCTCCCCTACCCTATTTGGAATTTACATCGACAAGCTAGAAGATTTCTTAGAGGAAGCAGGATGTGTTGGCACGATCTTAGCTGGGATAGTCATCATCCTTCTTCTCTATGATGATGATATCGTTCTTCTTGGAAGGTGCCCATATGATCCTAATAAGCAACTTAGACTTCTTAAGGATCTCTGCTCTTCCATGGGTATGCCTGTTAACACTAACAAAAAAAAAAGTTATGATTATCAAATCCAAAAAGGACACTTACGCTAATTTTATGTATGACAATAGTAACTTGGAGGAAGTGTCTTCTTACAAGTACCTAGGAATTGATATTCATCACAAGCTGAATTGGAACAATAGCATTCCAAGAGGGATTAATGGGGGGTGGAAAGCTTATTTTGGTATTGAAAATAATTGTAAAACTGTAAACCTCGTAATGTGGGATAGAAAGAAGTTCCTCTTTGAAACTTTAGTCACCCCTGTTATATTATAGGGATGTGAGGTTTGGGGTTGCAACATCTCTAGAGAATCCTGAAGAAAGATTGAACAAAACCAGAAGTGTTTTATAACTTATAACCTTAAAATTAAAAGAAATACACCCTATCCTATTCTCCTTATAGAAGTGAGTCTTTCCCCTATCGAGAGCCTACCTATGACTAGGCTTCTGTTGTACAAGCACAATCTCAATACTGTAGGAGACCACAGACTTCCTAAGCTAGCTTTAAATTTCAACCAAAACCACCTAAGGCTTAAAGGAGGTTGGTATAAAGACACCATGTCCTGGTTAAACCATTGGGAGATCGATGATAATGTTGCATTGGAAAACATTAATAACATTAAAAAAATTGTTACCTCTACGTTCAAAGAAAAAATGTGGTGCGAGAAAGATCTAGAAGCTAAAAGACAATTAAGATATTATAAGGAGGTCATCAACCCCACCCTAGAAGATCAAAAGTATCTATCTGTTTTAAATAGCTCAAAGAAGAAAATTAATATAGCCAAGATTAGAACGAAATCTCATGAGCTCCATAGTGAAACAGGTCGTTGGACAGTTCCTAAAACAACATGGACGGAAAGGATATGCCATCTCTGTGATAAAATGAGTATCGAGGATGAGAATCACTTCCTCTCAGAGTGCCCCACGTACAACCACAATAGAGCTCAATTTCATAATCTTTGCTGCAATACTGACCTTCCTAGCCTTTTAAGATGTCAAAATTATAGTGAGCTCAGGAGGCTTCTCTTCAAGCTTTTTGAGCATAGGAATAAAATCTTAAATAAAACTAAATAACTATTTTCTTTACGTCTGATAAACCAAAGATTGGTCTCAGTGGACGTTAACCACCACCACCACCACCATCATCATCATCAAAATATTTTAATTTTAATAATAAATATTGTTATAAAAAAATTATGTATAACATATAAAGCAATTGAGAAAATTAAGTTTTATGGTTAAAACTTTGGAGTACACTCAATATTTTACATTTTCATCTTTTTTAAGGTATATTTTTGTGTCATATATATACTGAGAGAAAAACTCTCACTACACATTCATTGAAATTTATCAAGAAATGAAAAAAAAACAAAGTTATTTATATACATGCTAGATATGTTGTTAGGATGAATTATATGAGTGATTCTTTACAATTTCTTGCAATCTCAAAATTTAAAACCATATAAAATTAGAAATCACAATAGTTTTAGAAAAGTTATTTTTATTTTAAAATAACAGTGCATAAATTTATAACTACTCTCAAATTTATGTTAAACTTTCCATTATATTTATTGATTATCATAAATAAATTTTTAAATTTAATTATTATAATTTTAATTATATTAATATTAAAAAATTATATTAAAATAACAATTCAACCAAACTTTCAAATTTATAATAAGCTTTCTGTCGATTATTTATTATTTTAAGTATTTTTAAATTTAATTAATATAATTAATATACTATTAATATTAAAAATAATAATCATATTAAAACAAAAATTCATCAAAAATTCTAGTTGCCAAACACAGAATATAATTCATTGATAATAATGAACTCAAAAGCTTATAATATACTCTTGTGAACTGAAATTTATGTAATTCAAAAGCTTGAAATACGTTCTCGTGAACTGAAATTTATATAATTCAAAAGTTTGTAGTACGCTCTCGTGAACTAAAATTTATGTAATTAAATAGATTCATTTCTACAAACGATTAGGAAAACAAAACATTGTAAGACACTTCCACAAAGCTAAAGTTAAAGTCGCAAATTGAAACATAAATCCTAAATTATTCGATATGCGTTATCTCATGAAACATAAATTCTAAATTATTCGATATGCGTTTTCTGATGTTTCCATTAATCCAATTTTCCAAAAACCGTCTTTCAACAATGTTGCGATGATATTTTTATTGTAACTGGATTATATATCTTTATATGATTTTGACCCACTGGCTATATCTTTATGTATACTGAGAATAAACTAGCTCTAGTTGCAAAGAGATCATACCCTGGTATGATATAATATAAATGCAATATTTGACTGAGAGGTTAATGTGTGAGGAGAAGCTAATTGTAATGTTTGTGGTCAAGAAATTTTAGGTGAAACAAAATCATAGAAAAATTACAAGTTTTGTTGCTTCAGTCGCAGTGTGTGTACATATAAAATCGGTCAAAAATAGAACCCCACAAGCAATGCGTGTCCAAGAGAATCATTCCTGAAAGAGGAGCTTGTTATTTCACAAAATGAGTGGGACCCAAAGAATCACTCTTGAAAGAGCAGGTTGTTATTTCACAAAAAAGTATGTGACCAAGAATTAACTAGAACTAAACCGTAAACGGATATACTCTGAGAATCAATTAAGAATACAGATTCACAAGTTACGCGTGACCAAGAGAGCCATTCACAAATAACTTTGACATTTCACAGCGTTACCAAAACTTAACAATAAATACGACGCACACGGATATATGTGCGTTTGTTGGTTGCCGAGTCTCGCGAAATAGAATTCGTTGAATGAACTCTTGATGAGTATCGTTTTGAACTTCTCATTGGGGTTATGGCAATGTCTAATTTCGGTTATGATGGAATTGTTTCAGAGGCCCATATAGCACGATATTGGATTAATCGGTGGCACTGACTCTTCCGATGCAACAGATTATTTTATGGACCTTCAATATTAGTTTCACAGCTGATGGAAAAAAATACCATTTTAGCTCGATTAGGAAGAAAAGGTAGAAACTTGCACTTGGAACATTTGACGTCGATTATTAAAAAAGAGCTTTCACCGTTTTTTTCTTACTAGTCCCTGCCGTCCCGGGAGGGCTATTTAGTAATTGTTTTTTCACTTTACATGAGTTCCTAAACTTTTTTACCTAATTTTTTTTCCAAGTATATTTTTGGGAAGCTATTTTATACTTATCGTTTTTGCACTGTACATAAGAGTAAACATTTTTATCTAAACTTTTTTCAAAGTGTATTTTTGGAAGCTATTTTAAAGTTACAACACTTTTTTTAACCATTAGAATTAATCGAAAATTTGATAACCTCTTTTTTAACCAATAATATTAATATAAAAATTATAGTTTTATAGGTCTTTTCCCTAAGCATGAGTTTCTATTCTTTTTCAAATATCTTTTAAGACTGAAGGTTTTACCCACTTATTTAGTTTAATGTAGTCATGTTTGATTCAAAATCCCTGTATTATAATTTTTTTCACAATGCTTTTCAAGCTTGACACCTTTCGCTATTGTCTCGCAAAAAAATGGGATCATAAGGGTTCTATGTGCTTTTTTTAATTAGCGAGAAACCTTACAGTGTTAAAGTTATCGTAGTAGGGTTTAAGTAGAAAGAGGACAGTTCACGAGATTATATCTCAATTTGAACAACATTAGGAAATTGCTATCGAGGAGAAGAAACAATAGAATTCTGCACTTTAAAAGTGTTTTTCGGAGTTCTTTTAGTATTTGCAGCAGGGTTTGTTTTGTTTTGTACTGATTTTATTCCATTTCTACTGTCATAGGCTTGGCCTCTATTGGTCACAACCATGACTTATTCCTCTTGAGCCCAATCCATGGATGCAACAGTTTGAGCAAGTCTTTCTTTTACCATGTATATGTTCTTTTGCATTTTGAAAACCTGAGTAGGTGTCCATATCATGAGCATCTTCACAAAAATTACACCATGACTAAGAAAGAAAATCCTTACGCTTCAAGTGTTGGGGTTGAGGCTAGAGAGGGTCTTAAGTAGATGTTTTTGGGACAAATTGAATTACCATCTTGCTTTTGAAATAAATCATCTTGTTGTTCATGTCTTGGACTAATTGTAAGACAATAGAAAATTCATTTTTTTTGAGATCATCAAGAGGCATCTATGTCCTCAAGGATTGTTCTTCGAACTCAAGGAAGGTCTTTAGGGATAAATATAAGTTATAGACACTCTTCTCCTCTAACCTATTACAATAGGGATGATAGGGAGGAGGTAAGGTATTGTAATAATGCATCACAGAACCCCAATTAATAGTTCTAATAACCTCGGTAATAAAGTTGTAAAGTGGAGGTTAAAGGATGGTTTCTCCGCAGTTGAAAGTAAAGATGACAATGGTGTAGTGTAAGACTAGTCTACAGGTGAAAATAATCCTAAGGCTCAATATTGGTAGAGGTCTAATGTGGAAGGCTGCAAGAGATCGCAATCTCAATTGACTGTGGGAAGGATCTTATTGGCCAGAAACGCATGGCGTGAAGCAAGTTGAAAGAGCAGAGCCCATAGCTTAGGCAACACACTATAGAGAAAGAACCTAGTAATTAGATATTTCATATAGATCTCATTCACAAAGAAGTAGTCTTGTGAAAAGAGGAGTCCCGAGTAGACCTAAAAGATGATTTGAAAGATGGGACTAGTTCAACCACTCATTGAACGGGCTCTGCTGCTAGTTATGGAAATGGATATTTATTTATTATTTATGCCGCATGTTATGGATATTGGGATATTGATGTGTTATAATTCTAAGCAGCGTTAAAATCATTTTGATCATTTTCGTTGGATCGCCACCTACTAAAGCCATAAGATACAATGATTTTGTTGCATCAGCACCCAACCATGTCAAAAAAATAATAATGCATGATCATACTACAAATAAAGAGATATTGATTAGATGATAATGGAATTTATTCTTGAATAATAATAATAATACCTAAAGGCAATCTATTTCACTTGCTTCTATTTCAGCTTCAACAATTCTATTCTCTTTGAAAGGTGACACCAATTCAAAAAGCATCTTAACTAGTTTTAGGTCCACTTTGATCTCTTACAGTCTCGTAGACATAAGATAAAATAGCACTAGAAGTGTCCTTTCTCAAATATTTATATCCATTCTTTGCTTTTCCTGTTTATCTAATACCAACAAATGTGTCTTTGGATCTTGTTGTTTATAAAACAATAGTGAAACAATAAAGATAGGAGATACATCACTAACTAGAGGTGTAATTCTTTCTAATTGATATGCTAGTATTATACGATTGGTTTTACTACCATAGTTAGGAATTCATTTCACCTTATCTTGGTTTGGCTTTTTTTTTTGGGACGTACAGCTACATTGGCTTTTCTTTTTGCTTGGTATAGCTGGGATTGATGGTAGGTATAAATCTACTACACTCCCATTTGAAGAGCTTCCCCACCCTTATTAATTCAACCATGAATAAAATCATTGAAATTAGTGTCGGTCGAACATGGGGAGCTCATGGCCCATCCACCTAATCCCTCTTAGTATTTGAACAAAGGAGCTCCAAAGTAACCTTCTCTTCCCTAGAATCCCAATCAATAATTCTGCTATTACTGGTTTGGATGCTACCTTTATACTTCCTCATAGCGAAGGATAAGGAATTAGAGCCTATTGAATTTCCAAAACCATAAGTATAATTCAATCGATTTTCTGGGGTGAAATCAGAGTCAATCACAACCCTTGCGCGAGAACTCCCACATGGTAAGCACAAGCGTAGCTGTTGTTGAAATATTTAAGTTGCTAATGGCTATGATTGAGTTTGGGTCGACCAATGGAGAGCATCTATACTAACTAGAGGTTTCGACAAAGACTCCGACTCTGTCGTATGAACCACCACCATCAATAGGTGTATTGTATATAATGAGCTATGATAAATTTAGAATAAAGTAAAACAAAAAGTTGTTTATAGCTTCGAGAAGGAGTTTTATTGCCTTGTAATGGTGTGGGATCAAAACACATCTACTACAAAATAAATCCCACCTATTCAAGCTGAAGATTGGAAGGAGGCACTTGGCTGCAAGCAAACCCCAAGCCCCACTTGGTAGTTGAGTAGTTAATTTTTTAAACCATTTAACCTTACTTATATCTTATTTAGTTTTGTATTTTTAATAAAATTATTTATTTTCAATTTAAATATATTAAAATAATAAAAACGAACATCTTTACTCCCTTTCATGCATGACACGTGTCTAGGAATTTCTTGGTCAATTTTTTTCATTTGCAGTTGTAAAGCAGTGTGGATATGCATTATGTAGGCTACAAGTAATTCTTGCCAATTGTCTTTTCCAGATATGGAGCTTGAAGAAGGTGTATGCAATCATCTTGCAATTGAACAGAATAAAGCCAATACCTTAGTTGGGATATTCAGTAAGAATGGAAAGCTCGGCTATTCACTATCTTTGCAAGCATTAATGTTCAACATATTAATAGTTCCAGAAGGTTGGACATCATTAAGCCAAAGGGCAGCAATGTTGTTTGGGATTTGGAAAAACTAGGGAATTATTCATTGAACCTTTATGATTCATCTCGTATATCGGCACCTCCACAACCAGATATGGAAGGTTCATCTCGATGTCATGTATCAACCTTTGTGAAAGGAACTCTTGTAAGAAATAAAAATTGAAATGATACATGCCTGAGACTTTTATTTTAAACCATGGTGATTTAATTATATTTACAAGCAATGGATAACTTCATGTATTTTGGATTTTCAAGTTAAACATTATGTTATTCATGTCATGAAATGATCTAAAATTTATATAAATTTTTTATAAATTTTGTGTGGAAGCATTGATGTTTCCACTCACAATTTATTAGATTCATATGGTGCTCCATATTAACTTCAAAACAATGCAAGTCAGCTCAGAGTTTCCATATATGGGTTGAATCAACACTCCTATTTAGTTTATTATTGTGCATCTTAGTTGATTTCTTGGAAAAAAAAGACACTTCATTATATAGTGAGCCTTGATTTTCATCATGCAACCCGAGTTGCTAGCCTAGACTTCAATTCACGCCTCCCAAATTCTGAATTCTACTTATACAATGGCCTGAGAGAAATAACCAAGGTTTCTTCTTCCCTAATATGAATTTCTTTTCATTCTTATTAGCTATACTAACGTGGGAATCCAAAGCAAGTGAAAACCTCATTACTGAATCTAAGTCCATATCTTCAGCAAAAGAATCACTATTCTCATTACTAAAATTTTCTAGCTCAAGGTCCTTGTCATTATTTGGAGCAAGTCATTAGGGGAATTTTGAGGTCTAAAATGGGCCTCCTAAGGAAATTATAAAATAATAGTGGAAAAAATCAAATAAGATTTGATGACATCATCAAATTTTAGAGAGAAAAATGAAAAAACTACTTTTTCAACTCATATTTTTAACTTAGCTCCCAAATTTTTTACTCAAATTTCAAGTGGGAGTATTCGTTGGATGCGAAATTTAATTCCCCATCCAAGGAGTACCCATGTTGTATACTTTCGATGGGTCCTACTACACGAAAAATGAGAAATACATACAAACACGTGATTACAATCACGTTTTTTATGTATTTCTCATGTTTGGTGTAGTAGAGTTCATCGAAAGTATGCAACATGGGTACTCCTTGGATGAGGAATTAAATTTTTCATCCAACGAGTACTCTCACTCAAAATTTGAGTAAAAATTTTGGGAGATAAGTTGAAAATACGAGTTGAAAAAATAGTTTTATTATTTTATTATTTTTTAATATTTTTACCCTTTTATTTAAAAAATGGTAAATCATCCCCCATGGTTGACATCATAATCTTGAATCCTATTGGTTGTTATAAAGTTTATTTTTGTTGTACATTTTTCTTAGGAGGCCCATTTTAGACCTGAAAATTCCCCTAATGAGAGGTTCTAGCTCACTTTTTATACTATCATGCTGATTGACCTTTTAAACAACAACTTCCTTTTACGTACCATATAATGGAGAACCTTCAAAACTTACAAAATGGAATTTTCACTTTTGCTCCAATAACATCTCAACGACTTCATCATTTGCAAAATCAAATGCACACACGTTGTAGACATCATTACAGTATTTAACCAATTCTTGGAAAAATTTGTCATATTCATTAGATTGATCAAATTTGTCCTTTATGGCATCAAAATAACACTTTTATTGATCATGTGTGCCATTAGTCAGCTCCCTTCTATGGTCATCCCATTTGTTTTTATGACTGTGATCACACCCTCCTGGCTTTTCGAAACATATTCAATTGATTTTTTATCAATGCCATTGTGGGGATGCTTTGTCATGAATTTTCACAATAAGATGGCTTATATCCTTTTTGTCTTTATGGTCATGGACAACCTCTTCATCAAAATCTAGAGGACAGACATAACACAGGAAAGATGACTTGTCTCAACTTTGTGTAATCAATAAATCTAATTCAATGTGTTCATTAGTTTTTTTTTATGTATTTTTCTACTATATATATAGCAAACCCCTCACTGATTTCAAGAGAGTTTTATTTCATAGCATCAATGCCATCATTCTTTGAATTGTTCTATTCTTGATCAAGAACACTAGTGCCATTTCCCCCAATTGGACTGCAAGGTTATTCTTACTATGGATATGTGGCAATACCTTTCAAAACAAATTCAAGAGAATCTGCTAACATAGAGATACTGTGAAAAGGGCGGAGTGAGCATCAATGGTATGGAGAAATATTGTTGAGATAAGTTGTAGTTCCTTCTCAATATCTTTTTGCATGAGTTGTTACCAACCTACTTTGGAAATAGATCACCACGTTGTTCATGTCGTGGACTAATTGTAAGACAACATAAATGTAATTTTTTTTTTCCAGGTCATCAAGGGGCATCCTTGTCCTCAAGGATTTTTTTTCAAACTCAAGGAAGGTCTATAGGGATAAAGCTAAGTTATAAACACTCTTCTCCTCTAATCGGTGATAGTAGGGAGGAGGCAAGGTATTGTAGTAATGCATCATAGGACCCTGATTAATAGGTATAATGACCACCATAATAATGTTGTAAAGCTTGGTAAAGCGAAGGTTAAAGGAAAGTTTCACCACGGTTGAAGGTAAGGTTGTTTTCATTTTTGATAAAGTATATTGGGATTTAAAGTTATCGAAAGGGTGACTTTGACCAATAGCAAATTTCGGCCCAATTGGAAAGGGAATTAGGAGATAGATCAAAGAAATTAGCAACCTTTCCTTGAAGGAAAATCATCACATATATAGAATAAATGCATGGAGGGTGTTACTCAAACCAGTAGGACATCGATCATTGAGGAAACAATAGTAGGAGCACTTGATTAGTTATACCAAAATCCATTTACATCGGTTTCTATTTGGATTATTATGACGATTGTCAAAATTTTAATTTGGTATGCTCTATCTTAATATATTTTGTTGGCACTGAATGAAAGAGTTTTCCCTTACTTTCTTAGATATCCTTAGCAAGGGAAAGGCAAGGTAAGCAACAATATAGTCATCTAATAACATGGTCATTTTATCAATGGGAATCTCCTGTTGATTCTCCCTCTCCAGGAAATCAAAGAATATATGGTTGTCATCTACTTGGTTATTTAGTGACATTCATCTTCTTTTCTGGTAAGGTGATTGAAATAGGCATCCTGTTGCACTCAATCAAGGTGAGTCTCTTCTTCAAATTATTTTGAATATTTAGAGACATTTATATTTATAAACTAAGGTATTGTACTGCAGAATTTTCATTTCGATAAACCTGAACACATTCCAACTTACTATAAGCTTAATTATATTTAAGTATTTACATAATGACTCTTCTTGTTTGATTTTGACCTTCTTACTTATATTTCTAATTCATGCACTGAACCAATGTAATAGTCAAACACGACATTGCAGGTTTGGTAGCAGCCATTACATATGGCATCCAAGAGGCACGTGGTGTGCATGACTGTTGCATTGTCTCTCACTGAGTGCAGCCCACAGCCTGATCATGTTGTTCAAGCAACAATAACTAGGGGCATGCCATTGACATTGTTGTTGAGTTTATGAGAAACCTCACTCATTAAGGATTGCTTGTTTTGATTCTCGTTCACATTGTAGTTCAAATCACATTTCTAAGAATAAGTGTTTCTAAATGCAAGAACTTCATAACCACAAATGTTATTTTAGTTGTTCCAACTCTGGCTCAAGGTAGGGACTAGCTGCCTTACAACCATCCTTATTAAATTTTGATTTGAGAGTGATCAATAAATGCTTAGGCCATCGTTCATTTATCACTTTAATTTTTTTTATGTAGTGTAAATCCACACTGTTATATTTGTGGGAATTATAACATAATTTTTTTTATCTATAACATTATTTATTTTTAATTATATTATATTGAGATCATATGAGTGAATATTGGCTTTAACAAGAATGGGTTGGATATTAACCTTTTTATTTTTAAATATAATTTTTTTACTTTTAATTTTAATTACATTTATTGAGATGATATGAGTGTGAATGTTCTGCAGATAACAACAATTTGTTGGATATTAATAATTTTTATTTTTAATTATATTTTGTTTAAATGATACGCGTGTCGATGTTGGTTGCAACAAATTGTATTTTACTTGGATAGTACGAGTGTCAGCATTGGATGTAACACGAATTTGTTAGATATAAAAATAATTGTGACGTATATTGATTAAGCGTAAATGTCTCGTGATAATTTCATCTTAGAGTTTTTTTTTCAAGAGAAAAAAAACACTGTTTTCAGTATCCAGAGTTAACTTTCATCTTAGAGTTAACTTTATCGCTAAACTACTCGGACACTGACATTTATAAATGCACTAAATCTTAAGAAAATCACGTTCCCATACCAGCATTTATTCTGCACATATGAAAGCCAATGGATTATTTTTGCACAGAATCGACCGAAGATGAACCGTCTTGCTTTATTCATGACCGAATACAAACTAACTAGATGTCCTATAGTTATGGTTGCTCGAGAGTATAGAGATAAATTGGAATCACCGCAAAGGTAATAGTGCAGGATAAAACGGAATCACAGCAGTTTCATCTCTTGAATGATGTAATGTTTTGGATATTTCTATAATATAAAACAGATATATTTTCCTTCTGAAAAAAAAACAGGATAAAACTAAACTAACCTAAATAGAAAAATCTATGCGGCATTCAATTTCTTTTGTCTATATAGTATTGGTCGGAATTAAGAATATTTAAGATTAATAAGATATTATTATGAAGATAAGTGTGTTTATTTTTTAATAATGTTTTTAAAATTTTAGTATAATTATTAGATAAATAGTAGACATTTAATTTTTAGTACTATTATAAATGAAAAATTAAAATTTATTTTTAAAGTAGTTATCTTTCTTTTATTTTTTTAATTAAATTGATTAATTAATAAAAATATCATATGCATATTTTCACAAAATATTTTATAATATTTTTAGTACTATGCACATGTCAAATGTTCAGATTTATCTCTAAAGTAGTTATGCTTTTTCTCCAGTTTTTTTTGTTTTACCCTTTGTTTATATAACACTCTAACTAACTTGATTAATTTAAAAAAAAAAAGATTATATAAACAAGTGTCATCTAAAGTGAGTTATGGGTTTGGGACATGTCTTATTGATAAGCCATGGTATTGGTCCATGATATTGCAACAAAGTTTATTTATAAATTAAAGATATACATGGGGAATTAAGGATAAATTTCCTTGGTTAACAATATTATATATGTGTGTGTGTGTGTGTAGTAACTTAGTTCGTTTTTATTGTTTTGTTAATTTAGCAACATGAAAGGTATATTGAAGGAAGTATTTTTCTACTTATTACAGGTTCATGGTTATAGGAATTTATGGGTCATTTACTGTGTCTATTTTGTAATAGAGCTTCTAGAATTTGAACTTAATTCTCAATAATTATTAGATTGATAACACCAATTTGACCTTCACAAAATATTCAAGAATATTCTTAGTAGTATTCACAAATTGAAGGTTCAAACGTATTTTCAAATAATTATGTGTTTTTCTCTTTTAATTAAATTAAGTAATTAACAAAAAAAATTATACAAACTATTGTTAAAGGTAACAAGTTATCGTTTATATGGAATGAATTGTGGTTTTTGTGGCATGTGGTATTGATAAACAAAGATATTATTCCATGGTATTGTGACAAAACCTATTTACAAATTAAGAATCTTCATGAGTGAGGGTGAATCTCTAAAATTAAGATTCTTATTATGGATTAATGGCTTAAAAGATATCCACATTATGATGCTTATATGGATTCATGGCTATCCACATTTACCATTCATGAAATTTATATAGTGGTGCTAGGATATGAGTGTTATTGGTTATTGAGGTGGAACTTATAAATGCATAGACTGAATATAATTATTTTATAAATTAGATTTATCATTAGTTATTAATAATCAATAAAAAATAATGTTCTTTAATAGCCTAGTATATTTATTATAACACATTTACCAGGCTATATCAATCATAACTCTGGATTTATCAAACTTGGAGGGATTAATTTTAATGAGGTGAAAACCTTTTTTTATTTAAGAAGAAATTTAAACCATCTAAACACATGATAGATCTTCAATGCTATTGATATATACTAATTAAAAATAATTTAAACAAAAAATATAAACAATTATTATAATAAATTTAATTAATATAACAAAATTGAAAATTCATTCATCTTGGCCATGTCTCAAGTTTATATGTTCCTTCTAGCATTTAGAATACTTTTAAAAGAACTTGATTTGATACTAATAGTTCGAAAATAGGAAATTACTAAGTGGGGATGAATTAGTATTTCATGACTAATTTTAACAATTAATACAAACACTTAAATACTCAAAAAAGAACCATATAAATACTAGATAAATCATACAACAACACTATAAGCATCATTCACATAGAATAAACTAATTTTTACATGGAAACCCATAAAGAAAGAAAACCCCCAAATTTTATTTTAATTTTGATGTAAAATAAAGCAACAACTTTTTTTTTTTAAATCTTATTGTGCATCCAACAAAATATAGGAGGATACAAAATATTTTTATTTGGAGGCACACACTTGCACGAAGTTCCAGAAACAACATATAGGAGGATCGAAACTATTTTTATTTGGAGGCACACACTTACAGGAAGCACCAGCTACCAGTCTTTACAGGAACCAACCTACTGTTCTCTTTTATGAAGCTACATGAAAGAGACTCCAATCCTCTAATAAATGATGTTAAATTTTTTTCCTACTAACTTATATGGTGTTCACTTTCAAGTACCCTTTTTTTTAATCCTCTCCAACTTTAATATAGAAAACAAGTTGAATTTTCATCCAATCTCCACCTATAACATTTTTTCCTTATGTTTCATATATGCTTTAGATTTTTAACATTTTAGATATTTCCCACTAGCTTGTCATGTTCATTATTTCTCTCTTTCTCTCAAAAAATTAATTTGATCAAAAATAGAGAACAAAATTCCCAAATTATAACTCCAAGAGTTATTTTATACCAATATCCTCTCATCATCTATGTAATTTATAATTCTCAATTATATGAATTAGCTCACTTTAGATTCATGTTGTCTGAGCTTCGCTGGTCTCTTTCTTTCAAATTAAAGACATTTTAATTCATTGCTATTTGATTCAATATTCATGCTTCCTCGCCTTCACCATAGGGGTTTCACTCAATTAACCTATGGCATATAACATGCATTGATAGAATACTAAACAAAAATCCAAACTTGACTGAATATTGGAGAATAACTCCAAAAATCACATTATTTAACCCCCTACCAACCCAATACACCTTCCCATTTTAAAAACTTCTACTTTCACTAGATAGTGTAGGTATCCATTTTTTCATTAATTTTTTTTTACACCCCTTTATATTTTTTCATTAAATTTGAGCTCCATTTCGTATACCTACGAATATCCTACGAATATAAAATTCATTTATTCCCTAATATAAGATAAATATATGATGTAATTTTCCCTCAATAAATATCCCACAATATGAATAGAAATGGTATGGTATCTCTCTCCAGGTGAAGCCATCATGGCCTTCACATCGCCTTACCCTCAATTTTAGTTATAGATATGAATTTTATACTTAAATGTTGAGTTATCTAATACATTTTTTTTTTGTCACTGTAATAATGAATTATAGATAGGAGGATGGGGGGTGAATTAGCGGTTATGAGGTTATTAAAATTTTATGCTAAATTCATATACTTCCTTTTTCTTTTCTTAGTTATTTGTATGAAAATATATAATACAATTTAAATATACAGTAAATAAAACAATTCACATGAGCACACAATTCATCATTTGATCAACACATACATATTGACACTCGTATTTCTTACATGGAAACCCAAACATAAAAACCAACCAATATATTTTTTTGTATAATGTAAATTCAACACCCGTTTAATTCCATCAATTTGTTTGTGAGAACTGAGTCACACGAAGCCCCAACCCACTTTAGATATGAAGCCACCACTTGCAAAGGGGCACCAACATACATACATACACACACACACACACACACACACACACAGATATATATATATATATATATATATATATATATATATATATATATGATCTACTGTAATATCATCTCCTTTTCTTCAACTCATTAGTTCTCCTTTGAACTCTGATCTCCGCTACGGAACCGGTTCTATTCTAATCACTCAGATTTACTATCTCCTAATTAACATTTGGCTCAGTCACACACTCACAACGCAGCGCTCTGTAACTCACGATAATTATACATTCCCCCATTTTTCTCAGCCACACTCCATAGTTTTGTTCCTCTGGTGTGTTGTGAAAGATGTAGAATTTGTACCTAGTAGTATGCTATAACAAGGCATGATTTTTTGTTGTTCCATCAGGTACCATGCAGTCTACAACCATATTCAATTTTGGAGATGGGGTTCACTCAACCATCACAATCACATTGAATCTATATAATTTTTTTTTATTCTTGACAACTGAGCGAATGTAGAGAATGAAATTTTGAGTATTTCCCTATGTTGATAATTAATTCTCAGTCCAATTTTGCACTCCAATGAGGAGTTCCATGCTTACAAATTTATCACAATGACTGACATATACCTCAGGAATGAATTCCTTATTTTTTAATCAACTCTTTTACACTTAGCAATATTTTTCATTCAATTCCTTATGGCATGAAACCAATATCAAGTATGGTTTTTTTTGTTTGAACTAGGCCCATTAAATTAGCTCTGTAAGTCATTCTCCTTTCTTGTCTATGCCTCCATTATATACAGTTTCCATTAAAATTGTCAATAGGTGTGGTGGACTTTAAATTTTAGCAAAGTCGTTAATAACATGAGAAATCTATGTAACTCCTAGGCACAGCCTTCAGTGTTGTGTAGGAGTTCAGAAGGCCATGGGTCAAATCGCTCCATCGAGGATGCACCAGTGTGTTTCCTTGACCCTCGAATTCACATATGATTTACTAGATCAAATACTTTATTTTCATATTGATCTGACTTAGGTCCCTTTTATTCATTCAACGTCGTAAATCGAATACATAGGAAAAAATTTACAAAACAAACCCTGGTGTAAAATTTTATTTTCTACAATATCATCGGTTAAATTCATGTTGACATCCTCTATGAAATGTAGAACATATATATTGTAACATGTATCACCTATATTTGACTCATTACACCACCGAAACATGTTGAATCTACCTTCCACATATCCTCTATACTGTCACATCATGGTAAAGTCGTATACCACATTTTTTGTCAACGCATCACTATGATCCAATCACATTATGCTATTTTTTCCTAGTACCGAGTCCCACAGGTTGGTGGTTAGGAGTTGGTCCCACAGAGGTCGAGGTTTAGGGGGGTGGAGATTTATTCTCCTGTCAAACCCTATGGCACGGCCCGGATCACCTAAGTCCCTACCTTAGTCCAAAAATATGCCCAAGTCATGAAAAAAAGAACTTTTTCGTCTTCGAAATTCAAATAGTTGTAACTCATGTTCCAGGAGGCCTTTTTGAGGCTCCAACATACCATTGGAAAGTTCTTCTAGAATAATTTCCATATATGCCACTTTTTGGAGAAACTAAGATGATCACTTGAGACATAATATCCTCCAAAGGCTGAGACTCACAACCATCACAATCATATTTTTATGGCTTCTCGACTATCCCTACTAGTATGATGATTCTCTACAGAATACTGCAGTAACCATGGGACACCCCCTGAACAACATGCTCTTCACTTCCAACATTTATTGGCTCTGACCTCACTTCTATTCTGGTTGACATCAATGTCAACATACCAAGTGCCACCAACCATTCAGACAATTCCAATTGTCCAATATAAACACTAGTTTATGTTAACCCAAAATCCTTAGCTCCCATAATTCAACCTTGTCTAAAAGGAACTTAGTGGTTTGATATCATCTTAGTCATTGTACATTAAACTCATTTTTCAATACATTCAACATCGAGGTATTTCAAAGCATTTCCATAGTGCTTCATGCACTACACATTTGTATTGTCCATGAATTGAATGTATTTCCCTTAAACACATTTTCCAATGTGGAACCTTTAAGTATTTCATATAGTATCCAAGTTCTTTTAACCTTAGAATTTTTCCTTTCAATCCAAATCATCAATACTCGAAATGGATCTTAAGCTTGTTTTTCCCCACTTCCAAATCATATGCCAAATCATTGAACACTACAAAACATTTAGAAATAAAATCTTCTCACATTAATCCCAAGGATATACCACATAACCTTGTTGACATCATCTTTCTTTGTGTTTTCCTTTCGGTGGTGCCACATGTTACATATATTTATACCACTTTTCCAGGGATAATTTTAGGGGCGAATTTTAGCCCAAAGGCGAAATTTAAGGGGTTTTAGATTTTATTGGGGCGAATTTTTTATATAAAACCTTTTTGTATAGTTTTGTATAATTAGTCCCAAAATTATTTTAAAAATAAATAATTATTATGGTTTAGCCCAAAAAAAATAAGAGCGCATAAAACATAAAACGCTAAATTCGCCTCCGCATTTAGTGGTCTGGACAGTTTTCGTTTATATTCGCCCCGATTTACTAGGCTCGAGGGTTTTGGACCTGCATTCGCCCCAAAATCCAGTATGGCTGCAGGGTTGGAGTCGACAATGGAGTCGGTCTGGAAAAGAGGTGTCTACTCATATCAATCCAGGAACCCTTCGGCCACATATGAATCCGCCATCGAAATGGGTGAATCGGTCTGCTGGGGCTGCGTTTTTTTGGAGGTGCTTGGTCATATGGCTGGAGTTTTCCAAACCCAACATGGAATGACGCTGTTGCTGGTCTTGCCCCTGGTTGGCCCGGTTTCCCAAATATGAATGGTGGTCTGAGCATTGCATGGAGTGTCTTACGTTGGTCCTGGCTCTGTATATAATGCCCTGATTGGCACTTTTCGCAAAGCAGGCAAAGGGTCCAAAGCTGAAATTCTTGCTGCCTTTATGGAGAGGAATGGCTGCGTTGCAGATGTGGTTACGTACAATACTTTGATCAACCATCACTCCAAGGAAGGCCATTTGAATGAGTCTCAGAGGCTATTTCTTAAAATGACAGATAAGGGTATTGTTCCTAACAGCTGTAGTTACAATGAGCTAATTGTTGGCTTCTGCAAGGCAAACAAATTGGAGAAAGGCGATCTGCTAGTATCTCAAACGATGGAGGTTGCTGGCTTAAGTGATGTTGTTTCATACAACACACTTATTAATGCACTTTGCAAACTTCGTAGAACTGGTACTGCTTATAAGATGTTGAGTGAAATATTACAGAAAGGTATTGTTCCAGATATTGTCACCTACACTACACTGATAAATGGGTTTTTTGAAGAAGGTCATCTTGACCTCGTAGAGGAGATTTTCCATGAGATGTGGACGGAAGGTTTTACGCCTGATGTGATTACCTATACCACTGTGATTAATCACTTCTGCAGGATGGGTAGGACTGAACAGGCCCGTGATCTGCTATCTGATGGTAAGAAAGGGAATTAATCCTGATGTGGCTTCATACAATGCTTTAATAAATCGGCTTTGCAAATCGTTTAGAATAAGTGAGGCGGTTGAACTTTTTGAAGAAATGATAGAGAGTGGTTGCTATCCGGATGAGCATACTTATAGTCTGGTCATTGGAGGTCTTTGCCGAGAAGAAAGCTGAGCAAAGCTTGTAAACTTTGGGATCAAATGATGGAGAAAGACTTCATCCTTGTTCAAGCACTCGTGAAATTTTGGTCGACACTGTTCGAAGGAAGGGCATGATTGAAGGGAATAAAAAACGGGTACTATTATAACTTTCCAGATTTTGTGTACAATACCTGTTCTGTGTATCACACATCACTCTTCCTACTAGCTGACAATAGGGATCCTTTTAAATGTTGCTTCACAATTTATGCGTAAATAACTAGAGATCAAAATTAACTCCTCTTCGAACAAGCTTATGCTAAAAACTTGAGATCAAAATTATATATCTTCCTTTTTCCCGTTGAACAATTTGTTCAATTAAAATTTTGTTCGTGGCTTTCTTTAATTTGTATATATTTACTTATTTTTATGGTGAAGCTCTTGTAAAGGCTGGAGTTCCAGGATAGAGAATGGGCTGTCGGTCAATCTTGCTTAGTTTCTAAGCAAGCAATATTTCAACAAGGGGTTTTCAAACAATGCTAATTAGACAGAAGTACACTCATGGGCATGACCACCGTACTATTGCTCCTCGGTCAAACAGGTTGGTGCCCCTGCCAACTGTTTTTAAAAATTGAATGGCAGCAGCTGTTGGAGCCATTGACCAAGAGAAAGTAAACTTCAAATTGTGCTAATGAGTTATGTACTCATTTGGTTAATAGTATGATGTTTTGGACTCTTGAGTCTAGAGGTCATTTAGAAGCTTAATTGTTTATGTATTTTCACTCAGAAGTTCAACTATATGTAATCCCAAAACTTATGTCATGATTCCATTATAATATATTCACCTTTTACCATGCACAAGCAAACTTTGAACATTTAGTGTCTAATGGTTTGGATTTACATTGTTACATGGATCAATTTTTTTAATTCAAATTTGAGTATTTTAGGTATTATTTTGTGGTCCAGTTCTTCAACCCAATTTTTTCCCAGTTCTGGCCCATTTTGTGATTTTGGGAATCCAGTTCCAGTTCTGACTACTATGTTCAGTGCTCAGATGTACATATCAAGGAAAATAATTCTAGCAAATAGAAATAATGTCAATCACTTATCACAAATCTGCAATATAGCTTCCCATTTATAAATAGTTGGCACCACCACATGGTGAAACAACAGATTTAGTCAAGTGACACATATAGGTAAATGAATTCATTAGAAGGGAGCATACTGACCTTTCATTTTTCATGGAACAAAGAGTTGTCATGGACAATGGATCTTAACATTGTTTCTTGCTCAATTGAATTATCCAACTTGGCACCTTCATTTCAAATCCACCCGGTGCTTGTAATATGCAAAATATCCATTATTAAACTGCCAAACATACTCTACTACATAGGACCACTCAATGCATGTCTGTCTTCCAAACAAAATTCTGAATATATAATTTTATGGTTAGTTAAAAACTTTGATGGATCTGTTGTGGGAAGCATGACAGCCTATAAAAATGTATACGAATATTTGCCACCCAAAAGGTCATAAGACTTTCTTCACCATTTGACCCCAATGCACATCATCCTCAGTATTATTCCAGAGCATCCCATTTCTTATAACCAACATATTATCACAATTATAACATATCTTATTCATTCCAAAGAATTCCCATTTAACCAAGAACATAGTGAAATATACAACAGTTTGAACTTTGTACCAAGCCCTCTCAATTATGCTAACAAGAAATTGTGCGACATATATATATATATATATATATATAATCAGAATAACAGTACTATTTATCTCACCAGAGACCTGTAAAATATGAGAATTTAACAACATTCTAGACAAAGGGAGAATAGGGTGCAGCACTCGGTATACTTAAAGTTTACAATTGAAGGAACCACAAAGCAGTTAGAAGCATGTAACAGTCTGGCATCTCAGGTGTCTGTCAACTCAAATGCTCTACTTTCTAGGAATCTGTCCCACCAGTGATCTAACATACCCTTTTGTATCTTTAATAGCTCAACATCTCCTTGTCATAGATAGTTAAAAGAAAGCCATACAAAATCATCACTTGCACAAAACACTAGGGGTAGACATGATACTAGGGGACTAATATGGATGATTGAAGTGATCTTCGCCACTGCATCTTTATTCAGAATCACTTTCTGATGGACGAGTAGGCTGGATATAACCATTTCTTGGCCCCAAGCACATGCTTTTTCCATACAAAGTTGTTTGTTTGTTTGTTTTTTTTTTTTTTTAACACCAACAAGGGCAGCTAAACTTAAATATACAAGGATTTACAAAATCACTCCAGCTGTACCTATAGGAAATACATAGTCATCAGTCCCAAAATTTGATCTAAGACTATTTGCCTTTGTATCTATGTGTATAAAGGCAGTACGTCTATGCCATTAGCTGGCAATTTAACCAACAATTATGATTGTAAACTAACTTACAGATAACTCTGGGCAATTATTAAGACAAAGCTTAGCTGCTTTAATAAAAAATGACTAAACCAACATATCAATGCAACTCATGAAAATAGCACTTGTACAAAAGACCAACTATAACTGATCTGGACTTTTGCTGAAGGAAGATAACCCAAAGGGACAAGTATACATGCCATATCGATGTGGAATTCCTAGGGAAGCACTGGTCAATGCTCCCTCTTAAATATATGAAGTTCGAACTGACATGGATTGCACAATA
The DNA here is from genome assembly GCA_034641835.2 of Pinus albicaulis. Taxonomy (NCBI): domain Eukaryota; kingdom Viridiplantae; phylum Streptophyta; class Pinopsida; order Pinales; family Pinaceae; genus Pinus; species Pinus albicaulis. The sequence continues at coordinate 391,343,837 of CM076580.1, read as the reverse complement.
CACACATACCTCTGGTACTTCTGACACAACTCCCAATATTCCTAGAAAGACTCTGCCACAGAAAACTCATGGTACTTTTGTTCTACAATTTATAAGACATTATTAAACCCATTGCGGGTGGAACTTCCCCTCCACGAGGGAATGTCTACATGAATGCACTGAAAATGAACCCATAATTATTTGAAATGCCTAAATTCCGTTGTCCTTTAATATGTTTTATAAGTACCACTTTGAATGCATCAGTTGTAATTAGTCAGAGTCAGCTACATTAATGCCACAATTCCTATTGCTAGAGAGAACCTGACAACTCCCAAGCTTGACTCCAACATTCACCAAAGTCGAATTGAAGGATTGCCGTCGATGCCTCTCATAACGCCATTCCAAATTCATCATATCAACAGTGTTTTTCAAATACAGGACATCTGTGTAAAACCTAAGCTGCTACTGCAAACATAGTGTGTCTGATTCCCCAGAGCACCAAAAAACAAGTTGTAAAGTTCTGGCACTGCATCTAAGCAAAAATTAATATTGTACATTGTACTCGAACAAGCTTGACAAATTAAGCCTCCTCAAACTTAGGTTTCAAACAAGTGTCACAAACAATCTCTGAGCAGAAACTGAGGCACAGTGACTATCACAGAAACTGAGGATTATTGTGCAGTGTTAGAAGGGATTACAAGTGTTGGCCAAGTGGATTTGTCCACCAGTCTTTAAGTTTTTTCCTACAAATGGATCGGTAGTTAAAATTTTCCCTGCAGGTGACTGATTAGTTAATAGTATGATGTTTTGGACTCTTGAGTCTAGAGGCCATTTAGAAGCTTAATTGTTTATGTATTTTCACTCAGACGTTCAACTATATGTAATCCCAAAACTTATGTCATGATTCCATTATAATATATTCACCTTTTACCATGCACAAGCAAACTTTGAACATTTAGTGTCTAATGTTTTGGATTTACATTGTTACATGGATCTATTTTTTTAATTCAAATTTGAGTATTTTAGGTATTATTTTGTGGTCCAGTTCTTCAACCCAGTTCTGGCCCATTTTGTGATTTTGGGAATCTAGTTCCAGTTCTGACTACTATGTTCAGTGCTCAGATGTACATATCAAGGAAAATAATTCTAGCAGATAGAAGCAATGTCAATCACTTATCACGAATCTGCAATATAGCTTCCCATTTATAAATAGTTGGCACCACCACATGGTGAAACAACAGATTTATTCAAGTGACACATATAGGTAACTGAATTCATTAGAAGGGAGCATACTGACCTTTCATTTTTCATGGAACAAAGAGTTGTCATGGACAATGGATCTTAACATTGTTTCTCGCTCAATTGAATTATCCAACTTGGCACCTTCATTTCAAATCCACCCGGTGCTTGTAATATGAAAAATATCCATTATTAAACTGCCAAACATACTCTACTACATAGGACCACTCGATGCATGTCTGTCTTCCAAACAGAATTCTGAATATATAATTTTATGGTTAGTTAAAAACTTTGATGGATCTGTTGTGGGAAGCATGACAGCCTATAAAAATGTATACGAATATTTGCCACCCAAAAGGTCATAAGACTTTCTTCACCATTTGACCCCAGTGCACATCATCCTCAGTATTATTCCAGAGCATCCCATTTCTTATAACCATCATATTATCACAATTATAACATATCTTATTCATTCCAAAGAATTCTCATTTAACCAAGAACATAGTGAAATATACAACAGTTTGAACTTTGTACCAAGCCCTCTCAATTCCGCTAACAAGAAATTGTGCGACATATATATATATATATAATCAGAATAACAGTACTATTTATCTCACCAGAGACCTGTAAAATATGAGAATTTAACAACATTCTAGACAAAGGGAGAATAGGGTGCAGCACTCGGTATACTTAAAGTTTACAATTGAAGGAACCACGAAGCAGTTAGAAGCATCTAACAGTCTGGCATCTGAGGTGTCTGTCAACTCAAATGCTCTGCTTTCTAGGAATCTGTCCCACCAATGATCTACCATACCCTTTTGTATCTTTAATAGCTCAACATCTCCTTGTCATAGATAGGTAAAAGAAAGCCATACAAAATCATCACTTGCACAAAACACTGGGGGTAGACATGATACTAGGGGACTAATATGGATGATTGAAGTGATCTTGCCCACTGCATCTTTATTCAGAGTCACTTTCTGCTGGACGAGTAGGTTGGATATAACCATTTCTTGGCCCCAAGCACATGCTTTTGCCATACAAAGTTGTTTGTTTGTTTGTTTTTTTTTTTTTTTTTTTAACACCAAGAAGGACAGCTAAACTTAAATATACAAGGATTTACAAAATCACTCCAGCTGTACCTGTAGGCAATACATAGTCATCAGTCCCAAAATTTGATCTAAGACTATTTTCCTTTGTATCTATGTGTATAAAGGCAGTACGTCTATGCCATTAGCTGGCAATTTAACCAACAATTATGATTGTAAACTAACTTACAGACTGACTCTGGGCAGTTATTAAGACAAAGCTTAGCTGCTTTAATAAAAAATGACTAAACCAACATGTCAATGCAACTCATGAAAATAGCACTTGTACAAAAGACCAACTATAACTGATCTGGACTTTTGCTGGAGGAATATAACCCAAAGGGACAAGTATACATGCCATATCGATGTGGAACTCCCAGGGAAGCACTGGTCAATGCTCCCTCTTAAATATATGAAGTTCGAACTGAAATGGATTGCACAATACACACATACCTCTGGTACTTCTGACACAACTCCCAATATTCCTAGAAATACTCTGCCACAGAAAACTCATGGTGCTTTTGTTCTACAATTTATAAGACATTATTAAACCCATTGCGGGTGGAACTTCCACTCCACGAGGGAATGTCTACATGAATGCACTGAAAATGAACCCATAATTATTTGAAATGCCTAAATTCCCTTGTCCTTTAATATGTTTTATAAGTACCACTTTGAATGCATCAGTTGTAATTAGTCACAGTCAGCTACATTAATGCCACAATTCCCATTGCTAGAGAGAACTTGACAACTCCCAAGCTTGACTCCAACATTCACCAAAGTCGAATTGAAGGATTGCCTTCAATGCCTCTCATAACGCCATTCCAAATTCATCATATCAACAGTGTTTTTCAAATACAAGACATCTGTGTAAAACCTAAGCTGCTACTGCAAAAACAATGTGTCTGATTCCCCAGAGCACCAAAAAACAAGTTGTAAAGTTCTGGCACTGCATCTAAGCAAAAATTAATATTGTACATCTCCCCATCTTTTTCCTTGCTGGTATAAGTTGGACATCTTGAGAATTTTTGTGATGTAAAAGGTTGTACCAATGACCTTTTTGCTAGAACGGTTTACTATACACAAGAGCAGAAGATTCATTGTGTTGAGTTGAAATGCACACAGTACAAGCCATTAAACTGCTGAGTAGGACTGTGAGTTTTTGATTCTAGTGAGCTCTTACTACTGGGACTCCTGCCATGGGTGTCTTGCTCGTTATGGGTTACAATGTCTCCAATGGCATGTGAGGAAGACCCAAGATTATTGATCTTCACTATTTGTATGTTCCGGGCTGTGGATCTTTCCATTCTACTTTGGATTTGCAGTCCTGTTATATATTCTTCCTTATATCCACTGTGAGTTTCTTTAGAAGCTTCATTCGATACTTCTATAGAATCCTTTACAAGAGCTATTCCTTTCTCTACCTTACGGAATACCTCAATTTTTAGAATTAAGATAAGGTGTCTGTCAGCAGGTGCTTGAAGATGCATTATTGGAACTTGACTCACATCACTAGTTTCCTACCTATCCATTTTACTTCCAGTGTAAATGTCTTTAGTAGGGTCAGAAATTTCTTGTGATAGAGCAATAGATAGATTCAAAATATTTTTACTGCTATAGAAATCTAGTGTAGAAACACTCATTGCCAATGAATCATTGGTAGCCAACACTTGTCACAAACAGCAAAACCCCTTCAAGGGGAAAACCCATAAATAATATCTTCTATTCTTATAGAGTCTGGTCGAATGAGAAATCCAAGACTCTCTTGATTCATGACAAATATTATCTTGACTTGACAAGCCCTAGGAGCATGAAATGCATGCTTGATCTAGTTGACCATTCAAATGGAGCATGAAACCCATATGCTTGAAAGCAATATTTTCTTTCTTCTTTTGCTTGTAACATAAGATACTTAATACATAATGACATGAGTACAATGGAAATTATGAAGACCGAAACTAGTTACATTTTCGAACACTGACAAGGGGCACCTCTGTCTCAGCCCCTTGCCAGGCCTAAAGAATGCAGTTGCTGAACCATTTATCAAGACAAAGAGAAAAATGAAGATGTGACACAGATTATTGCCCAATATACAAAATGGACTTGAAACCTCAAATTAATTAACATCATTCTTAAGTAAAGCCAACTAGCTTATCATCAGCCTCTAAAAGATCCAGCTTAACCACCATTGGTTGCAATCTCTGTCTTAATAGTCTGTAGGCTTTCCTTTACTACACCAATGGATTCATGTATCTGTCTCTGCATGAACGAAAACCAAACTGTTCATTAGAAATAGATGTAGACAGCAAGCTCTTAAATCTCCTAGCAATGATTGTTGCCACTGTTTATAGAAACAACACACAGGGAAATGTGCCTAAATGACTCAAATGTAGGATAATCATCAGATTTAGGAACAAGGGCCATGAAGGTAGCACACTTCTTTTCAGAAGCCCTGGACTCTTCTGTCACTCTCAAGTTTCTCAAAAATTTCGGTGGAATGTAGGCCTAAATTCAATCATAGTATTATGGTCCCTAGAGGGGTTTGTCAGCAGGCATGGGTTGGATGAGTAGTCTATGATGTGGATTTGCCTATTGGTGCTTTTATTTATAATGCTTCTTTTGTCTCTTGATTGGAAAAGGTTGGATAGAATGCCGGGGTATCAAAAGAGTTGTTACCTTTTAAATTATGAGGACAACTTTTTGAAATGAGCAAGAAATGTTGGTTTCTATATCTCGGTTGAAGTTAATCATTAAGTGATTCTCTAGAGGAAATAATGCCCGATTCCAGTAGCAAGGGGAAAACACAATGTTTCAACTATATTTGTGAATCTTCTAAATCCAAATCTCCCTCCCTTTCAAATCTAATTAAAAATATACCTCTACTGGGCCAAGCCTACTTCATCTCTTTGTTCAAAATACCTGGAATGTATCCAAGATTCAAGAACTGTCACATGTCTATGTTGAGGCTAATTCCTAAGGTTCATTGGGTTTGAAGGTTAGGATTTGAATTTAGACGAATCTTAACGGTGAAGGGAAATTGCACCAAAGTTTTGTGCAAATTCAACTATGTTTACAGGGGTATTTTGTAGGTGAACAGGAATGGTTGCAAATCCCTGAAACTTCAAGGTCACTTACGCTTATAGCATTTGATGCATATAACATTGAAAATTAGCAAATTTAAATAATATACATTAGCTCCAGCTAAATTTATTGAATATCACTCCATATAAAATACAATTCTGTTACCTGATACCTGAGAGCCCAACCAACACTGTTTACGGTGTTTTCCTGGAGTGTTCCAAGTGTATGCCCCTTGATGGATTTGTGCACAATTTTTTTTTTAGTCTGGGCTCTGTATCTGTTCCATTTCCATCACATGTGAAATCCATTCCTGCAGAGTCTTCCCCTCTTTTCTAATTCTTTCACTGTGATAGACATGGTCTATGTAGTGTTACCTAAAAATTGATGGGCTAATAGGGAAAAAGTAGCCTATCGATCCCCCTAGGCTATAGTCCTCGATAAAGGGGAAACCCCTAAATACCCAATTTTTGGGCAAGTCTGGGGAAGCTGGGGGAAAAAATGCCCAAATTTGGGGTTTGATGTGAATTTCACTCTATTAATTAAGGAGAATCTCCTCAAGGAAATCTATAAATTCAGGCGGGTTGGATTTATTTAAGGCATCACTGGATTGGATCATTTATCTCTGTTTTTCTTTGAGCCTGAGGCTTTGAGGGTTTTAAGATCCTTTCTCTCCTATCAATTTCGGTGGTGAAAGATTCCATCATTCCACCCTAGTTGGAAATTTTATTTTCTCTTTTTCCTTTCCTATTTTGTTCTGGTTAGCAGGACTGAGGAGACTGTTCTATCTGAAGAATATCAAGTTTTTGGAGGAAAAAGGTTGAGGAAGGGCATCCACATTCATTTTGAAGATAAACAGATTTATCTGAGACAAACAAAGACTAATTTGTGTAGCAGATCAAAGTAACATGCGGTTAAACTCTATATGAATCATCCTGAAGTGGAAACAAATCATCTGAAGGAGGCCAAAGTGCTTCCCGAAGCTGGATGTCTATAGCAAAGCAGGCCACGGACAACCACAGGCTGCAGGCCCAAATTCTGGCAGCACTGGATTGGATCATTTATCTCTGTTTTTCTTTGAGCTTGAGGCTCTGAGGGTTTTAAGATCCTTTCTCTTCTATCAATTTCGGTGGTGAAAGATGCCATCATTCCAATTTAGTTGGTAATTTTATTTTCTCTTTTTTTCTTTCCTATTTTGTTCTGGTTAGCAGGACTGAGGAGACTGTTCTATCTGAAGAATATCAAGTTTTTGGAGGAAAAAGGTTGAGGAAGGGCATCCACATTCATTTTGAAGATAGACAGATTTATCTGAGACAAACAAAGACTAATTTGTGTAGCAGATCAAAGTAACCTGCGGTTAAACTCCATGTGAATCATCCTGAAGTGGAAACAAATCATCTGAAGGAGGCCAAAGTGCTTCCCGAAGCTGGATGTCTATAGAAAAGCAGGCCACGGACAACCACAGGCTGCAGGCCCAAATTCTGGCAGCAAATTTTTTGAGGCAAGCAATCTGTGGCAGAGGGCTGAATCTTCTGAGGTTGGCTAGTTCAAGGATCCTTGGAGACAGATCAGTGCCATTAAAGCAAGGTTCCTGAAAGTTGAAACACTGAAGTTCATCTATGATAGGACGAATTTCTGGAGACTCTGCAAGAATTTTAAGTCAGATTAGTGCCACTCCTGAACCTCCAAATCAGCATATCGAAGTCAAACTCAAATTCCCTGTACTCTTCTGGCAGAATCCTTCTGTGATGGATCAGTCCCTCCTCTTCTGAAGCAAATTTGAGGTTCTGAACAGAACATGAATTTTCCTGTAGGAGTCCTTTTTGGGTCTGTTTGGGTAGTTTTTTTGGTCAGAATTCACGAGGGAATATTGGACATGCACTTTTTAGTTTGCAGACAGTTCAGATAAGAGAATATGGTTATATCTTGTAAACCTGGAACTAGTTGCGGGATTTATTGAAATTTTTTTATGGAGCTGGATAAATTATGAACAGTGGTATTATTATTGAATGAACGGTGATTTTCTATTGAATGAACAGTAATAGCGTTATACTGCGTTGTTGAATGCGTTGTTTATTTCACTCCTAAATGAGCACAAGAATATTACTGGTAAGCCCTAGTGTCCCTAAGAAATCCTGGGGCAAAATTACCCTAGATCACTACAGGCTATTTAACAGGTTATTCATAGCAATGAATGGCCACAGAAGAATTTCGACATCCGAAGGGCATGGTTTTGTGGAATCTAGACTCTGCATAGTATCCATCCTTCAGTTCTGAAATGTTTAGATTCCTGCTGGCCCACCCGTGAACTCAAACCCCAAACTAATCTCTGATTGTGTAATAACTCAAATTTTAAGGAAGTCATGATCTTATAATCTCTCATATGTTATATTATATTTCTAAGATATAAATATAATATATAGTTACATCATATTATTAATATATCTAATATATTAATAATATATCTAATAATAATAATATATTATTAATATATCTAATATATTAATAATATTTATGTTATATATATATATATATATTTTCTAAATTTGTCTAAAATCTATTACTGTAACAAAATGGTACAATGAGGCACTGGCCTCAGCAGTTCTCAGCCAGAGTTCGTGGCATATAGCTTCCAAAACATGTTAAAGACTGCCCTATAATGGGAAACCACTCCAGTCCAAAAAAAATATGTGCCGCCCACAGAGGGGAAACCAGCCTAGGATAAAAAATTGTTGTTCTGATTACAACCATTTTAAAACTATCTAAATTCTTCAAAAAAACTAAAATGCACCCAAATGATTGGGATCTGTGAACTTGATTCCTGAAGAGGCTTGCAGGTTTAGCTATCATTTGGTGTAGTTGGGCGTTCTTCAAGAATTCGGCAATTGTAGGTGTCGAAGTCATCCTTTTCGGCCTGCATTGCACCCATGTCATCCTTCTCCCGTTCAGTGCCAGTAACCTTATCCAGATGGTCCCGTGTCTGCTCTGCATTGCCTGCATCTGTGGTGCCTTCGTCAATATGAATCCGCTTGCGTTTGCTAGCAAGAGGCTCGCCCCGAGTTGGGTTGTGCTTCGCCGTAACGCTGATGTGAGGTTCTTCAGGAGGCTAGGATGCAAGTAAATGTCATTGCGATGTTAGAAATGTGAAGGATGAAAAACACTTCCTTTTACAATGTCTTGCTTATTCTTATTTGTGACAAGAAATGAAGCTGGATTTGATGATTTTGGGACCTATTTTCACATAGATAGCATTTGACTAGTATTAAATGATAAATAACTAATTTAACAAGACTAATGCAAAGCATCAATGGGCTCATTCAAGTACATGAAACTACCTTGATGTCTAGCTTTGACATCTTAGAAAATTTTAATGGTATATATGTTGCTTGTGTTTGGGGAATTTTGTTGAGTTTCGAGTTTTATATTTTCTTGGAAAATAATTATTGATATTTAGAAAATGTGTGATTTTATATTGGTATTGGAAACGAAGCTAGTTTTGATCTTTGATTGGAAATGAAATCAGATTTGATGAAGTTGGGACCTATTTCTTTTCACATAGATAGTGTCATAGTATTAAATTATAAAGAACTAATTTAAGAAGTCTAACGCTAAGCAACAATGGGCTTATTCAAGTACATGAAATTGTGTTAATGTCTAGCCTTGATATCTTTCAAAATTTTAGTGGTTTGTTTGTTGCTTGTTTAGAGGATTTTGTTGAGTTTGAAATTAGTCTCTTGAATGCTTATGGTTCTCATATCATGCATATATCGATAGATTGATAGATCCAGTTCTATTATTATAATCATTATTGTTTTCTTTATATATTTGGTGGTTTGAGGAAAGATATTTTATTTCATTTCACTTTGTGGCATGATTTCGACATCTTCACCTTTTAGAATATAGTAAAATAATTTTCTTATTATAGATTTTTCTTGGAAAAGAATTATTGAGAGTTAGGTGCAAATGCACAATGTTGTGTAGCATTAGTGTGATAAATATGGGATAGTGCAAAGCATAGTTTTGAAGATTAGTCTAAGTTGACTCGTACCTAATCAACTTAGTCAAGTTGATTGTTGGTTGAACGGCTAATTGTTGGTTCAATGGACATAAGGTCTTGCAGGCACAAATACCAAAGGGAAAAATGGAGCCCATCATGGGGTACTCTTTGTAATTCTCCACCACTGCTACCTTTCCTCAAACTCCTCTCCAACCTCAATATCAGTGCTAGTAGTAGCATGACAAACAACACTACGCTTAGCAAAACTAGAAGAACGTGTTTTCCAAACTACACGAGAACTACTTCCCTCACGAGTCACCATGTGCCATGCTTGGTCTCGGTGGTTCTCTTCCTTCTACTCCCGGTTCAATTACCATATCTTCATTGGAACCAACACTCCAAACTCCACTAGACAACGATTCACCATTTTGTAGTAGTGATTCGCCATTTGTACCGGTGATTCGCCATGATTTTACAGGATAATATAATCTCGTGAGAGATTCGCCAAAAAATTATATATACATATTATATTATTAATAAAATCGCCTTCCATTTTTCCTATGTATCATGGGGATTCGCCTATTTTTTATATATATAAATTTAGGGGGGTTCTTAAAATTATCCCTGCACTTTTCCATCCAAAAGTTCCAAAATCACCTACCACATCTCATGTGTAGAGAGTGTGCCATGTCATTTTCGATACAAAATACTACTAATTCTTTAAAATTCTTTAAACACTAGATTTCACTAGCCCGTAAATCATTAACTTCTCATTAGAGGAAAATTCAACCTAAAAGTGGTCCCAAAGGAAAAATAAAAAATTAATACAAAATTCCATGTAGACCATTTTTAATATTACTTTACTTTTATCTATATCCCAGAATATTTATTAGCATCAGATTCACTATGAATATTTAATATACTATTTCTAATTTTTTACTTTTATCGAAATGCCTCAATATTTATTTTTTATAATACTTAAATTTATTTTTCTATATTTAAATTTTATATTTAACTCTCTCTATGTATTTTATGTTTAACTAACTTTTTTGGGTGTTTTTTTAATGGAGTTGTCTAATGGCCACAATTTCACCTAGAATTTTTTTTTTTTTGCGAGAATTCCATAATTTGCGCATTTTTAACTGTTTCACTATTTTATATTTCACTATATATTTTATATTTTGGCTGAAATCTAGTAATTTTTCCTTTCTAGAACACATTTTTAACTATTTAGCTATTTTATATTTAAATATATATTTTTCACATGGGGCATACAATAGATGTTGATGGGGTGTATTCTTAATTCACATCATGATGTGAAAGGCACTGGTTTAAACTCCTATGAGAAATAATATAGTAATTTTAAGGGTTGGTATGGCTGATCTAAGGTGCCATGCCCATGTGATTTTTACAGCTTAGATGCCCATGTGTCACGGTTTTCAAGCCAAATGTTAAAACGGTAGTCATCTCTAGAGAATATAGACAACTTGAAAAAGAAAATATTATACTATATTATTAACTATGTTTTTTGTTGTTTTTAAAGTATTTAAATATTATATATTTAATTACAACTATATTTAACTATTTTTTTACTATTTAATATTTAATATTTAATTATTTTACATTTAGCTATAACTATTGATATTTATATTTTATATTCAATTTTCTATATATATTTATGTTTTATTTTTTTTATTTTTTTTCGGGCATGGTTATTAATGTCAAATGGGATCCCATTTTCAACTTATCATTTTTCATTAATATCAAGATTTACATTGCACTAAGAAATTTTTTGATATTTTAATTCATATTAGTAAGGTAGGTAAATAATATTTATAGCATATTTCATGAATACTGAAATTAATAATAAAATATTTCACCAATACCCAAATTAAACATTGTAAATTATTTAAGGCATTGTACCATATTTAAAATTAAAATTATTTTGATTGGTTTACATATTATGACATGGAAATTACATGAAATTTCATAGCAGCTTTTAGGCTGAAATTTCCTCTAATGTTACTTCTTCCCTGCTCAAGAGGAAGTAGGGGTTGTGTGCTCATCTTACTCGTTGTTCATTAATCTCATTTTTACTTTCATTTGGAATCAACGCATTTAAGAACTTTTCCATCATGCTTAATACACCACACCCGTATATTTTGCATGAATTGAATGTCTTTCCCTTCAAAACCTTCTCCACTACGAACTTTTTTCATTGCATCTAGTATTCAAATTTTCTAAACTTTGATAATTTTCCTTTGAAGCTAGACCTTGAATACTCCAAATGGAACTTAATCCTATTTTGGCCCTATTTCCCAGTCATATTCCAGAACACTTAACATCATGAAGCATTTAGAAACACAATCTTCTGACATGAATGCCAAGGATTTCACAAATCACTTTGATGATCAAATCCTTCCATGTGGCTTCCTTTGAGTGGTGCCACATGTCGCACATATTTGGACCACTTGGCCGTCCAAAATATCCAAAATCACCTCCCACATGTCATGTGTAGAGAGTGAGCCATGTCATCACTTTCCATGACATCACAATTAGACACTACCGCATCATCTATGTTTTCCTATGATGCTCTTCCATATATTATTGTGACCAACTAGATGCCACTTCACCATCCATGTTATTTTTCAGATCATTCGGGTATATAGAGGATCAATCCGAAGGTTTTTCAAGTTTTTCCTTGTTAAATTTTTATAGGGGAAGATGTCAGATTTAACTTTTATACCTAGTTTCTTTATAAATTCATTAAGGATATCCATTTTCTAAAAAAATTTACAATTTGAAGTATTTCATATTTATATCTATGCCTAGATTTACCCCTACACGATGTAGAACTACAATCGATAGAAATGTGAAAAGACTAGGAAGTGTCATATCTAGATCTAGCATTTTTTCTAGTTTCCAAAATCTTCAACTCCTGGATCTCCCATATATCTAGATAAGTCTATATTGATCTAGATGTTCCCATTAAAAAATTCTTACATCGTGTATTTTTCATAAGTCTAGATGGGTCCGAATTCTTGGATAAGTCCAAATGTCCCATTTTGTTAGATGATTTTGGATTACAGGATAAGTCTAGATGAGTTCAATATCGAACTCATTTGCACATATTTTGAGTGGCTCGTATATTTCCTAAAATGCCATTTTTTTTCATTGGTACACCTTCACATACTTCAAACCTTAGATTTTCATCAACTGTTATGATTTTTTCTAAGTTTTATATACCACTATAAGGGTCTCTAAGAAGAATATATATTGAAACACTTAGTTTTACCTTTTGAGCTGAGGCATTAAGGAAAAAAATACATCAAAATTTCAAAACTATACCCTCAAAGCTCCCCCTAAACTTGAAAAAAATATTCATCAATTAATTAAGTCTAAAAAAATGCTCAACATACATTATTTTTTCACTCTTTTCAACTATAGATGGTTTTTCTATTGTACGGTATGCTCCCCTTGTTAATTCCTTCATTTATGTTTGTAGTAACCACCATATTTTGCTTATATTTTCTCACTCTTCCTCTTTTCTTCTTAGAATCCTTGAGGTAATTAATCTCCAACTATTTCCCCCTTTAAGCTTGTACTTCTTATGTTGATCTTAAGACTCCCTATATGATCACTTTCCATTCTTATTTTTGGTTGTTTAAGCATACAAATATTCTTGACAAATTTAGACAAATACCCTATATTAGAAGAAGTTAGTGAAGACATGAGGGAGACATCACTCCTAACTTCTATCTTAAGCACCCAAAGGGTTATCTAGGAAGAGGCTTTGTGAATCTATTAAATATTTTTTCATTTATTGATATGTATTCTAACTTCACAATTTGATAGACTACCTATTCTCTTATATAGTGATACTTGATGGGTGTATGATTAGTATTTTAGTTAAAAATATGATTCTTGGATTTATTTATGCACTTGTATTATTGCATTTGATGTGAATCGGTTCATCATGCATTACGTTTATGTATTAAATTGTTTTCTTTATCCATAATATTTGATTACAAAAACATGCAGCTATTATGTACTCAACTTAAACACTAGTCAGTGAAACATAAGTTTTCCTTTTCCATATTAATCCTACCAATGAGTTTCCCAGAAAAAATTAAACCACATGTTGTGGTATTTTTATCATCTATAAAACTATCCCAATACAAGTCTGTGTATGAAACTAGTAAAGGATTCTTACCCTTTGGATACAATAATCCAAAGTCCATTGTGCCCTTTAGATATATGAAAATTCTTTTGGTACCTAAGAAGTTTCTTTGCTTAGGGATTTATTGGGATCTTTCTACCGAATGTGAAACTTGTATTATATTTGGTCAGGTGTTTGTTAGATATAAAAAAAATACCAATCATTGATCAGATTTTATTTTTACTAAACTTTTATGACTCATCACATTTACTTTTCTCAGAACTAGTGACCATAGGAGTGTTAACGGGTGAACATGTTTCCACTATGAATTTCTTCAATATTTGTTTTATGTGATTTTCCTAGGAAATTAAAATTCCTTTTGAAGTTTGTTTATTCTATCAAAAAAAAATACAGTGTTCTCCATGCATATAAATTTCAGATTCAATCTCCATTTCAACTACAAATTGTTGGTTTAGTGAAACTGCATTATTTCCAAATATTATATTGTCAACAAAAACAACAACAAAAAAAATATCCTCATTATCATATTATTATCATCATTACTTTTGAAGTGTTACTTCTATATGTATTTCTCTAATTAGGAGTTCATGCCCTTGGTGCTTTCTTGAGTCCATAGTGTTCCCTTTTCAACCTATCAATATTGTCTAATAGTTGAAAAACTTCAGGTTTTTCTATATACACCTCTTCTTCAAGTTATCCATTCATGAATTGTAATTTCTCATCCACATGATATAGTTTGAAGATTTTATGACATTCCAATGGAAGAAACATTCTAATTTCTTCCAATATTTTGATAGGAGAAAAGTCTCATTCAAATATTATTCCTTAAACCCATGCATAAAATTTTTACACTAATAGGGATTTGTTTCTAATGCATTGTCGATTATCATTTAATGTGTTATTTAATACTCTTTTTTTACTAATGACATTCTTATTTATGGGTCTTGCAGTCAATACCCAAGTCTAATTATTTTTCAATTTAATCTAATTCCTCATTAATGGTGTCTATTCAATATTTTCCTTGTCTTTATGGAAATAATTCTTTAGGTTTGATCATGGACAACATGTAAATTTTTGATTGGCTACAGAGCCCTATCATTCTTTTCTAGTTTCAACACCTATTTCCTTATTACCAAGAATTTGACTTTCAAGGTGGTTCCTTTGTACATACCTTGAAGTAGGTTTTGGATGACTGTATTCTACCTCTTTCCTTTTTATTTTTCAGGATTATCTCCTTCCTCTTCATTGATGGTCTAATAACATATATTAATGAACATTCTCTACTTGCTTTTGAAAGGTGATTCCTCATCAATTTTTACATAAACAAAATCAACTATTTTGTGTAGCATTTTATTATAACATCTATAGCCATCACATTTTGCTGAATATCCTAAGAATATTCCTTCTTCATCTCTATTATCAAACTTACCCTAATTTTTACCATTAATTTCTATGGAACACTTGCAGAAAAAATGTTAAAGTGCTTGATTGATGTTCATTTTCCATGCCACAATTTGTAAGGTGTCTTATAACTATTTGGCCAAAGATGCGCATTGTTTAAAATTTGGATTGTTGTATGAATATATTCATCCCAAAATTACTATGGAAGATTTCTTCCATCTGCCATTTCTCTTGCCATTTGTTGCACTCATTTGTTTATGCTTTAATCTAATCCATTTTATTGAGTATTGTCTACAATTGTAAATTATATTTTTATGCAATTTTCTTCACAAAATTCATCAGACTCACTTAAAGTAATCTCCTCACCCTTTTATGACCTTAAGAACTTTAATTTAAAACCAGTTTCATTCTCAACTAGGGCTTTAAAAAATTTAAACATTTCAAATCGTTATGACTTTTCCCTTAAGATTTCATACCATGTAATTTTGGTGTAATAGTCAATAACCACTATTAAGTATCACTCAGAACTTCCAGCGTTAATTCTTGAAGGCCCACATAAATCTGTATCGAATACTTATAAATTTTTCATGCATCATAATTCTTTTGATTTGAAAGGAACCAGAGTTTTCTTCCCAATTTGGCATGCCTTGCAGATTGTATTATTTGGCTTTGTAATTTTTGGTAGGTCCATTACTACTTCACTTTTTCTAAGATTTACAATACAATGCAAAGTTAATGTTTCTTAGTCTTTTGTGCCACATCCATATCTCAATAGGTTTCCCTAAATAATAGTCCCCATTTTTGTGCTTGAGAAAGTATAAATTATTTGAGGTTATCGTAGCCTTTTCTACTAACAATAGAGAAATTTTGAGGTCTACACTAGGCCTCATAAGTAATATTATAAAATAATAATGGAAATACTAGAATAGGATTAGATTACATCATCAAATTTTCAAGAGGGGGGGGGGGGGGGGGGCAGAGGAAAACTAGTTTTTCAATTCGTATTTTGAACTTATATCTCTATGATTTTACTAAACGTTTCAGAGGGATCACTCTATCGATGCATAATTTATTTCCTCATCCAAGGAGTAGTCATGTCACATACATTCTATGGATCTTCCTCCATAGAAAAAAAATAATATATATATATACATACATGAAAAAATGTTATTGTGATGACATTTTTTTATATATTTCTCATTTTTTGTGTAGTAGGGTCCATCAAAATTTTGCAAGGGAAATCCTTGTTTGAGGAATTAAATTGCACATCCAATGAGTGTTCTCGGTTGAAATGTGAGTAGATTTATAGGGAGATAATTTGAAAATACAACTTAAAAAAAAAAAAATATTGTTTTTCATTTTTTAATCTTTGTACTTTTTTACCACAAAAATAGTGAAACATCCCCAATGGTTGACATCATCATCTTGAATCATGTTGGATCATAAATTCGATATTTTTGTATATTTTTATTTTGAGTCCCATTTTGACCTCAAAATTTCTTTAGTGCTTGACTTTATTTTCTTACTTTATTTCACAATATTGTAATATAAAAGAAACTTCAAAATCATTTTCACACATTTGACTTACACTCAACAAGATATGCTAACGTCCATATATAAAAACAACATCACGTGCTTTTCCCTTTTCATTATCTAGGCTCATTGTTCCTTTGGCCATAATATCACCTCGAGCATCATTACCAAAAGTAGCATTTCCCAATTTATTCTCATTTAGTGACAACAAATTACTTCTATCACAACTCACTTGTCTGTATCATCCAATATCCACATACCAACAATTTTTATTTTATTTTTGGTATCCACAACAAGCCCACATTTGTCTTTCTTCTCTTCCTTTTTCTTATATCAAAACTTGGTTTCTCCTTTTATTTGATTTCTCTAAGAAGCTGGTTTAAATTTTTTTATTCCACACTTAGTTGCTTTATGGAAATTTTTTTGACAATTATAACATTCAACAACATCAAATAAGGGACAAAAAGAATTCGTGTGACTGCCATTATTTCTATGTGGATTTGAAATTTTTTTATTCTTACTTGATTCGTAATAATCACTTATTTTATATATTGTCTAATTGTTTCTAAGATATTCTAAAATTCATAGCCTTATTAAAAAAAAAATTGTGTAGGGTTAATAGTAGCCATAGAAAATAATAATATACCAATCTTAGGAATTTGATGATGTTGCCTTTAAGGGAAGTATGGATTTTGATTATTTATTGTATGATCTTTAAAAATGTTCAAAACCTTTTTATGGAATTTCATTGGTTGTTGTTGAGTTGTAATGATAATTTGTTGCTTTTTATTTCTCACCTATTAAGTGTATCTACTAATGTAAGACTTCATTAGTTGTTGTTGAGATGTATTAATATTATTTTCCTTCTTTGTGATTGTTTATTGTTTTTATTCGCTTGTATTCCATTTCTATTTATTTCTCTAACTGCTTGGATGAAATTTATTGGTCTTTTCTCCTTCATGTTTATCGTTGCTTACTTCTCCCTCATAGCCAAGGTGAATTTGAATACTAAGAATTGCAGCTATATTTTGAAATTCTTTGAATATGCCTTATATTCTGGTTCATGTGACCCTTTTTTTCTCCAATTCCTTTCTTAGGTAGACTGCCACTTCTTCCAATATCCCACATTCCTTGACTTTGTCTTTCAACTATTCTAAGAAAATGAACAATTTTTTGATGAAATGTCCTATGAACTATTCCACTTAGGTAGACTGCCACTTATTATGCATCTAAATGTCCTTTCGTAAAGGATGTAGTAAATATGATGTCCTTTCTATCATATTTACTACATCATTTATGAAAGGACATTTAGATGCATAATAAACAAGACTTCCACAATTAAGACATTTGAATTGTAGCTTACCTTTATATTTTCCAATTTCTTTCTTTGGTATTATGGAAAAATTAATCTCTTCTTCATATGATATAGAAATTAATCATTTTTTGTCACCTTCGGTTTTCACATATGTTTTTAATATTGCTTCCCTTGATGTAGATTTTCCTTTTGCAGTTCTCATTTCATAGATAGTCAATTTTCCAAGTAATTGATCTATTGTTAAAATTTGTAGGATATAAATCTCCTCAATATCTAATACCATGGGATTAAATATGAAATGAAGAGAGCTCAACAATATTTGAATTATTGTTGACTCATTTATAGTTTTATCAAGGCCACTTTCCATATTCACTATTTCATCGACTCGAAGGAAAATTGTTTCTATATATTTATCCTCATTCATTTTTAATGACTCAAAATTTATTTTATAGACTAGTAATTTGGCCATTTTTACCTTTATATCACCATAATAGTTGTTCTTCCACATTCCAAAGTTTTTTTTTGTAGTATTTAGATGCATAGCTTTACCAAATTATGATTGAAACAATCCACTTAGGACTGCATCCATTGCTTTTGAATTTATCGAAAATTCAACAGTTTACTCTTTGTTAACAAATATATGTGGATTTTTGTAGCCATTTATCACAACATCCCATACATCTACACCATAGAACATTTTATATCTCCTCATTCTAAATTTCAAGAAAGAATACTTCATTCCATTGGAAAATCAAGTTTTGTTGGTAGATCATGAGTCCTAGCTTGCGATGTCTCAATTTTAAATCTTCCTTCCAGTTGTTACACTATGGCTAAAAGAATCTACTTTGATACTAATTGTTGGAAACTAGGAAAATACAGAGAGCGAGGGTGAAACAATATTTTATGACTGATTTTAACAATTAATACTCATATTCACGTATTCAAAAAATTTCCACATAAATAATAGAAATATGACATAAAAACACCATAAATATCATGCACGTAGAAGAAACCAATTTTTATGTGGAAACCCATAAATGGAGAAAATCACCAAATCCTCTTTTCTATTTTGATATAAATTAAATAACTATCTTCTTTTTACAGCATATTTTTTAGGCAACAACATATAGGAGCCTCCAACATATTTTTCTTTTCAAGAAGCCCTTGTCAGAAATGCCAAATCTTACTATTTGCAGGCACCAACCTATTGATATCTTTGAGGCACCTACCTAAGGATACTACGATTCCATGATAAATGATGTTAACACATGTTATTACTAGCTTATACAATATTTACTTTAAAGTAACGCCTTGTTTATGATACTATGCAATTTTACTATACATAACAACTTCAATTTTCACACAATCTCCACCTATAACATTTGTTTTGTCCTTATGTTCCATATATGCTTTATTTTTCTTACATTTGACAATTTACACACTATATTTTCGTGTCCACTATTTCTCTCTTTCTCTCATGTTGTTAATTTGATGAGAATAAAAAGAGAGATTAATCATTACTTACAACTCCAAGAACTAATTTATATCAATATCCTATTTTCATCTATGTCCTTCTCAATTCAAAATTCTCAAGAGCTAATTTTTTGATATTAATGTTGTTTGAGCTTCGATGGTTTTTTCATTTCAGATTTAAGCCATTTTAAATTCATTGGTCTTTGAATTAACATCACTAGTTCCTTGTACCCATGCCTCCTTAACTTCATTTTCATTTTCATCCATTAATCCATTTCATAAATGCCACGTTCCATGAGATAATAATAAAAAATTTAATAAAAAATTTTGTCGGCCCTCAAATAATTAGCTCCTTAATTTAACCATTCTCAAAAGGAGCCAAGGGCCATGGCCTCATCTTAACCACTAGTAACTAATATCATTTTATGCTACATATGACATTCAGGTATTTCAAAACTCTACCATAATTCTTGATGCACTGCACCCCTGGATTTTCCATGAATTGGATGTCTTCCCTCCACAACCTTGTCCAATATGGAACCTTTCTACGTTGCTTCTAATATTACGGAATTTTTAATTTTGGAATTTTTCCCATGATTTCCAATCCCATATAATCTATATGACCCTTAAGCTTATTATGGTCCCATTGCCTAGTCATACACCAAATCACCTAACATTGGGAACATTTACAAACAAAACATTGTACCATGAATCCCAAGAATCTTCCACATCGCCTACCTATTATCATCCTTCCACATCACCTATTTATTTAATATTATTTTCCTAGGAAATTAAAATTCCTTTTCAATTTTTTTCATTTCTATGAAGAAAAAAAAATATTGTTCTCCATGCATGTAAATTTAAAATTCAGTCTCCATTTCAACTATGAATTGTTGGTTTACTGAAATTTCATTATTTCCAAATATTATATTATCAAAAAAAACATCAACAAAAAAAATATCCTCATTATGATATTATTATCATCATTACTTTTGAAGCCTTGCCTCTATCTGTATTTCTCTAATTAGGAGTTCATGCCCTTGATGCTTTCCTGAGTCCCTGTAGTTCCTTATTCAACCTACATACATCATCAATATTGTCCAATAGTAGAAAAACTCCAGATTTTTCTATATACACCTATTCTTCAATTTATTCATTCATGAATTCAAATTTCACACCCAAATGATATAGCTTGATTATTTTATGACATGCCAATGCAAGAAACATTCTAATTGCTTCCAATATTTTTATAGGAGAAAAGTCTCGTTGAAATATTATTCCTTAAACCCATGAATAAAATTTTCACACTAATATGGATTTGTTTATAATACCTTGTCCATTATTTAACTTGTTCTTTAATACCCATTTTTTACTAATGAAATTATCGTTTGAGGGTCTTGCAGTCAATTCCCTAGTCTAATTATTTTTCATTTAATCTAATTCATCATTCATGGTGCCTATCCAATATTTTTCTTCCCTTTCATGAGATAATTTTTTAGGTTTCATCATGGACAACATGTAAAAAATTTCTTGGCTACAGAGCTCTATAGTTTTTTTCTAGTTTGAACACCTATTTCCTTATTAATAGGAATTTGACTTTCAAGGTGGTTCTTTTGTACATACCTTGAAGTAGGTTTTGGATGAGTGTATTGTACCTCTTTATTTTTTATCTTTCAACATTATCTCATTCCTCTTCATTGATGGTCTAATAACATCAAATTAATGAACATTCTCTACTTTCTTTTGAAAGGCAATTCCTCATCAACTTTTACATAAACAAAATCAACTATTTTGTGTAACACTTTGTTATAACATCTATAGCCATCACATTTTGTTGAATATCCTATGAATATACCTTCTTCATCTCTATTTTAAAACTTACCCAAATTTTTACCATTAAGTTTTATGTAACAATTGCAACAAAAAATGGTAAAGTACTTGATTAATGTTCATTTTCGATGCCATAATTTGCAAGGTGCTTATCACTATTTGGCCAAAGATGCGCATTGTTTAAAATTTGGATTGTTGTGTGAATATATTCATCCCAAAATCACCATGGAATATTTCTTCCAACTGCCATTTCTCTTGCCATTCTTTGCACTCATTTGTTTATGCTTTAAACTAATCCATTTTATTGAATAGTGTCACCAATTGTAAATTGTATTTTTATGCAATTTTCTTCAAAAATTCATCAAACTCACTTAAAGTAAACTTCCCTCCCTTTTATGACCTTAAACACTTTAATTTAAAACCATATTCATTCTCAACTAGGGCTTTAAAAATTTTAAACATTTCAAATGGTTATGATCTTTCCCTTAAGATTTCATCCCATGTAATTTTGGTATGATAGTCAATAACCACTATTAATTATCACTCACAACTTCCAACCTCAATTCTTGAAGGCCCACATAAAACTGTATAGAATAATAGATTTTCCGTGCATCATAGTTCTTTGATTTGAAGGGAACCATATTTTTCTTCCCAGTTTGGCATGCCTTGCATATTGTATTGTTTGGCTTTGTAATTTTTGGTAGGTCCCCTATTGCTTCACTTTTTTCTAAGATTTAAAATACGATGAAAAATTAATGTTTCTTAGTATTTTGTGCCACAACCATATCTCAGTAGTTTTCCCTAAATAACAGTCCACATTTTCTTGCTTGAGAATGTATGCATTATTTCAGGTTATTGTAGCCTTTTATATGAACAATAAAGCAAGTTTGAGGTCTAAAATAGGCCTCATAAGTAATATTATAAAATAATAGTGGAAATACTAAATAGGATTAGGTTACATCATCAAATTTTTTTTGGGGGGGGGGGGTGGCGGGTTGGGGAGGAGAAAAAACGACTTTTTCAAGTCATATTTTGAACTTATATCTCTACACATTTACTCAAAATTTCAGAGGGATCACTCTTTCGATGCATAATATAATTCCTCAGCCAAGGAGTACTCATGTTGCATACTTTTTATGGATCATACTACAAAAAGAATTATAAATACGTGAAAAAATGTTATTGTGATGACTATTTCTCATTTTTTTTTATAGCAGGGTCCACCACAATCGTGCAACATGGGAAATCCTTGTTTGAGGAATTAAATTCCATATACAATGAGTGTTCTCGCTCGAAATGTGAGTAGTTTTATAGGGATATAATTTGAATATACGACTTGAAAAAACAATTTTCTATTTTTATTTTTTAATCTCTGTATTTTTTTAGCACAAAAATAGTGAAACATCCCCAATGGCTGACATCACCATCTTGAATCATGTTGGTTCATAAATTTGATTTTTAGTATATTTTTATTTTGAGCCCATTTTGACCTCAAAAATTCTCTAGTGCTTGACTTTATTTCATAATATTGTAAGATAAAAGCAACTTCAAATTAATTTTCACACGTTTGACTTACACTCAACAAGTTATGCTAAAGTCCATATAGAAAAAGAACATCATGTGCTTTTCCCTTTTCGTTGTCTAGGCTCATTGTTCCTTTGGCCATAATCTTACCTCGAGCATCATTAACAAAAGTATCATTTTCCAATTTATTCTCATTTAGTGACAATAAGTTACTTCTATCACGACTCAAATGTATGTATCATCCACTATCCACATACCAACAATTTTTTTTACTTGTGGTATCCACGACAAGCCCATATTTGTCTTTCTTCTCTTCCTTTTTCTTATATCAAAACTTGGTGTCTCCATTTATTTTATTTCTCTAAGAAGCTAGTATAAAATTATTTATTCCGCACTTAGTTTCCTTATGGACAAAATTTTGATAGTTATAACATTCAAGAACATCAAATAAGGGACAAAAATGATTTTCGTGACTCCCATTATTTCTATGTGGATTTGAATTTTTTTTATGTCTACTTGATTGGTAATAATCGTTTATTTTATATATTGTCTAATTGTTTCTGAGATATGTTCTGAAATTCATAGCATTATGAGAAAAACGTTTTGCAGGCTTAACAGTTACCATAGAAAATAATAATATACCAACCTTGGGAATTTGATGATGTTATCTTTAAGGGAAGTAGGGACTTTCATGATTTATTATCTGATATTTAAAGATATTTAGAACCTTTTTATGGAATTTCACTGATTTTTGTTGAGTTGTAATGATAATTTGTTGTTTTTTATTTCTCACCTATTCAGTGTATCTACTAGTGTAAATATTCATTAGTTGTTGTTGAGATGTATTATGATTATTTTCTTTCTTTGTGATTGTTTATTATTTTTATTCCCTTCGATTCCATTTCTATTTATTTATCTAACTACTTGGGTGAATTTTACTGGTCTTTTATCGTTCATGTTTATTATTTCTTAATTCTCCCTCATACCCAAGGCCAATTTGAATACTAAGAATTTCATCTAGATTTTCAATTCTTTAATATGCTTTATATTTTGGTTCACGTGACCCCATTTTTCTCCAATTCCTTTCTTACATAGACTGCCACTTCTTCCAATATCTTACATTCCTTGACTCTCTCTTTCAACTTTTCTAATAGAATGCATTGGACATTTTTTCCTTCTTCCAATTCTAAATTTAGGAGTGATAAAATTTAAAATTGGTGTTCTTATTTTTCATACTTAATAAAAATCTATTTTAGGTTATTATTATTTTTCTTAAGAATATTGATTTATTCTAAGGAACTAATCAATTCAACTTCCAAGTGTAATTTATTGTCTTCTTCTTCCAATTTTCATTCATCGTGTCCTTAATATTAAATTTCTATGACCATGACCATGAAATCACTAGTCCCTTCTTCTTCAAAAGGTTTTTCATTTTCGTATTATGAGGAGTTTTTTTCTTCTTACATATAAAATACTTTCTCTATAACACTCTTATCCTTATTAACTTTCTGATATATTTTTCTTTTTTTTCTATATTATTTACTATCATCCTTTATGAAAGGAAATTTAGATGCATAATAAACAAGTCTTCCACAATTAAGACATTTGAAATGTAGCTTACCTTTATATTTTGCAATTTATTTCTTCAGTGTTATGGAAAAATTAACCTCTTCTTCATCTAATATAGAGATTAATCATTTTTAGCACCTTTGGTTTTCATATATTTTTTTAATGTTGCTTCCCTTGATGTAGATTTTCCTTTTGCAGTTCTCATTTCATAGGTAGTCAATGTTCCAAGTAATTGATCAATTGTTAAAATTTATAGGATATAAATCTCCTTAATATCTAATACCATGGCTTTAAATATGGAATGAAGAGAACTAAACAATGTTTGAATTATTGTGGACTCATTTACAGTTTTATCAAGAACTCTTGTCATATTCACTATTTCATCGACTCAAAGGAAAATTGTTTCTATAGTTTCATCCTCATTCATTTTTAATGACTCAAATTTTATTTTATAGACTTGTAATTTGTTCATTTTTACCTTTCCATCACCATAATATTTGTTCTTCCGCTTGCCCCACATTTTTTTTGTAGTCTTTGAATGCATAAATTTAAAAAATTACGATTGAAACAATCCACCTAGGATTTCATTCATTGATTTTGAATTTATTGAAAACTCAGGCATTTACTCTTTTTCAATAAATATATGTGGATTTTTGTAGCCATTTATCACAACATCCCATACATCTACACCATAGAACATTAGATATCTTCTCATTCTACATTTCAAGAAATTATACTTCATTCCATTGGAAAATCAAGTTTTGCTGGTAGATCATCAATCCTATCTTGTGTTGTCTCAATTTTAGATCTTCCTTTTAGTTGTTAGACTATGGCTAAAAGAAATTACTTTGATACCAATAGTTTGAAACTAGGAAAATAAAGAGAGTGAAGGTGAAACAATATTTTATGACTAATTTTAATAATTAATATGCATATTCACATATTGAAAAAATTTCCACATAAATAATAGAAAAATCACATAACAACATCATAAATATCATTCATGTAGAAGAAACCAATTTTCATGTGGAAACCCATAAAGGGAGCAAATCACCAATCTTGTTTTCTATTTTGATGTATAATCAAGAACCAACTTCTTTTTAGACCATATTTTTTAGGCACCAACATATAGGAGCCTCCAACATATTTTTCTTTGCAAGAAGCCCTTGTCGGAAGCACCAACTCTCACTATTTGCAAGCACCAACCTATTAATATCTTTGAGGCACCTACCTAAAGGATACTCCAATCCCATGACAAATGATGTTAACATGTGTTATTACTAGCTTATAAAATATTTACTTTGAAGTAACGCCTTGTTTATGATACTATGAAATTTCACTATACATAACCACTTCAGTTTTCACAAAATCTCCACCTATAACATTTGTTTTGTCCTTATGTTACATATATTCTTTATTTTTTTTTACATTTGACAACTTACCCACTAGATTTTTGTGTCCACTATTTCTCTTTTTCTCTCATGTTGTTAATTTAATGAGAAAAAAAATAAATTAATCATTACTTAGAACTCCAAGAACTAATTTATATCAATCTCCTATCATCATCTATGTCTTTCTCAATTCAAAATTCTCAAGAGTTAACTTTTTTGATATTAATGTTGTTTTAGCTTCGATGGTTTCTTCATTTCAGGTTTAAGCCATTTTAAATTCAATGGTCTTTGAATTGACATCACGAGTTCCTTGTACCCATGCTTCCTTAACTTAATTTTCATTTTCATCCATTAATCCATCGCTTAAATTCCACGTTCCACGAGATAATAAAATTAGTTTAAAAACAAATTTTGTTGGCCTTCAAAAAATTAGCTCCTTTAATTTAACCTTTCCCAAAAGGAACCAAGGACCATGGCCTCATCTTAACCACTAGTAACTAATATCATTTTATGCTACATATCAAATTCAGGTATTTCAAAACTCTACCATAATTCTTGATGCATTACACCCCTAGATTTTCAATGAATTGGATGTCTTCCCCTTCATAACCTTGTCTAATATGGAAACTTTCTACATTGCTTCTAATATTAGGGAACTTAAATTTTGGAATTTGTCCCATGATTTCCAATCCCATATAATCTAGAAGAGTCTTAAACCTATTTTGGTCCCATTGCCTACTCATGCGCCAAATTACCTAACATTTGGAACATTTACAAACAAAATATTCTGGCATGAATCGAAAGAATCTTCCACATCACCTATATATTATCATCCTTCCACCTATCTAACTTTTATTGGTGCCACATGTAACGTGGATTTGGTGCACTTGGTTTTCCTAATGATCCAAAATAATTTTCCACCTGTCACGTGTATGAAGCATGTGACTTCATCACTTGCAATGTCATCACCACCAAAACATTGCCACATCATCTGCCTTGTCTAATCATGTTCGACCAATTTTCACTACTGCCACTTATCTACCACTTCCCAAACCACATAATCTACCATGTGAATCATATTTACACAAGAATAATCATGATTTTTTTTAGGTTTTTAATTTATGAAACTTTCAGAGGGGTGGATGCATAGAATTTAAATGAAATAGATGTTAGTTAACAATCCTCCTACAAAGTGAAATTAATCATTGAAAGGAACATCTCCCTTCCTTATAAACATATAATTACTGACAGATGAACATGTATATTTAAAATTATATAAAGATAATTACATACAACAATGAATTCAAAATATTTATAATATAAAAAGATATATTTATAAACATTCAAAACTAATCAAAATATTGTTAAAGGAAATAAATTGTTTCAAACTTTAATAAAGAAACAACTTATTTCAAGAGTAATATTGACAAAGTAAAATATTAAAACTATTGTTATATATATGAACCATGTTTGGGGATTCGCTCATTTTTCTGTAGCGTTGGCTCTGCGGTGCGCTCCCTCATGGGGGTTCTCCCCTTCCTTTGATGTGATTTTTCTCCCACTCTCTGTCTGGGTTGGGTAGTTTTGTTTGGGTTTAGGGTTGAGATCATTTTGCACATCTCTCCTTCCCCAATCTCCTCCTTCCCACATCATTCTTTTTCGTTCCATGGAAGGCGAAGAGTGGGACCTCTCACTCAGTCCGGAGAGTGGAACTGTACTTCCAGGATAGTATGATTTTATGAAACAAGCTGCTTGTGCCAAATCTCCTTCTCCATTCCCTTCCTCCTCTACTCATGATAATCCTTCTAGATGTATTCCCGTGTTCTCGGGTGTGCCAAATTCGAGTGACATTCCTCCATCAGCGCCCTTCATATTTGGGCATGATGAGCCTGTTATCTGCCCTCTTGAGCTTTCGGCTGGGTTTAATTCAAATAAGAATTGGTCATCAGCAAATTCCCCATCGTGCAAAAAGAAGAGTATCAGGGCAAAACAATCCGTGGAAAAAATAGTGGTGGGAATTGATATTCCCTTCTGTGAAATTCTAAGTTATCTGGATATAGCTTTGGTTGGGCACTTTTGTGGTGAAATGGAAAACAGGGATTCCATTCTAAGCTGGCTGGAGGAGAATTGGTTTCCACTGCTAGGATGCACGCTTGTTTTTCATCTATTTTCTAGAGGATGGCTCCTTTTTAAAGTCGTTTCCATTGAAGATAAACTGAAGCTCATAGATCACGTCTGGTGCTAGGGAACTATTGGGCTAATTCTACAAAATTGGGACATTTCTTTCAATGCAGAACATTCTCCACAATTTCTTCAAAAAATATCAGTTATCCTCCCCTTGTTGCCCCAATTTTTTTGGCAAAAGGAGATTCTGCAAGCTATAGGGAATAAAATTGGGTCCTTTGTCTCTCTAGAGAAGGATTGGGATACCAAATTTGATAGGAGGTGTGAAAATATTTTGGTTGAGCTCGATGTTAGAGAGAGTCTCTACAAAGGCATCATTCTAGAGATGCATAACAACAAATGGACTCAGAAGCTGGATTAATGGAAGCTTCCCTTTCATTGTTTTCTTTGTAGGCAAGTTAGACACCTAGCTTAGGATTGTAGTTCCCTTGACTATTCTAGGCCAAGGTATAAGAAAATCTAGAAAAATAAGTCTTCCTCTATCAACATGATGCCCTCGTCCTCAGGGATACCTTCCACTTTGGATCCCCCCACAGAACCAGCGATTCCTGTTGAAGCTCATCCTCCTCAAATCTGTGATCCGAAGGTGCTCTCTCCCTCTCTCATAGGTATTTCTTCTCCTATTTCTCCTTATCATACCTTTGTTCCTCCTTCTAATCATTTGGTTAAATCTCTATATTTTTATTTAATTTCGCCTAATAACCCTTTAGCTCCATCTCCTGGCTGTGAGAATGATAATCCTTTGGTCCCTGTGCCCTCCCCCTCTACACCCATTATGTCTCCTCCTCCTCAAATTTCTCCCGCTCTCATCCCCCATTCCCATGTTCTTTCCTCCCCTCACCCTCATAAGGCAAATTTGTGCTCTTGTGTCCCTTCTTGAATCAGCCCCAATCATGTTGTCAAAGGAGGGTTGGCCATTGAGCCTCTGCCTAAAATCATCCTTGGTCGTAAATCGGCTTTATTAAAAGCTCAGTCTCAGGCCTCTTTGGATGTTCATTCCAGAAAATACAATATCATGTTTAGGGTACTTGGAGCATCGGATGACCCTAATAAGGCTTCGAGATGATCATCCTTTTCTTTAAAATTAGGGGTCTTAGGGGCGCCCCTGCTCAGCTAGCCCTTAAACGCTTATGTCAAAATGTCTCTCCGGATGTTATATTTATTCTAGAAACGAAACTATCAGGAGCTCGGGTTCAGGAGATCTTATCCGCTTGGCTTAAGGACTGGTCTTTTTTTTTTTTTTATGCTTCAGGGCTGGCTAGAGGTCTTATCACAGCTATTTTCCCATCCATCTTCCGCGTCGTACATCAAGTCTTCCATTCTTGACCCCAAATCAGACATCTCTTTCTCTCTACTTAATGTGTATGGGCCCTTTGTGAACAAGATGATTTTTTGGGATTCATTATTTTCTAATATTTGTGTCTCTCCTAATATTATTATTGGTGGTGATTTAAATTTTACTCTGTCTCTAAATGAGATTTTGGGTCCTTCCACTAGACCTGATTCCCTGGCTCCTTTTATCATTTCTTAGATTACATCTCTTGGTCTTATGGATGTTCTTCCTCTAAAGCAAGAACCTACTTGGAGAAATAACTAAAAGATGGATGAGGAAATTGTAAAACGTCTTGACCGTTTTCTCATTTCAGATTCCCTTATGTCTTCTAAATTTCATATAAGTTCTCATGTGGAGTCTGGTGGGATGTCCGATCACTGTCCTACTATTTTATCCCTCTTTATTCCTGAAACAAAGCCCCCTCCTCCCTTGAAATTCAAACCTTCTTGGCTGTTGGAGGCTGATTATAGAGCTATGTTTTATTCAAACTGGTCCCACTTTGAACCCTCCTCACAAATTATTTTCATGCAATTATGGTTTGATAATATTTCAAGAATCAAAAGGGTCAATAAAAGCTATGCTCGAGAATAGAGAACTAATCAACTATCTGCCCTTAAGTCTATGGAAGCGTAGATTTCAGATATTTTTAAAAACAATTCCTCAAGTGTCATATCTGAGTGCAAATCAAATTCATTAAAAGTTTTGGAAAAGAAGCGTGAAGATATACTAGATAAGGAGGAACAATTATGGCAATTGAAAATAAGGGCTCTTTAGATCAAGGAGGGGGACAACAACACAAATTTTTTTCATCAATATGCTTCTCATCATAAAAAAAACCTCCATCTTCGAAATCAAATCTCCTACTAGTGATATGGCCTGTACATTCGAAGAGAAAGCTATTTCCCATGTTTCTCATTTTAAAAATTTGTTTAAAGCTCCGGTAGGATGCCCCATTCAGGAGATATTACAAGTATTAAAATCATTTCCTTGGATGATTACAAATGAGATGAATGAATCCCTTATAAAATAAGTTGATGAGAAAGAGCTGGATTTTATTCTCAAAAATTTTCAAAAAGGAAAAAGTCCTAGATCCGATGGTTTTACAATTGAATTTTATCTCGAATCCTATGATTTAATTAAGGATGATTTGCTCTTAGTTATAAGATAATCTCAGAAATCTGGAAAAGTCTCGAGCGCTATCAACTCAACGTTCATTTCTCCGATCCCTAAATCATCTTCGCCCATTTCTTTTGAAGATTTCTGGCCAATTTCTTGTTCCAATCTGATATACAAGATTATTTCAAAAATCATTACCCAAAGTCTCAAGCCTATTTCTAGCTCCATCATCTCAGAGGAACAATTTGGTTATCTTTTTAAAAGACAAATCCATGACGTTGTCTCTTTGGCTCAGGAAGCTCTTCATTATGTCCATCTACACAAAAAACCTTCCTTTGCTTTAAAATTGGATCTGTCCAAAGCCTATGATAGAGTGAACTGGACTTTAATAATAATTTTGCTTATTCAGATTGGTCTAGCTATTGAAGTTTTCAAATGGATTATGGGATGCATCCAATCAGCACCATTTGTTATTCTCATTAATGGATCTCCTTCTTCCTTTTTTCTTGCCTCCTGGGGCCTCCATCAAGGTTGCCCCCTCTCTCCCTTTTCATTCCATCTTGTCGCTGAAGCTTTAAGTCGTTTATGTTATCAGGAAAAAGAAAGAAGAGACCTCAAAGGCATTCACATCGCTGGTATTGAATCCTTAACTCATATCCTTTTTGTTGATGATATCCTCCTTTTCTGTGAAGCCTCTGTTAAAAATGCCCTTACCCTTCAAAAAATTCTTTCCCTCTTTCAATCTGCTACTGAAATGATGATAAACATTGACAAATATTGAATGACTCATAATAACATTCAAAATCATATCTTATCTCAAATAGAGCTCTATCTCCCTTTCTCTTATGTTGAATGGCATTCAGGTTTCAAATATTTGGGTTTTTCGTTGAAACCAAACTCTTATTCATTCAAAGATTGGTTGTGGCTTTACCAGAAAGTGGAAAAGCATATTCAACATTGGAAAAATCATTTTATTTCTAGAGGAGGTCAGCTGGTGCTTCTAAAAGTAGTTCTCCAAAGTATTCTTGTATATTGGGCCACCATTGGTTCAATCCCTACAGGAATTCTCCACAAAATTTGTAAATTGGGTTTTTCCTTTCTTTGGACTGCTAGTAAGAAAGTGGAGGGGATTCCCCTCGTTAAGCGGACATTTCTCGCCCTTCCAAAAGATCTGGGCAGATGGGGGATTAAAAATATTCCTCTTTTTAGTCTCTCCCTTGCTGCCCAATCTTTATGGAGATTGACAGAGTACCCAAACTCCCTTTGGGGAAGGCTCATGTGAGCTAAATATATCCCTGGACATTCACTGGTCTCATTGTTCATATCTTCAAATACGTCTTATAAAAATGCCTCTATTGGTTGGAAAGATTTGGTCACGGCTTTTCCCCTTATTTCTCAATGGACGACATGCAAAATTGGAGATGGGAAACAAGTTTTCATTAGACAGGACCCATGGGTTAGAGCAGGTGATGCTTTTCTCTTCTCACAATATTTACTTTTGGAGCTCCACAAATTAAACATCTACACTATAGCTGATGTAGCATCATCTTCTCCTCAAGTTGGGGGTTCCATGGGTTGGAATAATGCCTCGTTTTTGGGGTTAATTGGTTCTTCTGCTTCAGAATGGGAATCCTTCATTTCTTTATTGGTGAAAAATTTTATTCTTTTAGACTCTGAGGAAAAATATTCATTGGTATGGTCTCAAATTTCTACAACTGGTTCCTATTTTGCAAAACTAGGTTATAAGGTTCCTATACAGTCTTCCTTTTCAAGAATAGTTCCTTCTTGGATATCTCCCTTGTGGAAATCTCCTAGTCCCATCAAATCCAAGTTGGTCCTCTGGCTATCTCTAAAAAACAAACTATTAACATGGGATAACCTTCAACATTGAGGATGGAAAGGTTCCAGTAGATGTCCTTTATGTGCCATAAATGCCAAATCTGTTTCTCATTTATTCTTCCATTGTTCATATGTAGAGTCAGTTTGGAAAAAAGCCTCCTCCTCCTTCACTTCGGTCCATCAGCCTCCTGCAGATTCTTTTGAATAGAGATTTTCTCAGCGGTTTAACTATCATGGGGTAAGCTCTTTCTCAACTTTCCCTGCTTTTTTTTCATATGGCATTTGGTGGGCTAGAAATATGGCCATTTTCAATGACAAGCACATCCCTATTGAGATGACTATGAAAATGATTGTTCAGTGGGTTTCTGAAAACAGGTGCCCTCAAAAGTCAATAAGGGTGCACACTATAGTCCCTCCTTCTATTACAAAAGTAACCCTTGGGCTTTCTTCGATGGGGCAAGTTAAGGTATGCCTCCTTTGACAGGTGTAGGGGTTTTTCTTCATCTATCCATAAATTCCAAACTCAACATATTATATGCTCCTAGTCATGTTTTGAATAATAAAGCCAAAATTTTTGCTCTCTGGATGGTTCTTTATGTGGCTACGTTAAAAAATATCAGGGATATTCAGTGTTTTGGTGACTCCAAATTCGTAATAGGTTGGGAAGAAGAAAAGACTCAGATACACTCACCTCACCTTCAAGCCATTACACGCAATATTAAAAAACTCATGGTTGATTTTCAAAACCTATATTTTAATCAGATTTTCTAGGAATTGAATATGGAAGTAGATGCATTGTCGAAAATGGCCCTCACTCTACCTCCCGGTTTGCTGGAGATTTTAGACTGCTCTTCAAATAATGAAGAGACCTACATGATTTAACTTTCTGTATTCAGAATAAGTCAAGAAATCCTATGAAGATGTGCAGCCTAGGAGTAAGCTTTTTCCGGCTTCTTTCCTTTTGTCATGAACCATTTAATGCTAACAGTGGATGAAAAATCAGTTTTGTGCTTTATCAGGATCATATGAGGATGAATCTGAGTCTTAATAGAAGCTAGTAGTAAAGACATACAGTAAATTAAACTTTTGTGGATAAGGAAGATTTTGTCTTCTCTCTCTCTAATGTAAAAATATACTGAAATGTACAACTCTAAGAGCCTAATGTAAAAACCTCTCTTGAAGGGGCCGATCTGTTGTTTTATTCAATAAAATGAAGATTTTTTTTCCGAGGGAAATATATATACCTGGAGGGACACTATTAATAATAAATTAGTTTTCAATAGCCATGATACCTAAAATAAAATGAAATAGATGTTCAGTATCAATACTCTTGCAATATATTGACAAGTTTGTTTCCTTTCTTCGTCAAAAACTAATTACTAATAGAAAATCTCATACACATAAAAGTATACAACAACGACTATAACATTCGCAAACATTATTATCCAATCCAAACACAACACACAAACCACTCAAAGCATCCAAACGCATAAGTATAAACCGTTCAAGGAAAGAAACACTTACTACATTAAAAGAGATAATGATATAGTCATGCCAAGAAAATAAAACATAATGTGAACACTAAATTTATCTCAAATATATACATATTAATGATAATTTAAAAATATGACATTGTTTCCCTCAACTATAACCATATTAGATACATCTAACACTGGATATATCATGAACTAAGAGGGATCAAATCCCTCGAGGTACAAACCTTATTTTTGGAGTGTAGAGCTTAAGGAAAAAATTACAAGTGAGGGATTTGATTCTTTCAATAGATCTAAGATAGTATATAGGAACTCTATGCTTTTGCAAATTCTTTCCCCTAGTTATTATTATATTATTATTACATATATGTATGAATTAGGAAAATAATGACCACATGCGAACTAGATAATAACATGCTCTCTTTTTTCCCTTGAGTAAAAACGCACTCCAAAAATTTTAAATAATTATTAATTTATTTAAATTTAAATATGATTGTGAGGTACTTCTATAATCTAGTGTCAGAGTGACATGTGACCTTTTCTATGCTCAATGTTGATTTACCACATGTTCTTTTTAAAAATTATGGAGTTTCATTTAATGCGACTTTATGGAGTTTTTTTGTTGGAATATGGAGATAAATTTTGAGGTAAGAACTTGATTTGTGTTATTTAAATTGGATTTTTGACTACATATATGGATTTAGCACCCTAATAAACCCATTGGGAATTTTGATTGTGTAGACTTCTGATTTCAATGAATTTCTACCAGATTTTAGACAAATTAGATCAGAAAAGTAAATCGGAAAATTTTTCAAAAATTCGCACTAGAGACAACTCTAAGAAATATTCTCTAAGTACAAAATAAATTTAGGCTATAATGAAAAAAAATTAATATACATGCTTAGTTAGATTTAATTAAAAACATTATAAAGTATCAATAATTCCAACCCCACTTCCCCCACCCGATTTGTTATTTATATTACAGCATAATGTAGTAAGAGTGTTTCATTCAATTTGAATCATAAATAAAATATTTCTATGTCGATATCTATTTAATGTGTCTATAGATATAATAGAAAATGTTAAATAAAATATTTTAATGTTGTATATAATAAAAGTTTAAATTTCAAAAGAAAAATGTAATTGAAAATAAAAATATTAAATAATAAAAAATATGAAGTTCTTACTCTTAGGAATGTGATGAATTCATTCCATTCTTAATATAAAATTAATATGATATTTAAAAATATTAATAATAAAAAAAATTGAATGTGGTTGAACAACAAAATATTTGAATATGCACTATTAAGTAATATTAATGTAAATAATAATAATAATATAATTAATGTTGATAATCTAGTTCATGATAAAAAGGTATTAATGCAAATGTTATGTAAGATAATTTAATTTCAGTAATAAATGTTGTTAAAAAAATTTATGTATAACATATAGAGAAATTGAGAAAAATAAGTTTTATGGTTTAAACTTTTTGAGTAGACTGGCTATTGTACATTTTCTTCCTTTTTAAAGTATATTCTTTTGCCATATATAGAGAGAGAAAGAGGAGCTCTCACTACAAATTCATTGAAATATATCAAGAAATGAAAAAAATACAATTATTTATACACATGCTCGATATGTGCTTAAGATGAATTATATGAGCCTTTCTCTGCAATTTGTTAAAAATGTTGCAATTTCAAAATTTAAAACCATATAAAATTACAAGTCACAATAGTTTTAGAAAAGCTATTTTTATTTTAAAATAAAAGTGCATAAATTTATAACTATTCTCAAATTTATATTAAACTTTCCATTATATTTATTTATTATCATAAATAAAATTTAAAATTTAATTATTATCATTTTTATTATATTAACATTAAAAAAAATGATATTAAAATAAAAATTCAACAAAACTTTCAAATGTGTAATAAGCTTTCTATCATTTATTTGTTATTCCAGGTAATTTTCAAATTTACTTATTATAATTTTTATTCTATTAATATTAAAAATGATAGTTATATTAAAACAAAAATTCATCAAAAATTCTAGTTGCCAAACACAAAATATAATTCATTAATAATAATGAACTCAAAAGCTTATAATATAGTCTTCTGAACTCAAATTTATGTAATTCAAAAGCTTGAAACACGCTCTCGTGAACTGAAATTTATGTAATTCAATAGTCTCATTTTTACAAACGATTAGGAAAACAAAACATTGTAAGGCACTTCCACGAGGCTAAAGTGAAAGTTAAAGTCGCAAATTGAAACATAAATCCTAAATTATTTGATATGCGTTATCTCATGAAACATAAATTCTAAATTATTTGATATGCGTTTTCTGATGTTTCCATTAATGCAATTTTCCAAAACTTTCTTTGAACAATGTTGCGATGATATTTTTATTGTAACTCGATTATATATCGCTTACGGTATATGTATTGGTTCAGCACCGCTTGATAGAATTTCCGTTTTTGAGCCACTGGCTATATCGTTATGTATAGTGAAAATAAACTAGCTGTAGTTGCAAACAGATCATATCCTGGTATGATATAGTATAAATGCAATATTTGACTGAGAGGTTAATTTGTGAGGAGAAGCTAATTGTAGAGTTTGTGGTCAAGAAATTTTAGGTGAAACAAAATCATGGAAAATTTACAAGATTTTAGGTGAAACAAAATCATGGAATATTTACAAGTTATGTTCCTTCACTGGCAGTGTGTGTACATATAAAATCGGTCAAAAATAGAACCCCACAAGTAATGCGTGTCCAGGAGAACCATTGCTGAAAGAGAAGCTTGTTATTTCACAAAATGAGTGTGACCCAGAGAATCACTCTTGAGATAGCAGTTTGTTATTTCACAAAAAGTGTGTGACCAAGAATTAACTATAACTAAACGGTACACGGATATACTCTGAGAATCAATTAACAATACAAATTCACAAGTTACGCGTGACCGAGAGAGCCATTCACAAATAACTTTATCATTTCCAAGCGTTAACAAAAATTAACAATAAATACGACGCACATGGATATATGTGCGTTTGTTGGTTGCCGAGTCTCTGCAAATAGGATTCGTTGAATGGACTCTTGAGTATCGTTTTGAACTTCCCATTGGGGTTATGGCAATGTCTAATTTCGGTTATGGTGGAATTGTTTCAGAGGCCAATGTAGCAGGATTAATTGGTGGCACTCACTCTTGGTTTCACAGCTGATCGAAAGCTATATACAACTCAATTCTCCTACCATTTGAGGTCGATTACCATTTTAGCTCGATTAGGAAGAAAAGGTAAGAAACTTGCACTTGGAACATTTGACCTCGATTATTAAAAAGGAACTTTCACCGCGTTTTGTTATTAGTCCCTACCCTCACGGAAGACTATTTAATAGTTCGTGCCGTCACGGCAGCACTATTTAGTAATCGATTCTTCACTTTACATTAGTCCGTAAAATTTATTACCTAAAATTTTTTCAAAGTATATTTTTGGGAAGCTATTTTATGGTTATCGTATTTTCACTCTTATGAGTTAGTAAACTTTTTTACCTTTATTTTTTTCAAAGTGTACTTTCCGGAAGCTATTTTAAAGTTACAACCGTTTTTTTAAGCTATCAATAGAAACTTTTTTTTTTAACTATTAATAGAAAAATTGATAGCCTCTTTTTTAACCAATAATATTAATATAAAAAGTATAGTTTTATTGGCCTCTTCCCTAAGCATGAGTTTATAGTCTTCTTCAAATATCCTTAAGACTTAATGTTTCACTCACTTATTAGTTTAATGTATTCATGTTTGATTCAAAATGCTTGTATTGTAAAAAAATTTACAATGCCTTTCAAGCTTGACATGTGTATGTATGTAACATGTTTTGGCATTGTCTCGCAATCAAACGGGATCATATGGGTTCTATGTGCTTTTTTCAATTAGTGAGAGACCTTACAGTGTTAAAGTTATCGTAGTAGGGTTTAAGTAGGAGGAGGATAGTTCACGAGATTAGGTCTGAACAACGTTAGGAAATTGTTTTCGAGGAGCAGAAACAACAGAATTTTGCATGTTGAAAGTGTTGTTCGGAGTTCTGTTAGTATTTGCAGCAGTGTTAGTTTTGTTATGTGCTCATTTTATTCCATTTGTGTTGTTATAGGCTTGGCCCTTGTTGGTCACAACCATGACTTATTCCTCTTGAGCCCAATCCAAGGATGAAACAATTTTAGCAAGTATTTTACCATGTATATGTTTTTTTTCATTTTGAAAAACTGTGTAGGTGTCCATATCATGAGCATCTTTACAAAAAGTGCACCATGACTGAGAAAGAATGGCCTTACGCTTCAAGTTTTGGGGTTGAGGCTCGAGAGGGGCTTGATTAGATGTTTTTGGGACAAATTTAGTTACCATCTTTCTTTTGAAATAAATCATCCCATTGTTCATATCTTGGACTAATGGTAAGACATTAGAAAAGTGAGTTTTTTTTTGGGATCAGCGAGAGGCATCCGTGTCCTCAAGGATTGTTCTTCGAACTCAAGGGAGGTCTACAGGGCTAAATCTAAGTTATAGACACTCTTCTCCTCTAACTGGTTATGATAGGGAGGAGGTAAGGTATTCTAATAATGCATCATAATAGCCTAATTAATAGGTCTAATAACCTCGGTAATAGAGTTGTAAAGCTTGGAAAAGCAGAGGTTAAAGGACGGTTTCTCCACGGTTGAAAGTAAAGATGACAGTGGTGCAGTGTAAGACTAGTCTACAGGTGAGAAAAATCCCGAGGTTCCATATTGGTAGAGGTCTAGGGTGGAAGGCTACGAGAGATTTCTATCTGAACCCACTGTAGGAAGGTTATTACTAGCCGGAAACACATGGCGTGATGCGAGTTGAAAGAGAAGAGTCGATAGCTTAGGCCACACACTATAGAGAAATAACCTGGTAATTAGATCTGTCATATACACCTTGTTCATAGAGAAGCAGTCTTATCAAAAGAGGAGTCCTGAGCAGACCTCAGAGATGATTTGAAAGTTCAAACTAGTTCAACCACTCATTGAGCAGGCTCTGCTACTAGTTATGGCTATGGCTATTGACCTATTAGGTATTCTGTGTGCTATGAATATTGGGATATTAATATGTTATAATTCTAAGTAGTGTTAAACTCATTTTGATCATTTCCATTGCATCACCACCTAGCCAAGCCAAAACGTGCAAGTATTATATTGCATCACCACCTAGCCAGGTAAGAAAAACAAGAATGCATGATCATAATACAAATCAAGAGATAGTAATTAGATGATAATGGAAGTTAGCCTTGAATAATAATAATAGGTGAAGGCAATCTGTTTGACTTACTTCTATTTTAGCTTCAACAATTCTATTCTATTTGAAAGGTAACACCAATTCAAAAAACATCTTAGCTAGTTTTAGGTCCACTTGCATCTCTTACAGTCTCATGGACATAAGCTAAAATAGCACTAGAAGAATCCTTTGTCAAATCTTTATATCCATACTTTTTTTCTCATGTTTATTTAATACATGGTAAATGTGTCTTTAGATCTTGTTGTTTATTCATCAACAGTAAAATAATAAATATAGGAGAAACATTATTAACTAGAGGTGTAATTCTTTCCTATCGATATGTTGGTCTTGTCCTATTTGTTTTACTACCACAGTTAGGAATTCATTTAGCCTTCTCTTGAGTTGGCTTTTATTTTTGGGATGTACAGCTGTGTTGGCTTTTGTTTATGGTTGGTACTGCTGGGATTGATGGTAGGTATAGAGTCGCTCGACTCCCATTTGAAGAGTTTCCCCGCCTTTATTAATTCAACCATGAATAAAATCATTCAAATTAATGTTGGTTGAAGATGGGGAGCTCGTGGCCCATCCACCTAATCCCTCAATAATCGAACAAAGGAGCTCCAAAGTAGCATTCTCTGCCTTAGAATCCCAGTCAATGATTTTTCTATTACTTGTTTGGATGCTACCTTTATATTGCCCCATAGTGAAGGCTAAGGCAATAGAGTCTATTGAATTTCAAGAACGATACGTATAAGTTAATCAATTTTGTGGGGTGATATCAGAGTCAAGCACACCCCTTAGGCCGAAACTCCCACATAGTAATTGCGAACCTAGCTGTTGTAGCAAGATTCAACCTGATAATGGCTATGATCGAGTTAAAATCCACCAACAGAGTGCTTCCATACTAGCCAAAGGTTTTGGCAAAGACTGCGACTCTATCGTATGAACCACGACCATCAATAGGTGTATTCTATATAACGAGCTATGTTAAATTTAGGATACAGTAAAACAAAAATTTGTTTATAGCTTTGAGCAAGTGTTTTATTACCTCGTATTTGTGTGGGATCAAAAGCCATCTGCTACAAAATAAATCCCACCTATTCGAGCCGAAGATCCAGAGGAGGCGGAATGTCTCAGTGAATTTTTTTTATTCACAGTTGTAAAGCACTACAGATATGCATTATGTAGGCTACAAGTACTTCTTGCCAATTATCTTTTCTAGATAAGCAGCTTGAAGAAGGGGTGTGGCATCATCTTGAAATTGTATAGAATAAAGCCAATACCCTAGTTGGGCTATCTGAGTAAGACTAGAAAGTTGGGCTATTCACCCTCTCTGCAAGCATTAATGTCAAAATTATTAATATTTCCAACAAGATAGGCATCAGTAAACTAAGGGGTACCAATGTTGTTTGGGATCTGGAGAAACTGGGAAATTTTTCATTGCACGTTTCTTATTCATCTCGTATATCACAACCTCCACAACCGGATATGGAATGTTCATCTCTAGGTCATGTATCAATTGTAATGAAAGGAACTCTCCTATGAAACAAAAATCTAAATGATACATGCCTGAGACTCATTTTTTAAACAGTCGTGATTTTAATTATATTTACAAGAAATGAATAACTTCGTGTATTTTTTATTTTCGAGTTAAACATTGTGTTACTGATGTCATGAGTTGATCTAATATTTATGTAAATGTTGTACAAATTCTGTGTGGAAGCATTGATGTTTCCACTCACAATTTATTAGATTCATATGGTGCTCCATATTAGCTTCAAAACAATGCACGCTAGCTCAAGGTTTCCACATATGGGTCAAATCAACACTCTTATTTAGTTTATTATTGTGCATCCTAGTTGATTGCTTGGAACAAAAGACACTTCATTATATAGTGAGCCCTGATTTTCATCATGCAACCTGAGCTGCTGGCCTAGAGTTCAATTGACTCCTCCCAAATTCCAAATTATTCTTGTACAATGGCATTAGAAATAATTGAGGTTTCTTCTTCCCCAATCTAAAGTTCATATCATTCTTATTAGCTACACTAACATGGGAATCCAAAGCAAGTGAAAACCTCATTGCTGAATCTCAGTCCATATCTTCAACAAAAGAATCAGTATTCTCATTATCAAAATTTTATAGCTTAAGGTCCTTATCATTATTTGGAGCAAGTTCAGGTTCTAGCTCGCTTCTTATGCTATCATGCTGATTGAACTTTTCAACAACAACTTCCTTTTTAGTATCATATACTAGAGAACCTTCAAAACTTACAAAATAGTGTTTGAGTTTTTGCTCCAATAACATCTCAAGGGCTTCATGATTTGGAAAATAAAATGCACATATGTTTTAGAACTCATTACAGTATTTAACCAATTCCTGACCAACTTTTTCATAGTCATTAGACTGTTCAAGTTTGTCCTTTATGGCATCAGCATAACACTTTCCCTGATCATTTGTGCCACTAGTCAGCTACCTTCTAGGGTCATCCTATTTGTTTTTATGACTGGGATCAAAGCCCAGTGGCTCTTTGAAGCATGGTGCATCTCTATTTTTGTCAATTCCATTGTGGGGATGATTTTTGACTCACATTTTCACAATAAGATTGATTATATCCATTTTGTCTTTATGGTCGTGGACAACCTCTTCATCAAAATCTAGAGGATAGACAAAACACAGGAAATATGACTTGTATCAACTTTGTGAAATCAATAAATATAATTCAGTTTGTTCATTAGTATTTTGTTTTTGTATTGTTCTGCTATATCTACCTCACCGATTTCAAGAGATTTTTCTTTCATAGCATCAATTCCATCATTCTTTGAATTATTCTATTCTTGACCAAGAACACTAGTGCTGTTGCCCCCAGTTGGAGTGCAAGGTTGTTCTTACTATGGATATATGGAAATAACTTCAAAAGCAACTTCCAGAGCATCTCTTAACATAGAGAGACCGTGAAAGGGGCAAAGTGAGCATCAATGGTATGGGAAAATATTGCTAAGGTAAGTTGTAGTTCCTTCTTAATTCTTCTCATATGTGTTGCTACCAACATACTTTCGAAATAGATCATCCCATTTTTCATGCCCTGGACTAATTGTAAAACATAAAAGTTATTTTTTTTCCAGATCATCAAGAGGCATCCTTGTCCTCAAGTATTGTTCTTCAAACTCAAGGT
This sequence comes from Pinus albicaulis, assembly GCA_034641835.2. Classification (NCBI taxonomy): domain Eukaryota; kingdom Viridiplantae; phylum Streptophyta; class Pinopsida; order Pinales; family Pinaceae; genus Pinus; species Pinus albicaulis. Next base: position 391,301,822 of record CM076580.1, on the reverse strand, counting down.
AGGTCTACAAGGCTAAATCTAAGTTATAAACACTCTTCTCCTCTAATTGGTGATAGTAACGAGGAGACAAGGAATTGTAGTAATCCATCATAGCAATATGATTAATAGGTATAATAACCTCGGCAATAAAGTTCTAAAGCTTAGTAAAGGGAATGCTAAACGAATGCTTCACCACAATTGAAGGTAAGTTTGTTTTCATTTTTGAAAAAGTATATTGGGATTTAAGGTTGCTGAAAGGTTGAATTTAACCAATAGCAAAGTTCGGCCCAAGTGGAAAAGGAATTAGGAGGTAAATCAAAGAAATTAACAGCCTTTCCTTGAAAAAAAATCATCACAGATGTAGAATAAAGGCATGGAGGGTGTTACTTAGACATGTATGACATCGATTGTTGAGGAACCAATAGTAGCAGGACTTGATTAGTTATACCCAAATCCATTTACATCGGTTTCTATTTAGATTATGATGGTGGTTTTCAAAATTTCAATTTGGTATGCCCTATCTTAATATATGTTGTTGACACTAAATGAAAGTGTTTTCTCTTACTTTCTTAGATATTCTTAGCAAGGGCAATGCAAGTTAAGAAATAATACATTCATCTAAGAACATGATCATTTCATCAATGGGAATATCCTGTTGATTCTCCCTCTCTAGGCAATCACAGAATATATTACTGTCATCTCCTTGGTTATTTAGTGACAGTCATCTTCTTGGCTAGTAAGGTGATTGAAACATGCATCTTGTCACCGCAGCATATTTAAATCCTTTCCTCACCCACGATGGATTCATGTTGTTCCTTTGGGTGTATTATTTAACAACCAGAATTAATAACAATTGTTCTCTTCATCTTGGTAAATTTTGACTGTTCATCTCCTCCTAAAATATTTTTCAATTTCAATTTGTTCATGCTAGTCTATATAAACATGCATTTTTTCTTTCTTTCCATATAGTAAAAAGTTTTTACTATGTAGGGTAGGTTGGATTTTTTTCTTTTCTTAAATCTATTTTCAATTACCAAGTCCTATTTTTTGGAAAAGTATAGTTCCTCTCTGACCATAATCTAATGGATTGTTGTATATATTTTACGACTAATGCTTTGTTATCAAATGGCCTCTCTAAGCTAAGGTATACCTATATAAATATAGGTGAGACAACAATACCGAAATTGACTCTCGTTTCATACTTTGGAGAATTACATTGATGAAATCTTAATCTCAATTTTCTGGTTTTAATTTTTGTGCATATAAATCACTATTGGCCAGAACCTAATCATGATCAATATGTACACCCTAACTTTCCCTTTGCTTTTCCTTTCCACTGCGACATGTTTGTAATTAGAAAATTTTAAAACAAATTTATTGATCCATTTCCCTTTGATTTTCAATTTTATTGCAATATTTTTCCAAGTTGTAGTTTCTAAACTGGATTTATTGATTTGCTTCCCTTCACTTTTCCTCTTTTATTACAATATTTTTGCATGTATCGGTTTTAAAAAGGATTTATTGATCTACTTCTCTAATTAATTTCTTGTGTTGTGTCTAAAGGGGAGATTGGCTACAAGTGCTTCGAAATTTCCCGCTTCTGGTATCAAGGATGATGGTGATTATGTGAACAACAAGGGCCTCAAACTAAGGATATATTCTGATGCATGGTATAACAACTTTTTCTTATACCTTATTTGTGGATTTTATTTTCTATGGGATTCTTTCTCTTATAACTATGTGTGGAAAATATGCCTTTCCACAATCTAGGTAAAATAGATTTTCTTTATACTTTAGTTGTTTCTTTTCTTTTCTACGAGATTCTTTCTTTGATAACTATGTGTGGAAAATATGCCTTTCCACAATATTGAACTATTTTAAAGTTCATCAAAGTCCAAGATTCATGAATACATTGTATTTTTTTTTCCATTTTTTAAATTCTCACGATATTCTCCTTTTTATCAGCTACTTCACCTGAAAAAATGTGGCCAAGTTATTTGGGACATGAGCAAGTTGACGCCGATATGTTTTCTTACTGGTTAAAATACTTTTCATTTTGGGTTTTTATATGTAAAATATTACTATTTTTATATTTTAAATTATAAGTAATAGATAATGTTTTTTTCTTCTACAGGGTGCGAATTATCTCAAATACGATAATTGCTACAATGATGGCTCTAAGCCTGAAAGCTTGTAAATATTTTCTCCCATGAATGTAATCCTTCTTAGTTTTTTTTTCAATTCTGCTAATTGGAAGCAGTTGAAGGACAACACAATACATTGAGGAAAAGTGGGAAAGGTTGTTAACTATGTCTTCTAAGTAGTCTAGATAGGTTGAAACTTTAAGGCCTCGAAATCTAGCATCTTTTGTGCATGCAAAAATAAGTGTAATGACATTACTTTGAATCCATGGCTTCAAGCACCACTATTGATTGGATGTGATTTAACATCTATGGACAAGAAGACCTATGGAATATTAAGTAACTCTAAGGCTATTGCACTCAATCAAGGTGAGTCTCTTATACAAATTATTTTGAATATTTATAAATATTTCTATTTAGAAACAAAGGTAGTGTACTACAAAATTTTCATTTCGATAAACCTGAACATGTTCCAACTTACCATAAACTTAATTATATTTCACTATTTCCATAAAGACTCTTCAATTTTCATTCTAACCTTCTTACTTATACGACTAATTCATGCACTGAATGAATGTAATTGTTGAACATGGAATTGCAGGTTTGGTACTAACCATGACATAGGGCGTGCAAGAGGAACATGGTGTGCATGACCGTTGCATTGTCTTTCACCAAGTCCAACCCATGGCATGATCGTGTTGTTCAAGTAGCAATAACTAGGGGCACCATTGCAACTACTGTTGAGTTTCTGGGAAACCTCACTCATTAAGGATTTCTTGTTTTGATTCTCGTTCACATCGTAGATCAAATCGCATTTCTAAGCACAAGTGTTTCAAAATGCAAGAACTTCATAACTACAAATGTTATTTTGGTTTCTCCAACTCCAGCTCAAGGCAGGGACTACCTGCCTTGCAACCATCCTTATTAAATTTTGATTTGAGAGTCATTCATGAATGCATAGGCCGTTGTTCATTTATCACTTTAATTTTTTTATATAAATTAAATCCACACTCGTATATTTGTGGAGATTATATGATGATTTTTTATCTATAATATTATTTATTTTTAATTATATTATATTGAGATCATATGTGTGAATATTGGCTTTAAAAACTATTGGTTGGATATTAACCTTTTTATTTTTAATTATAATTTTTTTACTTTTACATTTAATTATGTTTTATTGAGATGATACGAATGTAAATGTTGACTGGTCACAATAATTTGTTGGATATTAATTATTTTTATTTGTAATTATATTTTGTTTAAATGATAAGAGTGTTAATGTTGGATGTAAGCAATTTTATTTTAGTTAGATAATATGAGTGTCAACATTGGATGTAACACCAATTTGTTAGATATAAAAATAATTGTGACGAATATTGATTAAGCGTAAATGTCTCCCTGATAATTTCATATTAGAGTTAACTTTATTGTTAAACTACTCGGACACTAACATTTATTATGCACGGTCAATGTACTAAATCTTAAGAAAATCACGTTCCGATACCAACATTTATTCTGCACACATGAAAGCCAATGGATTATTTTTGCGCAGAATCGACTGAAGATGGCCCGCCTTGCTCTATTCATGGAAGAATACAGACCAACTAAATGTCCTATGCTTATGTTTGCTCGAGAGTATATAGTTAAATTGGAATCACCGCAAAGATAATAGTGATAAAACCGAACCAACTCATGTAGAAAAAGCCGTAGTCTAATTAGACAGCATTTTTTTTTGTTTTGAAAAGTATGGAAATTTTGGTAAGATTTTAAGAAAATTGGCAGGGATTTTTGTAAATCTATTTATAACTATCAAATTTTAATATTTTGGGTGCCTTAGAAGTTTTTGATAGTGCTGAATCTATTTCCACAATTAAAATTATGATTCAAACACTGTTACCGTAAGATTTCTTAAATTTTTTTAGCCCAAATTCTGGCCAATTTTCACCGGCAATTCCTCGATCTCGTTAAACAACTCCATAGAAAAACTATGCCGCATTCAATCTCTTCTATCTATATATTATTGATTGGAATTAAGAATATTTTATATCAATAATATATTGTTATGAAGATAAGTGTGTTTATTTTTTAATAATATTTTTAGAATTTTAGTTTAAATATTAGGTAGATAGTATAGATTTCACTTTTGGTATTTTGTCCAAATAAAAAATTCATATTTATTTTTAAAATAGTTATTTTTCTTTTATTTTTTTAATTAAATTGATTAATTAATAAAAATATCATATCCATATTTCTATAAAATATTTTATAATATTTTTAGTACTAGGACAAATGTTCATATTTATCTCCAAAGTAGTTATGCTTTTTCCCCTAGTTTTTTTAGTTTTAACCTTTGTTTATATAATACTCCAATTAAATTGATTCATTTAAAAAAAAGATCATATAAACCAGATTCATCTAAAGTGAGTTATGGGTTTTGAACATGTCTTACTGATAGGCCATGGTATTGGTCCATGGTATTGCAACAAAGTCTATTTATAAATTAAGGATAGACATGGGGAATTAAGGGTAAATTTCAATGGTTAACAATATTATTCTATATATTTTTAACTTATATATTAATCACTTTTAGAAAAAAATAAGTAAAAAAAAAAAAGTGATAATTTAGTTAGTTTTTACTGTTTTGTTAATTTAGCAACATGATAGGTATCTTGAAGGAAGTATTTTGTTACTTATTATAGGTTCATGCTTATAGGAATTTACCGGTTATTTACTCTTGTCTATTTTGTAATAGAGCTTCTACAATTTTAACTTAATTCTCAATAATTATTACATTGATAATACCAATTTTCCCTTAACAAAATATTCTAGAATATTCTTAATAGTATTCACAAATTGAAGGCTCAAACTTATTTTCAAATAATGATGTGTTTTTCTCTTTTAATTAAATTAATTAATTAACAAGAAAAACATATGAACCAGTGTGGAATGATTTATGGTTTTTGTGGCATGTAGTATTGATAAAAAATGATATTATCCCATGGTATTGTGACAAAGCCTATTTAGAAATTAAGAATCTTCATGAGTGAGGGTGAATTCTGTATATTTTCAACTGCTTTATTAATTGTTTTTACAAAGAGTAATAAGTTAGTTAATTTTCATGATTTTTTTTAAGGAAAATGGACTGCATCATGATGTAAGTAGTAAGTATTTTTATGATTATATGGATTAAAGGCTATCCACATTTACCATTCATGAAATTTATATAGTGGTGCTAGCATATGAGTGTTATTGGTTATTGACGTAGAACTTATAAATGCATAGACTAAATATAATTATTTTATAAATTAATGTTATCATTAGTTATTAATAATCAATCAAAGAGAAAGTTATGTAAGAATGTATTATATTTATTATAACACATTTACTAGGCTATATCTATCATAAATATGGATTTATCAAACTTGGAGGGATTAAATTTAATGAGGTGAAAACCATGTTTTTAAATTAAGAAGTCATTTGATCCATATAAACACTTAGTAGATCCTGAATCCTATGGATATAGACTAATAAAAAATAATTATATATATATATATATATATATATATATATATATATATATATATATATAAACAATTAATATAATAAAATTGAAAATTCATCCATCCTGGCCATGTCTCAAATTTATAGCTTCCTTCTAGCTTTTAGACTATTTCTAAAGGAACTTGATTGATACTAATAGTTGGAAAATAGGAAAATACTAAGTGAGGGTGAATTAGTATTTCATGACCAATTTTAACAATTAATACAAAGATTTAAATACTCAAAAAACAACCATATAACTAATAGATAAATCACACAATAACACCATAAGCATCATTCACATAGAAGAAACTATTTTTTCCATGGAAACCCATAAAGAAAGAAAAACCCCAAATTTTCTTTTAATTTTGATGTAAAATAAAGAAACATTTTTTTTTAAAATCTTATTGTACATGCAACACAATATAGGAGGATACAAACTATTTTTATTTGGAGGCACACACTTGCATGAAGCACTAGAAACAACATATAGGAGGATCCAAACTATTTTTATTTTGAAGCACACACTTACAGGAAGCACCAACTACCACTATATTCATGCACCAACCTACTAATCTCTTTTAGGAAGATATATGAAAAATACTCCCATCCTCTAATAAATGATTTTAATTTTTTTCCCTACTAACTTATATGATCTTCGCTTTCAAGTACCCTATTATTTTTTATCCTCTCCAACTTTCTTGTAGAAAACAACTTGAATTTTCATCCAATCTCCACCTATAGGATTTTCTTCCCTTGTGTTCCATACATACTTTAGATTTTTAACATTTTAGATCTTTCCCACTAACTTTTCATGTTCATTATTTCTCTCACAAAATTAATTTGATCAAAGCAAGAGAACAAAATTCCTAAATTACAACTCCAAGAGTTATTTTATGCTAGTTACCTCTCATCAGCTGTGTAATTTCTCATTCTCAATTATAATGAGGTAATTAACTTTAGATTCATGTTGTTTGAGCTTTGCTAGTCTCTTTCTTCCAAGTTAAAGCCATTTGAATTCATTGGTATTTGAATCAATATTCATGCTTCATCGCCTTCACCATAGGGGATTTAATCAATTAACCTATGACATATAACATGCATTCATGGAATATTAAACTCTAAAAATCGCATTATTTAACCCCCTACCTACCCAATAGACCTTCCAAATTTAAAAAAATTATACTTTCTCTAGATATTGTTGGTATCCATTTTTTCATTAATTTTTTTTATATCCCTTTATATTATTTCATTAAATTTGAGCTCCATTTTGTATACCTACGAATATAAAAATACTTTATTCACTAATATATGATAAATATATTATGTTATTTTCCCTCAATAGATATCCCCCATTATGAACAAAAATGGTATGGTATTGTTCTCCCGGTGAAGCCATCGTGGCCTTCACATCGCCTTACCCTCAGTTTTAGTTTTTGATATGAATTTTATACTTAAATGTTCAATTAGCTAAGTCAGATTTTTTTGTTGTTGTTGTTGTAATAAAGAATTACTGAGAGTAGGGAGGGGGGTTGAATTAGTAGTTATGATGTTATTAAAATTTTATGCTAAATTTGTATACTTCCTTTGACTTCTCCTAGTTATTTGTATGAGCATATATACTATCATTTAAATATATAGTAAACAAAACCATCCGCATGATCACACTGTTCATCAATTGATGAACACATATATATTGACACTTGTATTTTTTATATGGAAACCCAAACAGAAAAAATATTTGTTTTTATAATGTAAATTCAACACCAGTTTAATTTGATCAATTTTTTTGTGAGAACTGAGTCACATGAGGCCCCAACCTCCTTCAGATACAAATACACCACTTGTAAGAGGCACCAACCTTTTATGAATGTAGGGAACTACCTACTCGAGCCACTGTTCTACTTATCCATTTAATTTTCAAACTAAAAATAGAGGCTAATACATAAAAAACTATAAATATATCTATTGTAATACCATCTCCTTTTCTTCAACTCGATAGTTCTCCTTTGAACTCTGATCTATGCTACTCAACCAGTTCTAGCCTCATCCCTTAGATTTACTATCTCCCAGTTAACATTTGACTTAGTCACACAATCACAACATTGCACTCTCTAACTCATGATAATTATACATTCCCCCATTTTTCTCAACTTCACTCCACAGTTTTGTTCCTTTGGTGCGTTGTGAATGATGTAGCCTTTGTACCTGATAGTATGTTATAACAAGGCATGGTTTTTTGTTGTTCCATAAGGTACTATGCAATCTCCAACCATATTCAATTATGAAGATGGGATTAGTTCACTCAACCATCACAATCGCATTAAATCTATGTAATTTTTGATTTCAGTCTTGACATCTAAGGTAATGTAGAGAATGGAATTTTGAGTATTTCCCTATGTTTATAATTAATTCTTATTCAAATCATGCACTTCAATGAGGAGGTCCATGCTTACAAATTTATCACAATGATTAACATGTACCTCAAGCATGACTTCCATTGTTTTTAATCAACCCTTTTATGCCTAGCAATATTTTTCATTTAATTCCTCATGGCATGAAACAAATATCAAGTATGGCTTGTTTTGTTTGAGCTAGGCCCATTAAATTAGCTCTGCAAGTCATTCTCATTTCTTGTCTATGCCTCCATTCTCTACATTATCCATTGACATTGTTAATAGATGTGGTGGACTTTAAAATTTATCAAAGTCATCAATAACATGGGAAATCCATATAGCTCCTAGGCACACCTTTTAGTGTTGTTCACGATTTCAGAAGGCCATGGGTGAAATTTCTCCATTGGTGATGCAACAATGCGTTTTCTTGACTGCCAAATTCCCATATGATCGACTAGATCAAAAACTTTATTTTCCTGTTGATTTGACTTAGGGCCCTTTATTCATTCAACATTGTAAATTGAATACACGAGAAAAAAATTACAAAAGAAACCTAGGCACAAAATTTTAGGTTCTGCGATATCACTAGTTAAGTTCATGTTGACATCCTCTGTGAAATGCATAACCTCTATATTGTAACATGTATCACCTATATTTTACTCATTACACCACCCAAATATGTTGAATCTACCTTCCACATATCCTCTATACTACCATGTTGTTACACCATTTTTTGGTCATCTAACCTATCGTTATTAGATGGACCCAAGTACACCATGTAAGACCAATTTAACCCTATGTAAAATTACATTCACTATGAAAAATAACTTAGTAAACCACCCTTATTAAGTTGTTTATGGTCTAAACATGAAACCCCATGAGGAAATATTAAATAAATCTACATTTTTTTTATTTTCCTCAGGGAATAATTAGTTAAGAAACAATTTAATTAATATTCCTGGTTATATTTAACCCAAAACAAGGAAATTAATTAGATAAATCATTATTTATCTTATTATTTCCTAAGAATAATTATTTTAACCTTATTTAAAAAATATTCTTTGTTGAATATGACTAATTCACCTTTAAATAATTAAATAAATCATTATTTATTTGATTATTACTCAACCACATCCTTAAAATAATAAATAAATCATTTATTTATTTATTATTTACAAATAAAGGGATTTGACCCAAGTCAAATTTATTTTTTCTCCAACAAATATAATAAAATACTTTATAAAAGTTGGATCTTGATTTGGTTAATAACACTTTAATTATGCGGCAATATCTAGAGTAACTCAATATTTTGTTATAAATAGAAGGGTTTTCCCATTCATTTATCACCTTTTGTTGCCTAAAGATCACTCTAGATCTATACTTTTCGTCTAACTTTGATCCACCATCATAGTCATATTTTGCTACCCTTTTTGTCTGGTTTTTCTACACCGACAAGAGAGAGGAATTTTAGACCTGAAGTTCTTATGACTTACAAGAACACATTCCATTGAGGAGAACTGGTAACACCCTTCTGTGTTTTCCTCCCAAGTGCCATTAATACAAAATTCATTCAACATATTCTTGTCTTGTCTATTAGATGCATGGAGCAAATCTTGTTTTTCTACTGTTTAGTGTCTTTTCATGCATAGATTTAGATTTTTGCAACATTTATCTTGATCACCTAACTATAGATCTGAGGATATTGGCAGCCATATTTTCTGTTAGGGTTGTTTTTTATGCACAGCCAAAGTGGTATTTTTTCATACACTTGGAATTACGATTCATACTAACAACTGGAGAGTCCACACAAGTTTACGATTACGACCATTGTCGTTTTTCTCATCCTTGCGTATCCAGCTACTTCAAACCTTAGGATTTCTCTTCAGCCTCCTTATTTTGTTTTTCTTGATGTTGTTTTTAACCTATAAAATCCTAAAATGAAAAAAATTCTAACTTCTGTGTGTTTTCAGACCTATTGCGCAGGTGATAGACATCAGCCGCAGCTGAGATGACACTTTGTTCTGAAATCTGTTGCCGAAAGTGCTTGAAGTGTAGGTTGCCCTTTTTGGCCCAAAACGTGTGACCTACAGCTTCATGAAGTGGGAATTAGCCAAAAAACTACGACCTCTGCTCAAAACAGGTGAGAAACTATGACCCAGATTTTTTGTGGTAGGTTTTCTAAAAGCTTTCTGGGTTTGTCTGGGCCTCTGTTTAGGGTTTTCTGACCACCGTCTCCACCTTTTTTGGACCTATACTTGTTTTTTTTTACTAAAATAAGTGGGCAACTAGGCCCCTAGGGCTTCAATACCCTCCACACTTTGTGGAAGAGTTTTAGCGGCTGCAGGTTGTCTGAAATTTTCAGAGTGTTCAACCTTTTTTTAGATCTGATACCTCACCTTAATATTGACTTCTTATCCATCCAAATCACCTCATTTAGCCTTGTTTGGGTTTTCCTCTAGGGTTCACTCCATTTCCCTCCAATAGATAGCCTTTCACCACCTCATTTACAACAATTTTTCCTCTAATTGATTGTTGTTTCCTGCACCACTTTCCAGCAGATTTTGACCTTTACATCCTTATGCCTCTCAACCATAGATCTATTGGCTTTTTTGGTGTGTTTTGACTATTTTTTCCGTGCCTACAGACTACTTATTGAGAGGCACGCCTCCTTGAGTTTAGATTATTGCATTACTAAATGTTTATTTACTGTTATTTTAGTTTCATATACTATTATATGCAGGTTTATTTTCAGTTACACAACACACTTTTCTTTTTCTCTACAAACATCTTGGTTTAAAAATTAAAATTTACACACTTTGCACACACACCCTAAGCAAAAAATGTCTTGGTTAACACCGCCAAGAAAAGACTCTAAAACATTGAAATCAATTGATCTTGCACCTCTCTGCCCTTGTTTCAACATTGTAATCAGTTGAGACTGCACCTCCTTGCCATTGTCGGTCTCTTTTTCCCTTGTGCCATGTTTGTGTCTTCATCACTATGCCACCAAGCCGTTTATCCCGAAGACTTCTTGGCCTTCCTCCTCACTTTTCTATAGGAAGATGATCCAGGTGGATATCGGTGGCCACCCACCTATTCCATTGGGACCAGCACCATCAATTCTTGCAGATTTTCACATTCAGCACAACTTACTATTTTTAGCAGGTTTTCGGGTCCTCCACTCTCGGAGCCGTTTTGGGGGCTTAATGATCCAGGGGGATATCGGTGGCCACCCACCTATTCCACTTGGCCCCCCACCATTGTCTCTTTCAGTTTTTCAGTTTCGGCATAACTTACTATTTTTAGCAGTTTTTCGGGTCCTGAACTTCCGGAGCCGTTTTGAGGCCCTAAATACCACTAAATGTAGCATTACAGGGTATCTCTATCCTCGGATCTTTGTTTGTCATGATTTTGGTTCATCCACAAATCCACACTTCATCGAAGTCCATTTGCTAGGCCACACACTGTCAATATCACAGTTGGTCACAAGCATTACAGGGTATCTCTATCCTCGGATCTTCGTTCATCACGGTTATGGGTTAACTACACAAAACCCTTCTCTTCAGTGGTTCTTCATATTCAACAAAGGATTCTCAGGAGGGAACTTCACGCAATGGAGACCATTGCTTCTTAAGGAGGGAGGAATGATCCGAATGGAAAATGGCATCAACTCATGTTATTCATCTACCCATATTATCCATCTACCCATGGAATTTACCCATGGTATTCTAAATGGCATCGACTCATGGTATTCATCCACCCATGATATTTATTCACCCATGGTATTATAAGTGACCCATGGTATGTATCCACCCATGGTAGTCATCCACACATAGGATTTACCCATGGTATTGTAGGTGGTATCTACCCATGGTATTGACCTATGGTATCTAAACATGGTATTGTAACTCAAAAAAGGCTATAAATAACAAGCCTCAGTTTGTAAAAGGATAGATTGTCTGCCACAATGTAGCTTCTACAGTTATTCTCTGTTTTAATAAAACAAGTTTCTTTGTGGTTTTATTTTCTTTGTGTTCTCTTTTTTTAAAATTCTAATTTTAAGATCACGGTTACATCCATTTCAATTTCTTAGATCTTGGGGTCTCCCAAGATCCGGATAAATAATGATCCAGGTGGATATCGGTGGCCACCCACCTATTCCATTGGGACCAACACCATCAATTCTTGCAGATTTTCACATTCAGCACAACTTACTATTTTTAGCAGGTTTTCGGGTCCTCCACTCTCGGAGCCGTTTTGGGGGCTTAATGATCCAGGTGGATATTGGTGGCCACCCACCTATTCCACTTGGCCCCCCACCATTGTCTCTTTCAGTTTTTCGGTTTCGGCATAACTTACTATTTTTAGCATTTTTTCGGGTCCCGAACTTCCGGAGCAGTTTTGAGGCCCTAAATACCACTAAATGTAGCATTACGGGAGTCATCTCTATCTGGGATCTGTTTGTCATGATTTGGTTGTCCACAAACCCACACTTCATCGAAGTCCATTTGCTAGGCCACACACTGTCAATATCACAGTTGGTCACAAGCATTACAGGGTATCTCTATCCTCGGATCTTCATTCATCACGGTTATGGGTTAACTACACAAAACCCTTCTCTTCAGTAGTTCTTCATATTCAACAAAGGATTCTCAGGAGGGAACTTCACGCAATGGAGACCATTGCTTCTTAAGAAGGGAGGAATGATCCGAATGGAAAATGGCATCAACTCATGTTATTCATCTACCCATATTATCCATCTACCCATGGAATTTACCCATGGTATTGTAAATGGCATCGACTCATGGTATTCATCCACCCATGATATTTATTCACCCATGGTATTATAAGTGACCCATGGTATGTATCCACCCATGGTATTCATCCACACATGGGATTTACCCATGGTATTGTAAGTGGTATCTACCCATGGTATTGGCCCATGGTATTGTATCTCAAAAAGGGCTATCAATAACAAGCCTCACTTTGTAAAAGGACAGATTGTCTGCCACAATGTAGCTTCTACAGTTATTCTCTGCTTTAATAAAACAAGTTTCTTTGTGGATTTATTTTCTTTGTGTTCTCTTTTTTTTTTCTGGAATTCTAATTTTGCAGATCTGGTTACATCCATTTCAATTTTCTTAGATCTTGGGGGTCTCCCCCCAAGATCCGGATCAGTAATGATCCAGGTGGATATCGGTGGCCACCCACCTATTCCATTGGGACCAGCACCATCAATTCTTGCAGATTTTCACATTCAGCACAACTTACTATTTTTAGCAGGTTTTCGGGTCCTCCACTCTCGGAGCCGTTTTGGGGGCTTAATGATCCAGGTGGATATCGGTGGCCACCCACCTATTCCACTTGGCCCCCCACCATTGTCTCTTTCAGTTTTTCAGTTTCGGCATAACTTACTATTTTTAGCAGTTTTTCGGGTCCTGAACTTCCGGAGCCGTTTTGAGGCCCTAAACGACGTTTTTTGGGTATGAAAGCGCCAGCGAATTTTTTGATAAAATTTGCCCCGACAGCTGTAGTCCTCGGATAGATCTTTCCTAGCAACGAGCTGTGGAAACGCGTCAAACGGAGATCGGGTGTGAGATTATGCCCCGGGAAGTTGAACCACAATTTAAGCAGGGGCGCCACAGGTTTGGCGCCTCATCTCTCTGATTAGGTTTTTGAATATTCAAATTCTACATTGTTTCTCAACAATAAATAGGCCCTCGCGCCTCATTGTAAAGGAGTTCAGAGGTCTGTAGCCACCACATCTCTTCTCAGAGATTCGCTACCAGCACCCTAGCTATTTTATTTCCATTGTGTCTGTAAGCATCTTTCTGTTATTTGATATTAATGAAATGAAGTGTTATTTCCGCTGCATCTCTGTATTTATGGTTATGTGTTTATTCTGTTGCGTTCCTGCATAAATCCGGATCAGTGGTATCAGAGCGGGTCTGCTCTTTCTTTGTTTTCTTTGCATGTCCCCAACGCGGTCAGGGTATAAGGAGTTAGGGCTCGATCTGGTTGAACCCTTGCAAGATCAGCCTCGCAAACACCGACGACCTCCCATGGCGGAAGAAAAGAAAGACGAGGGATTAGGAAATCCTATCAAAATACTGCTCGAGGAGGCGCTCGAGAAACAAAGGAACGCGATGATGGATAAATTTTCTCAAATCCTTCAACGACTGCCCACATATGGCGCATCTGCATCCAACAACCACTCTGGAGGCGCCACTCCCTTCAAGGTACAGGTAAACTTTGACATTCCTATATTTGAAGGAAAAATATATGCGGTGTTGTAGGCAGATGGACAAATTTGCTGAAAGGGTATTTCTCGGTCCATGACTTCTCTGACCGAGAAAAGATTATTTTTGCACTCCTCAAAGCCGCCGCCCATGTCAAAGACTGGTGGGAAACCTACCGTGAGCAAGAGGGCGAAGGGGAACCCTCTCTGTTCTCGACCACACCCACTTGGAATTCGTTCCGAGACGGCATCAAGGAACAATATTACCCTGTGGGGAGCTATGAGGACAAATACATCAAATGGACCACGCTGCGGCAACAAAAGGATCAAGATGTGCACGAACTGACGAATCTGTTCCATACCCTGCGCACAAAGTTGGGTATTAAAGATTCAGAGAGACATTTGGTGCTCAAGTACCGCGACTGTCTACACAAACACATTCAGGAGGAAATGGAGTTCCTCGACATTACATCGCTTGGCACGACATATCGCTATGCCGCCAAGATCGAGCAGAAATTTAAGCAAAAGAAGCGAGACTTTGGATCTGCGAATCCGAAAGGTGCCCCCGAACCGAAGAACAAGGGGCAAGGCCAAAGAAATGCGACTCAGAACAATACCACAAATCCAAAGAAGGACACAGGGAAGTGGTGTGAATTTCATAACAGCCCCACTCACAGCACAAACGAGTGTCGGGCCAATCAATCTTTGGTGGCTGAACTAAAGGCACCCGAATCAGATGCATTTTCTGATCCTGAGTTAGAACCAGACAAAGGTAATGACAAAGGGAAGCGGATCATTGATGCGGATCCCAGTGCCATTGTTGCCACCACCAAGATCCAGAAGGAGGGTCCAGAGGATCCAGAGGAGGGGGAGCGCCTCTTCCAGTCGCAGATGTGGGTGAAGGGTTCTCGGCTGCAGTTTCTCGTCGATAGCGGAAGCCAAAAGAACCTCATTTCAGCAGACGTCGTGAAGCGGCTCGGCCTACCAACCATAGCACACCCGCAACCGTATACCATTGGGTGGCTCCACCCAGGGAGAGATCTCCGCATCCGCCAGCAGTGCCGACTTCCATACGGTATCAAGCCATTCACGGATGAGGTATTGTGTGATGTTGCTCCTCTTGATGTAGCTGATGTATTATTGGGCCAACCATACTTATGGAGACGACATGCTGTGTATGAGTCTAGGCCTCATGCTGTTATTATTACTTTGGGAAATAACTTGTACAGGATACCGGAGGTAGTACCGCCTCTTGCCATCTCTTTGACTACTGCAAAACAACGCAGTAAGATTGTCTCCCAGACCAGGAAATTCATTTTCCTTACAACTCGCTCACAGGGAAAGAAGAATATTGTGGCCACAACCTCGAAACAGGGCTCCCTTTCACGGCTGCAGCAGATGGACAAAGTCATGGAGGAATACGATGACAATTTCTCCTCACTCATAGAGGTTCCTCTACTCTGTCAGGACAAGCACTCCATTGATCTGACTCCCAATGCACCACCACCTGATGTTTCCATACATCCTGCAACTACACATACAGAATCCAAACATGTACTGTATGAGGCTGATAAAGAAACCAAATTTACTAAACGCATCCAGCATGTCCACCCGCAGGTCCATGGCATCTTCAACACATCTAATACTCAGGTCAATAGAATTTTCCTCATCTCATGGAGGATCTCAACGCAATGGGGACCATTGCTTCCTAAGGAGGGAGGAATGATCCAGGTGGATATCGGTGGCCACCCACCTATTCCATTTGGACCAGCACCATCAATTCTTGCAGATTTTCACATTCAGCACAACTTACTATTTTTAGCAGGTTTTTGGGTCCTCCACTCTCGGAGCCGTTTTGGGGGCTTAATGATCCAGGTGGATATTGGTGGCCACCCACCTATTCCACTTGGCCCCCCACCATTGTCTCTTTCAGTCTTTCAGTTTCGGCATAACTTACTATTTTTAGCAGTTTTTCGGGTCCTGAACTTCCGGAGCCGTTTTGAGGCCCTAAACGACGTTTTTTGGGTATGAAAGCGCCAGCCAATTTTCTGATAAAATTCGTCCCGACAGCTGTAGTCCTCGGATAGATCTTTCTAACGGGCTATTGAACGCGTCAAACGGAGATCGGGTGCCAAAGTTATGCCCCCGGGAAGTTGAACCACCAATTTACCCAAACGGGCGCCCACAGTTTTGGCGCCTCATCTCCTACGGTTAGGTTTTTGGACATTTCAAATTCTACATTGTTTCTCAACAATAAATAGGCCCTCGAGCCTCATTGTAACACAGTTCAGAGGTCTGTAGCCACCACATCTCTTCTCAGAGATTCGCTACCAGCACCCTAGCTATTTTATTTCCATTATGTCTGTAAGCATCTTTCTGTTATTTGATATTAATGAAATGAAGTGTTATTTCCACTGCATCTCTGTATTTATGGTTATGTGTTTATTCTGTTGCGTTCCTGCATAAAATCCGGATCAGAAAACTTACTCCTCTGCGTAGGATTTGAGTCATTCCTCCGCCGAATCTACACTCTGACTCTTCTTATGGTTCATTGGGTTCTCTTTCTCATTTCGCCTTTCGTTCTTCCCCTGTCACCTTCACCATGTCTGGTGCAGGACCTAATGTTGGTGGTAACTCAAGACCTTATGCTGGGGATACCACTAGTGGGACTGCAACAGACATTACCCCAGCAGTGCCCTTGTTCCCTTTCATGGTAGGCCTCAGCCTTCCCGATTTTGACCATTTGATAAATGACCCTATACACCATGATGCTAGTTGGAAAGCTATGCAAAATAAGCTCCCTTCCGACATCCCCAAGTTTGAAGGTCTTGATGGAGAAGATCCTGCAAATCATGTTCAATCTTTCCACATGGGGCGTTCGTCTAACTCCATTATCGATTACTCTATCCATCTTCAGTTGTTCCAACTTACACTTACAGATGAAGTTTCTAAGTGCTATGTTGATCAAGCCCCTTCCTCTCATACCACCTTTGCGACTCTTGCTTGAGCTTTTCTATCTTCCTGTCAACTTTCCATTCATTATGACACTTGTACTGAACTCTTGACTTCCTTCTATCAATCGTCTACGACCCACCTATCCGACCATGTCGAGGAATGGTAGAGAAGAAAGAGCCTATGTCGAGCACCTACCTTCGAAGACTGTGTCTACATGGACTGGTTCCTTAGATCTCTCTTGCCACCTATCTGGAAAGATGTTGCATCGCACTTTCCTCAAATGGAAGAAGTCACTCTCCAAATTGCATTAAAATATGACCTGATCAATGTTCATTCGTGTTATGTTTATACCGTTCTACCTGATATTCCCAGATCCGGTGGTGCCAACGCACCAGGAGAATCTCACTCCACTAGTGGTATCGTTAGATCTCTCTCTAATCCATACGCTCGACCTCTCGTGGGCTATGGATTTCGTCAAGGAGGGCCAACATATCCTGCACTTTTCCCCCTCCCGGTAGCACGTATCCACGATACGACATGCCTCCTTTTTTTGCCCAAACTCCTATTTACCACACTGTTACCTAACCTCCTTATTATCCATATCCACAGACTGGTGCTCCAGCTCCTCCAACATTAGCACCACCCCCTCCCTTGCCTTCTCAACCCCCACAACAAGAGCCACCACCCCCTCAGGGGTAGGTGTATGCATAGCAGGGCGTGACTAATCCTCCTCCCTCCAAAAAGAAGAGGAAAGGCACTCAAAATCAACCTAATTCCAGTAATCCTAGACATAATCCTCAAGATAATGCTCCTAACACTACTAACCAACAACAGGGAACTCATCCCAAGCAGGATAGGCCAGTTTGTATGAACAAGCCCTGTTCTTGTTGTGGTGTTTATAGTCATTTCACACATGATTGTCCTCTTTTACCACAAATGCACCAGATGTGGGAGTCGCAAGAAACATTGTGAGGACAACAAGCCTCCCCTTCCATCCCTCCCAGTGCTATGCCTACTCAATTGGTTGTGCTTACTAATCGTTTCCCTCAGTAAGGATTTCTGGCTACCCAACCACTTGAAGGTTAGGTGGCCACTCAACCTCTTCCATCTGGCACCTTCGATTACCAGTTTCTCATGATGAGCTCTGATAAACCTCTAACAGTTGATATCAATATTCAAACCCAATCACGTCAGTACAACAAGCCTCCCTCTATTTCTTTCCATGAGCCTCCTCCTTCGGTCTCTACAAAGTCTCTTTCGACACCTAATGGCCCCTCAGCCTAAGGTGGAGGTTCATACCAATATCCCTAAGCGACCACTATACTGAAATGCTACTTCTGGTGAAGCTGCCCATTTGCATATCATAGTAGATGATTTGGTACAATCCCCTACTTCAATTTCAATGTTGGAACTCCTCCAGTCGTGCCCTTCACAACAAAAAAGCTCTACTATTTTCCATGGGTGTTGTAGGTCCTTCTGACGATTGATTTATTGCCTTTGATATTGGCTGGTCAGAACATCCTGCTCTCCCTACTTTCGTAGCCTTCCAAATCCCAGTCAAGATCCTGAACGCCAACATTTCCAAATGCATCATTGATGAGGGGGCATCCACCTGCGTGATGTACGCTTTGGTTTGGAAGCAAATCAGATTTCCTGAGTTGGCTCCTTACACGATCACTCTTCGAGCATGAGATGGCCATGCCTCCTAGCCCATTTTCTTATTCCGCAATTGTCCTATTACTCTTGTGGGAAATATTGTTTCCCTTGATGTAGAAGTCATAAATCCCCCCTTAGATTAAAACATTCTATTGGGTTGTAGCTACAGCTATGCGATGCTTGTTGTCCTATCTATGGTTCACTGCAAGATGTCGTTCCCTCATAACATAAATATAGTCACCATTGACCAGTTGACATATTAGGAACCGAAGTCTCAGACCTCCCCTGAGTCAAGCATCTCTTCGGTGGCCAATAAGCAAATCGTCGATCCTTTGACTAGTGTCTCACCCAGAGTCTAAAAATATTCCTCATGGATTGGTACATTCCCTAGTCCTCCTCCTCTTGTCTCTGATCCTAGCACATCAAATGTTTGCATGATGCAATCATCTCGGGCTATCCTCAAGAGGCCCACTTTGACTAGTCAGTAGCCTCCTTGCCCTCTGTAGCCTACTCCTAGCCCTTCGATTCAACCTTCTGGACCTCCTCATCCTGGCCCTTCACCTTCAGCTGGTACTCATGAGACTCTTTATCCTCCTAGAACAATTCCTCCTAGCTTTAACCATTTTGGAGCCATCCCGCCTGGTCATTACCCCTCCAGTAAAATACCATTCCTAGGCCCCCCTCCCAAAGTCTACACGGTACCTGTTAGGGCCACCCTTTCTCTTCCTAGCCTGACCCTTCGGATTCCTATCTAGTACCTTGATCCTCCAGTCGCTACCGCACTTGGTCAACCCAAACCTTATCTTGCCTTGAATCTGGTTCAACCAATCCCCGTGACTTCTCCTGTTGCAATAGTGCCTGAACCACCTCAACAGGAACCACCTCCTATTGCGACTGCTTTGGGTAAGAAGGGAAAAGCTCCCAAGAGGGCCTCAAAGGACAAGTCTACCCCGATAAACCCTGCGCCTCCCCCCGCAAAGCCCTATGCTTTGTGTGATGTCGTCAGCCATGCCACCCATAACTGTCATGAACTGCCCCGTGTCAAGCCAATGGTTAAAGTTACGTTCCCTAGATCTACGGTCATTGAAGCCTTTGTTTCTTCCTTGACTAGAGCCATGAATCTTAAAAATATTGACACTAACCAACCTTGTGATTTTTGTGATCTCCATGGCCATTATTCTCATCATCATCCCCACCTTACACATTACCGTGCCTCTTTAGAGGTAGTTTGGGAGTACGCAATTGAACAAAACCAATCCACCTCTCCCATACCTACACAGTATGTTGTAGGCTAGACTGAGGATTTACCCGCTCCCACTGACAATCCCCCTCCTGATGTCGAGATGATGGAACCTGCGATCACTATCCTCTACCTTTCATCATCCATGAGACCCTCGGTGGAAGCTCCCCCTGAATCTTCCCCTGTTGTTTCGCTAGACCTCCTTTTAGTGATCACCCTGGGCTCAACATCAGTAGATCCCTTATCTGGTTGTTCTTACGTGATCCCCCGTGACAACGCACATGTGAACCTTTCTTCTCATGATGATGAGTCAAGTATATTCATCGCATCATGTGGTCTCTGTTGCTCCTGTCACTCCATCTTCTATTGTGATGATGACATCATGGAAGCCAAGTCCACCCCTAACTTCATCTTTCCTGGCTATAAATGAGATGACATCATCTATGCCTATGGTGACCTTCATGGCCTCAGCACAAGCTACACCTTCGGTACCTCTCACACCCCACCTCACCATCAGCGTGTGAGTAGTAGACATCCTACCCAGATCACTCCCTCCTCCGGAGTGAGTTTGATTCCTACTTGGCACTCAGGTTTCCAGCATTGTTCATCATCCTCCCATTTATTGCCTTGTGGTACCTTTCAGATGGACCTCCCGTCCACACCTTATATCGGTTTTGCTGATGGTGCAAGTCTCTACTCTTGGAATTTAGCCTTGGCAGGTTGGGCCATCTTCACCCCCTTCCACTCCCTTCTTCTTTCAAATGGTGTATTCATTGGTACTGCTACCAATATTCATGCCAAATATGATGCAATGTGAGGTTTATTCACCAATGCCCTTTCACATCGCATCCTCCACCTTCATGTTCGTTTAGATTCCCTTCTTCTTGTCATGCAATTGAATGGTGTTTATCTTGTGCATAATCCTATCCTTTTTAGAAGATATTTACGAGTGAAGTGTTTGATGCATGAATTTTAAATTATTACATTCATTCATGTACCTAGAGCACAAATTCACTATGAAGATAGCATTGCAAACCGCATCTAGATTGGTATTTAGCACACGCATTTAACACAAGACAATAACATAAAAATATCAAAACAATGCATATCCATAATATGTGTTGTATAAAATGTTTTAGAGTCCGTAAAATCTAATACATATGAAATTCCCATAGCTATTACAAAAACTAAAAACTAGGGGCACCACGTGCCCCTACACACTAATCACTATCTGGAGGATGTTGAGCCAATGGCTCTACTCCCACATCTTGTAGATCACGCATCCCTTTGCCATGTGCTACATGACCCCTCGCCACTCTGGTGGTAGACTAATACATGGATCTATGTATTATTCCTCTAATTCTTGCCAACCACGCTTTGGAACACCAGTCAGAAGCCCCTCACATCAATGGTGGATTTCCCCTAGGAGGGTCTCTACATCCTCATTTTACTGTACCCTTGATCCGCTAGGTTCTACTGCTCCTGATACTACAGGTCTTCCCATATACCTGGTTGGTTTTACCTGTGCTATATTTACATACCAAAAGTGGAATAATCAGTACCATATACAATATTTTGAAACTTCACAATGCACATAAAAAGGTTAGCGATTTTTCACTTACCATTGGGCCCCCATACACGACCAGGAGGCAATGGAAAATTTGGGTCCCCAAAATAGCTCATCCCACTATGGGGATAGTCATCTATGTACAATGGCATATGATTCCAATGCATAAAGAACTCAGGTCGGAACATCCATCCGACTGCTCCACCTCCTCCTCTACATAGTATTCAACCCTACCAGCGCATCCTAGGTTGTCTCAGGCCCCCATCCTGGAGTTGTATATGAGGTCAAAGTGTAGGGGTCTTCTCAAAGAAGAACAAACGTAAAATTATACCATATGCATTGTCATGGTTCACTTGCCACTTGCATAGCGACAACAGTCGTTTCAATGACAATAGCATCATCTGGGCCCACCAAAAGTACATCCCACCCAACACACTCTCCACAAGCATGATCTGCCTTCCGATGATGTGGTGGAGTACCTGGTTGCCCAGGATCTGCAACACTGCTACAGGCACAACACAGGTCTCTAACCTCTCTAGATCCCCGATGGGTATCTGAGTCCCATTTACTTGGAGACCTGGTCGAAAATGGCGCTCTATAAACTCCATCATGTTCCTCCCTCATAGTAACATTGGCTACGTATTCCCAACCATCCCAAGTGGTGGAAGACCAATCAAGAAATATATATCCTGGACCGTCAACTCGGTCTGGTGCACCTGCACTATAAAGACCTCATGGTATAGATCCCAATAGCGGACAATCCAGGCCAATAAGGGCTCTCCAGCTCTCATCAGAGGGTTCTCCACAAACTTCAGAACCCCAAACCTGGCCAATGAACTGCGGACACCCTAATCCTCCTAGATCTCCGACCGTAATGCGCCTAGGTCCCTTTCTGTACAGTTGATCTGTAATTATAGCATATCTACACAAAACCACCATATTTTTCAGTGTATAGATAGAAAAATATTATATCGGAACATAAAACCCTAGTGCTTAGACAAAAAAAACACAAAAAAACCCCTCCCTAACAGGTCACACTTTTCCGTCCCAAACCTGGGACAGATCGCAGTTTTCTGCTCAAAACCTACTACTCCTGTCACACTTTTTGGGCCGTGAAGAGGAGCAAGGGTCCATTTTTTAGCCCTAGGGATCTAAACTAAACTTTCAAACCATTGAAATGAAAGAGTAGGGTTAGGCCTCTTACTTGCAACTGACAGATCTCGATTCTAACTGTCGGTTTGTCCACTATGATCGCCACAAGATTTAGAGTCTTCTCTCCTCTCTACATTCACCATAGCTCCACATGAAGATGTGTGAATTTGGAGGTAAAATGCCTTATTAAAAGAGAAACCCCTTATTTTTCTTTCGCCTGCTGCAGCTGAACCGTAGCTCAGTTTTCCAAACTATTTGTACCATTGGAAAGATCTCACCGAGTCCTGAAATGGGTATTTGTTAGTTTTTCATGATTTGATACTTCACCAGGACACATTTTTTCCATGAAGGGTAACTTCACCACTCCTAAAAATTGAATTTGTTCACCTGCAACACTTGTACTTGTGGGCACCCCTTTGCTTTCATACTTGTCCATCCTTGTGTCAATCTTCGTTATGAGTAACCATCATGTACTCATGTTTTTATGCTCCCCATTGGGTCTTTTTTTGTATGGAAACACCATTGAGTTGCCCATGTTTAGAGCATCTGAGTTGAGTCATCATTACATTCATGAAGTCTATCTCAAGTCCCTTCCTATCCCGTTATAGTACTCCATCCTTCATTTCTTTGTTCCTCTCTCATGTCACACATTATGACCTTCAGTCCCACTGTCCCCTATCCCTCATGATATTGTGTCCATCGTGGCCAGGTCATCCATGCCCTTTATGCTCTATCAAGGGAATTCGTCTGTCCACTACTCAGTACCCTCGATTTGATCATCATCCCTGGTGTCATTCTATCAGTTGGTATATTATTTTCTCTCGTGCCTTAGTTGAGGATCCCTTATTGCCTCACCTATGGCGAACCTCCTTCTATCAACATCAGCTCATTCATTCGAGAAGACAGGTCTAGAGGGCGGTGTACCTTGGTTCCAGCTTCCACTCTTGTTTAGTGCCTTCGATCAGGCAAAGGGACACCTTATTTCCCTTTGACGTGATTTTTTCTCAGCTCCAGTTCCTTCCAACATGTTCAAGATCCATATACTTAATGGTCCAATGATGCAGCAGCTGATATCAGTGATTCTTGGTTGTGTGTGAGATGTCTCAGCCCTCATGAGGGGGTGGCCCAACAGGTAGGCCCCCACATTCCTCGATGACCTCTTCATTACAGACTTTGATGAAGCTCCATAGATTTGATGATGTCAGCCTCAGCGACTTGTAGTGCCTTTTTGATTGCATGTATCAGTCACATTTTCAAAGCCCTTTCATGTTTATAATGGCATATAGGTTGTATTTATACTTCAAGTACTTGGATATTATTGTACAAGTCCTGGCTATTATCCTAGGCACAATATGTATGTGGGATTGATTATCGTGTTGTTTATCTGACTCATGTTTATGCCATCATGTACCATATTGTTCAGTCCCTTTGTTTATTGGACGCCTTATTCTTTGTACTTTGTCTCGACGGGCATATGTATGCCTTCCCCGCTGCCTATAGCACAGGTACTCACTCATCAAAGAGACTTGTCGCACCTATAAATATTGCCTCTACAGGTTCTAGTCCTCTTAGCACTTTGGTCTACCTTATACTTCTCTCTCTTTTACTTCCCCTTCGGTGTCTAGTGATTAAGTTCTTACAGTGTACTTCGGTCATAAGATTAGCTCCTAACACTTGCACGCTGGGGGGAAATGTGTTACACCATTTTTTGGTCATCTAACCTATTGTTATTAGATGGACCCAAGTACACCATCTAAGACAAATTTTACCCTAAGTAGAATTGCATTCACTATGAAAAATAACTTAGTAAACCACCTTTATTAAGTTGTTTATGGTCTAAACAGGAAACCCCATGAAGAAATATTAAATAAACCTGCATTTTTTTTATTTTCCTCGAGGAAGAATTAGTTAAACAACAATTTAATTAATATTCCTAGTTATATTTAACCCAAAACAGTGAAATTAATTAGATAAATCATTATTTGTCTTATTATTTCCTAAGAATAATTATTTAAACCTTATTTAAATAATATTCTTTGTTGAATATGACTAACTCACCCTTAAATAATTAAATAAATCATTATATATTTGATTATTACTCAATTATATCCTTAAAATAATAAATAAATCATTTATTTATTTATTTATTATTTACAAATAAAGGGATTTGACCCAAGCAAATTTCTTTTCCCTCCAACAAATATAATAAAATATTCCATAAAAGTTGGATCTTGATTTGGTTAATAATATTTTAATTATGCACCAATATCTACACTAACTCAATATTTTGTTATAAATAGAAGGGTTTTCCCATTCATTTATCACCTTTTGTTACCCAAAGATTACACTGGATCTATACTTTTGGTCTAGCTTTGATCCACCATCATAATCATATTTTGCTACCATTTTTTTCTAGGTTTTTTACACCATCAAGAGAGAGGAATTATAGACCTAAAGTGCTCCGGACTTATAAGAACCCATTCCATTGAGGAGAATTGGTAACACCCTTTTGTGTTTTCCTCCCGGGTACCATTAATACAAAATTCATTCAACATATTCTTGTCTTTTTGATTGGATGCATGGAGTAAATCTTGTTTTCCCCCCACTTAATGTCTTTTGATGCATAGATCTAGATTTTTGCAGCATTTATCTTGATCACCTAACTGCAGATCTGAGGATATTGGCAGCCATCTTTGTTCTTAGGGTTATTTTTTATGCACAACTAAAGTGGTCTTTTTTGGTACACTTGGAATTAAGATTCATTCTAACACACGTCATGCTGAAGTCATCTCCCACTTTTTTTGTCAATGCATCAATATGCTCCAATCACATTAAACTATTTTTTCCCCTGTACGGAGTCCCACACAGGTTGGGTGTTGGGAGTTGGGGCTTTTCTCTCCCACTAAAAATTACTGCATGACCCAACCTCTAACTGGTCAGAACTAGGCCCACTTCCCGAATTGGTTAATTAAAAATTAATTCACATGCCCATTGAGCTACATTTTTGTCCATGTTTTTATGATTTTTTATCAAATAAATACATACTTTTACATGGTGTTTTTAATCATTATTCATCCATTATGTTGTTAATTAAATGAGTTTAGAAACAATATCTATTAATTTATAGATTCTTGTTATTAGTTAATTTTATGAGTGTTTTTAATAAACTCCTTCATGGTTGTCGGAAGGTTCAGTGCAAGAATGCATTTGAGTACGAATTCAAAAAATGTATAAACACAGCAGTTGGGTAGTTGAGTATGAGATTTTTGCAGGTGAAAATATCAATTTTGCAACCAAATGTAGTAGAACCTATAAAATTTGAGACATGGGTTTTGTTTAGAGCACTATTTTTCATATAACCCAGAAACCATTTGGAAAAATTCGGTTTCATGAAGGAGTTATCTTCAGGGGAATATTCCATAAAAAAACCATTTCTGAACATGGACGTATTGGGTTCTCTGTCCCCAATAACAAGAAATTGTGTTAATGTGACCAATTATTCTGCTCTCTTATAATGTCTCCAAGTAGGCAGTGGTTTTTCCTAAGTATCGTATCTCAATGGAACATATAGCAATCAGAATATATATACACATTAATTCTATTTGTCAGTTCAAGTAGAAATATGAGATGGCCCTTGTGAAGTTGCTATAGGTTTCTGCAAGAAAAATTTAATAAAATCAAAGGTAAGGTAAAAATGAAGGAGCAAGTGAAATAAGTTACGGAGATTCTCCAAATGGTTCACAATCAGGACATAAGACACACTTTGAACAAGGATCTATGGAAGTGGACAATGCTCAAAATGGTAATCCAACAACTCAAAATGGATAAAGTTCAAACACTAATAGCGCATCTAGAGAAGAAGTAATAACTATTAGTTCAATCTCAATCATGGCAATAGTGGAAACACATCTGTTGGGTTCATCTACCACTATTACAATTACTTTCACCAACATCAACATTGGCGTAGTCTATTGGTGTGTGACAACTCCTACACCTCTTTC
The DNA here is from genome assembly GCA_034641835.2 of Pinus albicaulis. Classification (NCBI taxonomy): domain Eukaryota; kingdom Viridiplantae; phylum Streptophyta; class Pinopsida; order Pinales; family Pinaceae; genus Pinus; species Pinus albicaulis. The sequence goes on along the minus strand of CM076580.1, from coordinate 391,274,951 downwards.
TACTATGTGTGGACAACTTCATGTATCACCAACAACAACAACTATCATTTCTTCTACTCAGAACATGCTAGCTATGGGAGCAGAGTTATCCCTACAAAATGGAGGAATATTGTGACATATCTTCTTGATTTTCTTGAATGGGAAATCTCACAATATGAAGCACAAAAATAGGATGCCATTAATTTTCTACAGTTCATCAAGAGAGATTTGGAAATTTTGATAAATTTCTAGAGCCAGGATGCCATTGTCTACCATGGTTTTTGGGAGTAGGATTGGAGGTCATCTTTCCCCACAAGTATAGAAGCTGGATGAGCGATGTAAGTCGAAGTCAAAGGATAGAGTATTCATGATTGTAATTACATTTTTGAAATACCTCCCTCTACAAAGAACCCTCCCTCTTGGACACAGACTCTCTTTACCTTTAATTTATCTTGTCATCTGCATGGGCAGATTGATATTAGAATCACAAGCTCCACGATGTTCAACGTCCAACATTGAAAGGGTTAGAACCTCATCGCGTTGTGTGCCAATTCCAGTTGTGTGATGCCCAAGGCAGATGTGCATTGTCTCTACCAGCAAGGCCAAATGATCAAGTCTTCCAGAAGCTAGGATCGACCCAACTAGAACTAAAAATGTGAATAAAATCTTCTCATTCTGATTTTTCCCATATTGGATTAACTTGAATCGTAATGTTGTATCTTAGGCAACAATTGACTCTTAATTAGAGCAGCTCGGCTACTATAAAATGTGGGGCTGCACACTAAGGATTATTAATTTCTATTTCTTAGATGTAGAGAATTAGAGAGTCCATCCATCAATTAGATAGGGGAAGAGGAATTAGTTAATCCGTCATGGAGAGAGTAGAATTTCTCATATGCAAAATCGATTTTTCTCAGATGTAATTAGGGAGGAATTAATGTGAGTCTGTCAATTAGATAGAGATAGGATTGATAGGAATAAAAGGCAGAATGTCTTAGATGTAAAGCAAAATTTCTCATATGTGAGGTCAAATATCTCAAATGTAGAACCAGAATTAATTTCGAAGATGTAGAACCAACATCCAATTTACAGAGGAGAAGGAATTGTAATGGAGCGGCAACAAATGATCTATTTATTAATTAATATTTGACTGGATGTTTTGATTTAATTTAATAAATTTTGGCTTCTACATTTTTTTTTATATAAGCACTGTAATGTTTATTTTTAAACATTGAGCTAGTTCAGGACTTGCTCCAGGCAGTGGCAAGGATCTACCACAACCTGGAGTTGAGTCACTCATTCTTCATAGATTTAGGAATTGTGATTTAGTGTAATTTGTAGAATTATATTTTGTTTTTTAGTTTTTTTAAATATTATCTCAGATTTCCTAATTTTGCACTTGGATAAATTTTTTTTTTTCATTTCCGGATTTGATTAAGAAGTTAGAACATATTTTAATTCTTTGAATTTTAGTAATGGTTTGCCTTACTTAGTTTCTTTCGATCGTTTGCAGGATTTAATTTGATTTGTATATGTATCCCAGGACTTTTTTAAATAATTATATTTATTTTTAACTAGAATCATTCTTGTTTTTGTAGTGTAATCATTTCTTTATAAGAGAAAGTTTGAGTGCTGATTTGATTGTGCAGGTAAAAAAAGCAATTCAAATGCAACATGATTTAGTTAAGTTAGATGATTTGTTTTTGAGGAGTAAGCTTGTTTTTGGATGATTCATTTAATCTAGATTAAAATATTTGAATTGAAGGTTTCTCATAGATTAATTGTAATGTATTCTTAATAGCATGTTTTAAATGTTATTTTACATAGAGTGAAGTAGTTTTCTTCTAGCAATAATTATAACTTTCCTTTGTTAATTTGAATCTTGAATTTATTATGAAGAGTATTTCTAGTTAGTTTAATGTGTGAGGTTGTCTTTAAAATAATGTGTGACCTTTTTTCTTATCTTAAGTTTAGTTTTCAAATGTTAGTTTCAAGTTAGTGAAAGGAGAAAATAGGTTAAAGTTTTCAAGATATCATAGGAGACTTAAAAGTAGAATTCGATTGCGAGAATCTCATATGATTTAGAATTGCTTTGTATTTCCTTATTGTTTAATCACAATATGGGGTTTCCTTGATAGAATTAGTTAAGTAGGTTCCCTTTTCAATATTTTTTATTTTCCATCAAATGTGTGTTTCATTCTAGTACCTAGTTTATCATTACAAAGGAATATTTATACTCTGACCATTAAGCTAGCCAAGACGTAGTACAACTCGTGTTTACGACTCTCGGATTGATAATTAGTATTGAGAGGTTTAATCTGACAATTAAACCACCCAACATTTTGGCACTGTTGCTGGGGAGTTGTATTTTGGCTCAGGTAAAAATTCTCTCACAGAGTTTCAAGGATATTACAAGACATTAGAGGGCAGAGAGTGTACGGTAAGATGTGAGTGAAGAGCCACATATCCAGTTTTGTGGGGTTACTATAAATTCTGGCCATCTTGCGTATCTCTTGAACTTTTATTTCCTTTATGTGTAGAAGTAGAAGCAGGATTTAGACATTTAATTTATAAATTTCCTTTTTTTTCATAGATTAAATAGTACTTTGATTCCGCATTTTCCTTTCATTCAAGTGTGGTGAGCTTTATTTCATCCAATAGATTTTAAAATTCATTTATCTTCAGAATCCAATCTCCAACATTATATCATTTTTTGGGCACTATAAGAACCCTTGTGTACTAATCCATGTGATGAAAAAATGTACCAGTTGGATTGTTGAAAACAAGAAAATGGTATTTTGAGGAATCATTCAATGAGGAGTTTTCATGTTGCTAGAGAGACAGACAAGTCATCCGATGAAGAATTCACAAGTGCAGAATTTAATACTTTGATTGAAAATAAATTTAATATAATTAAATATTTTATTTCGAAATTAGATGATTTGCAGGAACAAAATAAGGATGAAGAATCACTGCCTATCCTTTGCGCCAACTATTGAAAGAAACACTACCTTGGAAAGTGTCCACTTCGCAATCTAAAAGTTTGTGAAATTGGCGAGGATGGTCATGCAACTGAACATTACGCATCACTGCCACAGTTACCAAAGGTAGTCAGGGAATCAAGTAAGGAACTGAATCAAATTCTAGGTATAAATCAATACCCAACACCATTTGATACTTGTAATAATGACTATTCTCCTCAGCAGGCTCCTCAACATGTTTATAATCTTGCAGTTTCATTGCAAATTTCTGATCCTCCTCCAATTGAATATCCTACTTGATGGCCATAGTGGCCCTCGTCTTGGCCCTCATCCTCAAGCCAGATATCTCCATGGCCTCAAGAATCGTTTGGATATTTCCCTCTAGGGCAATATCCCATGCAAATTCAAGCATATGAGCATCCACATCAACCACAATTTATTTCCAATGCACCATTAAGTAATCCTCATCCATACCCTAACCCTAATCCATATCCTAGTCCTAATCCAAAAACTAATCCATTCCCTAGACCTAACCCTAATCCATACCCTAACCCTAGTTCATACCCTAATCCATACCCTAGTCCTAACCATAATCCACTCCCTAGACCTAACCCTAATTCTAATTTAAAACCTAGACGTAACCCTAGTCCAAAGCCTAATCCGAATACAAATCCCAACCTTAGTCCATGCATTAACCCAAGCCCTAGTGAAAACCCTAGCCCAAACCACATCCTAAACCCTAATCTAAACCATGAGGTTGCACAGCAGTTTCAACCACCTATTCTTTATGTTGATTCCCCTATCGAACATAATGCTACAGCTTCCATGTTAGGAAAGGGAATGAATTTGGAAACTTCCCCCATTACTGTAGACCATTCACCATGGGAAAGACCACCAGAGGAGCAACCTTTATTGGAACTTGTTCTTAAAATGCTGTTGAAACTCAAAACCCTAGAATCTCTCTCAACCATTCTTGTCAATTTGAAAAGCATATATTTGAGCCTGAACTTGAGGGATTTATATTTTTTCTTCCACCAAATTCTTTGTACCTCCAAGAGAGTGAATATCAAACTATGGAAGATTTTCATCAATTGGAGAATCATAAATATGTGGATTCCATTGAATCCTAGTTTCAAGCAGTCATCATGCCATCTTATTTCCTCAGCATTTGGAAACTCTTGGTACCATATCAATTGAAGAAACTGGTTTCTCATGCTTTGGTATGTATTGAAATCTATTCTTTAAAAATAAGTGTGAGTGTAATCAACATTTTGTTATGCACATGGCTTCACTGGAAGTACTCCTATACTTAAAATGGAGTATTTCACCTCTTAGGGTAAAGTAGGGTAGGAGAATAAATGAATAAATCAGTTACAATGCTATTAGGGTTTTGAATTTTAAATCATGGCTATTAAAACTACTTTGATCCACATTGGTTCTTTACACACACATTTGTGAAAAATCTTGTTGAGTATAGTTCACTCTAATAACTTATGATTATGCAAAAGTAACCATGATTAATCACTCTAATGAGTTGTCATCTCGGATATATATTTTTCAGTTTCTCTTAGAAGGTAGTATTGGAAAACCCCTATGGTGGACCACTCTTGTTAATATCATAATGAGTTATTCATGAGAACACTAGCATTCTTAACTCAAAGAATATTTTAATCATTGTCTGGGATATCTTTAATAAGTCTTTAGGGTAGAGGAATTAGCCAACAACGATTAGTCATTAAAAAATTTTCACGCCATCCTATACTCTTAAGGATTAGATCTTTCTCCCCACTTATTAAGTATCTTTTAAGGTTAATAATAAATATTTCTTGCAGAATTTTTAGGGAAGGATAGGAGGTCTCGTGATGAGCCGACCTACCATGATCATGAGACCTAAAATTCATGACATTACTGCTACTAGTCACCAAGCCAGAGTAATGGCTTTCAACCAAAAAGCTAGAAGATAGGAGGTCTCATCACGAGCCGACCTATTCATCCGTGTTACTTCTTGTGAGTGGCACTGCCATCAACTAGTTACCAAGCCAGGATAGTGGCTTTCATCTAAAGAGGGAAATAATCTAACTCTGAATCTGTATCTAGTAAGTGGGACGTTGACATTTCGGTAGTTTAAAAGACATCCCTGTTGAGGTTATGGACACCTGCGAGCAACAGGGCCATGTTTGTTGTATTAAAGTTAACTAAATACTATGATTTGTTTGGTTATCATTCTCTTTCCCTAAGACTCATCATTTTTCTAGGGCAATGGTTTTAAGAAAATTTTAACACGACGCTTTGAGTTCTATCTTTCAAAAATCATGAATGTTTGAATGATGTGGTACCCTTAGTGAAGTTTAGTCTTTGTACTAGATTAAGAGGAAATTTATTTTTGAATTCGGATTACAACGTAATTTAGAGTGTTCAAATAAACAGGTTTCTAATTGGTATTATAACTCACTTTAATTTTCAAGGTATTCAAAGTGATGAATTACTTAATAATGATTACTCACAAGGTTTTGGTTGCTGACAATGCATATTGATTGTAGTTTCCTCCAAATATGTTTTGCATAACATAGGTATAAGATTATTATCGTAGGTGTAGGAGATTGTGTTAGTATTTTTGAAATTTCACCTCTTCAGTGAAATTTGATTCTTATCATAAGAGTTTGAGCAGAAACAAAACAAGGAATTCATTTGGGACAAAGTAACAAGTATGTGCAACACTATTTTCTCCATAAATGTTACTTTTGATACCTGATCCTTTTTTGTCATTTCACATGGTTTTAGCTGGTACCGTAATAGTAATGTCATGGGTTAATGAATGAATAACAATATCAGGCATCTTCATCCTTACTTGATAAAATCATTGCTAACGTTTTCCCTACCTTATCTCATCATCATATAGTTTTTGCTTGCACGAGGATGTGCAAGAAGTTCAGTGTGTTGGGGGGGATGTTGAGCTGCATTTTTGTCCATGTTTTTATGATTTTTTATCAAATAAATACATACTTGTACCTGGTGTTTTTAATCTTTATTCATCCATTATGTTATTAATTAGAGGAATTTAGAAACAATATCTATTAATTTATAAATTCTTGTTATTATTTAATTTTATGAGTGTTTTTAATATATTTCTTCTTGGTTGCAAGAAGGTTCGGTGCATGAATGCATTTGAGTACGAATTCGCCAAATGCATAAAAGCAGTAGCGGGTAGTTGAGTAAGAGATTTTTGTAGGTGAAATTATCAATTTTGCGACCAAATGAAGCTAAATATCTAAATTCTGGGACGTGAGTTTCTTTCAGAGCACCATGTTTCATGTAACCCAGAAACCTTTTAGAAAAATTTGGCTTTGTGAAGGAGTTATCGTCAAGGGAATATTCCACTAAAAACCATTTCTGAACGTGAACGTATTGGGTTCTCTCACCCTAATAATAGGAAATTGTGTTAATGCAACCAATTCCTGTGCTCTCTTGTAATGTATCCACATAGGCAATTGTTTGTCCTAAGTGGTGTTTCTCAATGGAACATATAGAAATCAAAATATATATACACATTAATTCTATTTGTCAGTTCGAGTAGAAATATGAGATGGCCCTTACGAAGTTGTCGTAGGTTCGTGCAAGAAAAATTTAATAAAGTCATAGGTAAGGTAAAAGCAAAGGATCAGGTGAAAGAAGTGACAGAGATTCTCCAAGTGGTTCACAATCAGGACATAAGACACACTTTGAACAAGGATCTACGGAAGTGGACAATGCTCAGAATGGTAATGCAACATATCACAATGGATAAAGTGCAAACACTAATAGTGCATCTGGAGCACAAGTAACAACTATTAATTCAATCCCAACTGTGGAAATAGTGGCAACATCTCTGTTGGGTTCATCTAGCACTGTTATAATTACTATGACCAACATAAAAATTGGGGTAGACTACTAGTGTGTGACAACTCCTACACCTCTTTCTACTATGCATGGACAGCTTCATGTATCATGAAAAACAACAAATATCATTTCCTCTGCTCATAACATGCCAAATATGGGAGCAGAGTTATCCCTACAGGATGGAGGAATATTGTGACATATCTTCTTGATTTTCTTGAATGGTAAATCCCACAATTTGAAGCACATCAACATGATGCAATTAATTTTCTACAGTTCATCAGGAGAGATTTGGACATTTTGATAAATTTATACAACCAGGATGCCACTGTCTACCATGGTTTTTGGGAGACATATTGGAGGTCATATTTCCTTACTTTTACAGAAGTTGTATGTTTGATGTAAGTTGAAGTCAAAGGATAAAGTATTTGTGACTGTAATTACATCTGTGAAATACCTCCCTCTACAAAGAACCCTCCCTTTTGGACACAGACTCTCTTTACCTTTAATTTGTCTTATCATCTACATGGGCAGATTGATATTAGAATTGCAAGCTCCACGATGTTCAATGTCCAACATCGAAAGGGTCAGCACCTCGTCGCGTTGTGCGCCAATTCTAGCTATGCAGTGCCCCAAGTACACGTGTGTTTTTCCAACAAGGCCAAATTATCAAGTCTTCTAGAAGCTGGGATCGACCCAACTTGAACTAAAAATGGGAAGAAAATCTTCTCATTCTGATTTTTCCCAAATTGCATTAACCTAAATCTTAATCTTTTAGCTTGGGAAACAATAGACTCTTAATTAGAGCAGCTCGTCTATTATAAAACGTGGGGCTGCGCACTAAGGGTTATTAATTTTTATTTTTCAGATGTAGAGAATTAGAGAGTTCATCCATCAACTAGACATGGGAAGAGGAATTAGTTAATCCATCATGGAGAGAGCATAATTTATCATATGCAAAATTGATTTTTCTTAGATGTAATTAGGGAGGAATTAGTGTGAGTCCATTAATTAGATAAAGACAGGATTGATAGGAATAAAAGGTGGAATTTCTTAGATGTAAAGCATAATTTCTCATATGTGAGGTTGAATATCTTAGATGTAGGACCAGAATTAATTCCAGAGATGTAGAACTAGCATCTAATTTGCAGAGGAGAAGGAATTGTAAAGGAGGAGAACCAAATGATCTATTTATTAATTAATATTTGACTCGATGTTTTGATTTAATTTAATAAATGTTGGCTTCTGCATTTGTTTTTATATAAGCACTGTAATTTTTATTTTTAAATGTTGAGCTAGTTCAAGACTTGCTCCAGGGAGTGGCAAGGATCCACCGCAACCTGGAGTCGAGTCCCTCATTCTTCATAGATTTAAGAATTGTGCTTTAGTGTAATTTGTAGAATTATATTTTTTTTTCAATTGTTTTTAAATAGTATCTCAGATTTCCTAATTCTGCACTTAGATCATTTTTTTTCTTCACTTTCGGATTTGATTCAGAAGTTAGAACATATTTTAATGCTTTGAATTTTAGTAATGGGTTGTCTTACTTAGTTTATTTCAAACGTTTGCAAGATTTAATCTTATTTGTTTATGTATCCCGGGACTTTTCTTAATAGTTAGATTTATTTTTAACTAGAATCATTATTTTTTTAGTAGTGTAATCATTTCTTTATAAGAGCAAGTCTGAGTGGAGATTTGATTGTGCAGGTAAAGAAAGAAATTCAAATGCAACGTGATTTAGTTAAGTTAGATGAGTTTTTTTAAGGAGTAAGCTTGTTTTTGGATGATTCATTTAATCTAGATTAAAATATTTGAATTGAAGTTTTCTAATATATTAATTTTAATGTTATTTTTAATAGCATCTTTTAAATGTTATTTTACATAGAGTGAAGTAGTTTTCTTCTATCAATAATTAGAACTTTCCTTTCTTAATGTGAATCTTGAATTTATGATGGAGAGCATTTCTAGTTAGTTTAATGTGTGAGGTTGTCATTGAAATAATGTATGACCTTTTTTCTTATCTTACGTTTATTTTCAAGTGTTATTTTCAAGTTAGTGAATGGAGCAAATAGGTTAAAGCTTTCAAGATATCATAGGAGATTTAAAAGTAGAAGTTGATTGCGAAAATGTCATATGATTTAGAATTGATTTGTATTTCCTCATAGTTTAATCTCAGTATGGGGTTTTCTTGATAGAATTAGTCAAGTAGGTTTCCTTTTGAAGATTGTTTTTTTTCTAGCAACTGTGTGTTTCATTCCAATACCTAGTTTATCATTACAAAGGAATATTTATACTCTGACCATTAAGCTGAGCCAAGACGCAGTACAACTCGTGTTTACGACTCCCAGATTGATAATTAATATTGAGAGGCTTAATCTCACAACTAAACCACCCAATAATGCTCGATTAGGATTTGATCCCACAGAGGTCAGGGTTTAGGAGGGTGTAGATTTGTTCTCCTGTCAAACCCTGTTGCATTACCCAAATCACCTAATTCCCAACCTTAGTCCAAAAATATGCCCAAGTCCTAAATAAAAGAGATTTTTTCTCTTTGAACTTCAACTGGTCGTAACTCATGTTCTAGAAGGCCTTTTTGAGGGTTCAACATACCATTGGAAATTTCTTCTAGAATAATTTCCACATATGCAAGTTTTTGGAGAAACTAAGTTGATGATTGGAGACATAATATCCTTCAAAGTGTGAGACTCCCAACCATCACAATCGTATTTTTATGGTTTCTTGACTATGCCTACTACTATGATGATTCTCTACAAAATACTACAGTAACCATAGGACACCCCCTGAAAAACATGCTCTTCACTTCCAACATTTGTTTCCTCTGACGTCACTTCTATTCTATTTGACATCAATGTCAACATACTAAGTGCCACCAACCATTCCGACAATTCCAATTGTCCAATATAAACACTAGATTATGTTAAGGAAAAATCTTTAGCTCCCATAATTCAACCTTGTCTAAAAGGAACTTATTGGTTTGAGATCATCTTAGTCATTGTACATTAAACTCATTTTTCATTGTACTCAACATTGAGGTATTTCAAAAATTTTCCATAGTGCTTCATGCACTGCACCTTTGTACTATCCATGAATTGAATGTATTTCCTATCAGGTACCTATATTACTACTTTAGTCCGTTATTGTCATTAGTGTAGCCCCCTTATTTTTATTGTTGTACCCCTGTAACTCCAATATTGTTATTATTATACCCTTACATTATTATTGTTAGGTTGGCTAGGATTATATTATGGCCCGATGGACTCCTATATATAGAAGGAGGTTTTGGCCATTTGTATCATCCAATAATTGTTAATTTATGTAATGTATTGGAGATGGACCCCTCAAAGTGGTTGATTTCTAGGGTGTTTATCTCTGTTTTCTTCTATTTTTGGAGCTGGTTTCATAACATTTGGTATCAGAGCTTTGGATTCTATGGTTTCTCTACTCCAAAAAGTTCATCATGGAATTTTATCTATAACATTTTTTATACAAAGGTTTAGAAGCTCAATTTTTTACAGAACAAACCTAAAATCTTGAGGAACTTCGTGAAAACATTTCAGATCTTGGTTTTCAATATTTTCAGAGATATGATATGTGTAAGTTATGTCTTTTTGCAGGCTCCTATATTTAACCTGAACATGCCATCGTTGCATTTTTGCTATAACATTTTTTCTATAAGGGCTCAGAACCTGAAATTTTAATAGAACAAAGCTAAAATTATGGGAAACATCGTGGAAAAATTTGAGATATTGATTCACAATATTTTTGAAGATATGATTTGTGGAAGTTAGGGTTATTTTAGGCTCCCAAATTTCATCTTAAAGAGGGCACCAAAGGGAAAACATCATAACTCTCTCTCTGAGCATCAGAGAGGAATTTTGTAAAAATTGGTCGCAATTATATGGATTGTAGTTTCATTTCTATAAATTTTAGAGTGGAAGGAGGTAAAAATGACACATGGCATGCCATACAATTTTTCTCTACTAACATAGCCAATAATTAGGTCATTGTGGGAGACTGGGCATAACTTTGTCTTGAAGAATCCAAATCAGGTTAGAGCTCTAGCATTTGAAAGAAGCTACAGATGGATACTACAAGGAAAATTTTTAGATATTTAAGATCCAAAATCACAATGATAATTCAATTTCAATATCGAGCTCCTCGAAAGTAAGAAAAAGGTGTGTATTTTTTCCGAATTGCATAAGTCTTGTGTGAAAAATCAGTTTTAATTGATTCCAAGAGAATATTGTAGAATATATACTAGTATTGGGTTCTGAAAACTCCTCCTAAAAAGAATTCAACACCCATTAAGCTTTCTGAATTCCCTACTATGGCTCATGAAGATGAAGAATGGCGACATGACATATCAAAATAACAAGAGCAAGTGCACCAATTTTCGCTCTCGCAAATAGTAACAAAAAATGAAATGGAATTTTTGAAGGAAGGAATGGAAGCTAAGATGAATGACATGGAAGCTAAGATTGATGAAAAAATTAAATACAACATGGAAAACATGAAGAATGATCTAAAAGTAGATATGGAAGGTTTGAAAATTTTGATACAAGAAATGTTTCGTAATGGCAAAAAGATAGTAGAGGAGTCTCATGATGAGAACAAAATAAATGTTAATCATGATTTCATAAACTCTAATGTTGGATGGAAGAACCATCATATTCCAAATATCTATATGAGGAAGTTTGATGGAAAGGATCCCATAGAATTGATACTACAGATGGAGCAATATTTTGATCTCAATAATGTGCAAAACACACAAAAGGTAAGCATTGCAACTTTACATTTAGAACAAAATACATTTTTATGGTATCAGTGGCTTTTCTCCCATAAAAAAATTGTTATTTGGTCAATTTTTATAGAGGAAATGACAGCACATTATGAGGATAAAAAAAGAAATACCTTCTTTAGCCAATTGATAAATCTCAAATGAAAGGATTCAGTGGTGGAGCACATTGAGGACTTCCAAAAATTGAATATACTAGTAATTGATATTCTAGAGGAACTCATGATTGATGTCTTCATAGGGACTTTAAAGGATAACATCCAACATGATGTTCGCTTCTGGGAACCTGATTCATTAGAAAATCCATTTAGGTTGGCAAGAAAAAATGAATGTAAAATTATGGTGACAAGGAAGCCTACCACACACATATATAAATATGGAAGTGTTAGTACTACTAGACTTCCACAATCTACAAGGTTGACACCATAAAAATTGGAGGAAAAAATACCAAAAGGGATTTTCTAAAGTTGTGAGAGCGAATACACTAAAGGTCATAAGTGTGCTGAGAAGAAATTATTTTACATAGATTGTGAAGAGGAAGAAGAAAATGAACAAGAATCTTCAAAAGAAGAGGATATACACTTGGAACCAACCCTAGAAGAGGAAGAAATGAGTCCGAACAAATCATGTAATGCATTGGCGGGATACCACTCCTCAAACTCTCAAGGTAGAAGTGCATATCAAGAAGAAAAATTTAATAGTGTTGATTGATTCAGGTAGTACCCATAATTTTATTCATTGTAAGGTAACCAAGGAATTGAATCGTTTCCTATACCCAACACCAAAATGTCAAGTGATGGTAGCAAATGGAGGAAATATAAATTGCTCAGGAAAATGCCATAATATCAAGCTAACCATGCGAGAATATGTATTGAATAGTCCAATACTTTCAATTCCAATGGGAGGTGTTGATATTGTACTAGGAGTACAATGGTTAGACTATTTGGGGACAATAGCTTTTAATTTTCAAGAACTTTTCTTGATTTTCTTTCAGAAGGAAAGGAAGTCGAATTACGAGGTATTGCAGGGAATTTGGGAAAGATAATAAGCTCTAATTTGATGAAAAAGCTTCTGAAGAAATAAAAACAAGTCGTAATTGCACAATTATGCTCACTATAAGTTCCAACATCAAAATCGTCTATTCCTGCAGATCTCCAAAATGTCTTGGACAATCATTCCAAAGTGTTTGAAACTACCAAAGGACTCCCACCTATTCATGATCATGATCATGCTATTAATTTGATTCCAGGAAGTGTTCTTCCAAACATGAGGCCTTATATATATCCTTATGTCCAAAAGAGCTAAATTGAACATATGATTGCAGAAATGTTAGAGGCTAGTATAATTCATGCTAGTCAAAGCTATTTCTCTACTCCACTAGTATTTGTGCACAAGAAGGATGGATCATGGCGCATGCGTCTGGATTATAGGGAGCTCAATAAGCTTGCTATTAAAGATAAATTTCTCATTCCTATGATTGATGAATTATTGGATGAATTACATGGAGAAAATTATTTTACCAATTTGGATCTTCGTTCAGGATATCATCAAACTAGAATGAAGACTGAAGATATTCTGAAAACAACATTTTGAACTCATGAGGGTCACTATGAATTTTTGGTCATGCCTTCTGGCCTTACCAATGCACCTTCTACATTTCAAGGGTTGATGAATTCCATTTTCAAAACCTTCCTTATAAAATTTATGCTAGTATTTTTTGATGATATACTAATCTACAAGAGGTCTTAGAAGGATCATGTTCAACATGTTGACAAGATGCTCAAACTATTGTGGGAGAAACAATCATATGAAAAAACATCCAAATGTCTCTTTGGAGTACAAGAGGTGGAATATCTAGGTCATATTGTATCTCACGAGGGTGTTAAGGTAGACCTTAACAAAATTAAAGCCATTAAGGAATGGAAAGTCCGAACAACCATAAAGCAGTTGCGAGGATTTCTCTAGTTAACAAGGTATTATTGCAAGTTAATGTATTGAAGAAAGATGCATTTTCATGGACTTGCGAAGCGACTAAGGCATTTGAACATCTTAAAGAGGTAATGTGCCTAGCACTAGTATTAGCTACGAAAGACTTCACAAAAACCTTTATTATGGAATGTGATGCCTGATGAAATGGAATTGGTGTTGATTTAATGCAAGAAGGAAGACCCATTGCTTTTGAAAGTTGTCCAATCCAAGAAAAGTATTTACAAAAACATATTTCTGAGAAGGAAATGTTAGCAATAGTATATGCACCAAATAAATGGCCACCTTACCTAATGGGAAGAAAATTCAAGGTAAATATTGGTCATGATTGTCTTAAACAATTTTTAGAACAAAGACCGTCTTCAGAAGAGCAACAAAAATGGGTCACAAAGATGTTGAGTTATGAATTTTAAATAATCTACAAAAAATGAAAGCTAAATATTGTTGCAGACGGACTCTCAAGAAAGAATGAATAGGTGGGTTCATTGCTTTGTGCCACTTCTATTATCCAACTAGATTGGATAACCGAAGCAAGGGATGACTGTAAGAAGGATGAAGAACTGTGGAAACTCATTCAAAATTTGTAGCAAAATCCTAGCACATCTGATACATTTAGTTGAAAAAATGATTCCTTATGGTACAAATATCACTTTTATTTTTGTAATAATTCCAAACTAGAACAAAATATTCTTTTGGAATTACACACTTCTCCTTTAGGAGGAAACTCAGGATTTTTAAAAAATTACCGTGGGTTGAGGAAAGATTTTTTTGGGATGGCCTTAAATATGATATTCAAAATTTTGTAGCAGAATGTTTGGTTTAATAGAAAAATAAATTTGAGACAATTAACACCACGAGTCTTCTACAACCATTATCAATTCCAAGTCAGTGTTGGGAGGATATTTCAACGGATTTTATCACTGGTTTACCTATGTCTGAAGGAAAGAGAATCATCATGGTGGTAGTTGATGGACTTACCAAGTATTCATATTTTTGTGCATTATCTCATCCATTTGAACAAAGTACAGCTGCTACTACATTTATGGACACGATTCAAAAGCTACATGGAAACCCAAAGATTATTGTGAGTGACAGACATCCCATTTTTACTAGAAATTTTTGGATGAAGTTATTTTCTTTTTTAGGAACTCAACTAGCTCATAGCTCATATTATCATCTTCAATCCGATGGTCAAACTGAGATAGTGATGTTTGGAAGCATATCTTTGTTGTTTTCTATCTCATAAATAAACAAAATGGTTCAAGTGGTTACCTCTCGCTAAATGGTGGTATAACACTTCCTTCCATACTGCAGCAAAAATGACCCATTTATGGAACTTTATGGATATCATCCACCATCCATCACATCATGTTTAAGAGACAATTGTAAGGTTCAAGCAGTGGAAAATCACATTGAGAATCAACAAGAAGTTCTCCAACTCTTAAAGGATAACCTAAATTTGGCACAAAGTCGAATGAAACAACAGGAAGACTAGGTATTTTTATGGCTACAACCAAATTTCCCTCAAGCAAGCTAAGGAGGATAATAAATTATCGCCAAAGTACTATGGTCGTTACAAGGTGTTGAAAAAGATTCGTACTATAGCATACAAATTGGAGCTTCCTACTTCTTCACGACCTTATTTAGCTTTCCATGTTTCATGCTTAAAAAAGGTTATAGGTGAAAATCTTCTAGTTCAAACAATATTGCTAGAACTTTATGAGGAATGAAAAATCATATTGGGACATGAAGTGGTCATGGGAACAAGAACTTGCCAGCTACGGAATCGATCAATTTTGGAGTATCTCATCAAGTGGAAGAACTTACCCACCGAAGATTCTACATGGGAGGATGAGAATTTTATAGAGAAGCACCGAGAGTTACTCAAGCATTGAGAACAACACTTTTTTGAAGGAGAGGTGCATGTTAGGTCCCTATATTACTAGTTTAGTCCCTTATTTTTATTAATGTAGCCCCCTTATTGTTATTGTTGTACCCCTGTAACCCCAATATTGTTATTATTGTGCCTTTACATCATTATTGTTAGGTCGGCTAGGATTATATTGTGGCCCCATGGACTCCTATATATAGAAGGACGTTTTGGTCATTTTTATCATAGAAGTATTTTTCATTTATGTAATGTATTGGATGTTTCCCCCTCGAAGTGGCTGATTTCTAAGATGTTGATCTCTCTTTTCTTCTATTTTTGGAGCTGGTTACATAACATTTCCCTTCAAAACATATTCTAATGTGGAACCTTTATGTATTGCATATAGTATCCAAGTGCTTTAAACCTTGTCATTTTTCCTTTGAATCAAAATCATCAATACTTGAAATGGATCTTAAGCTTGTTTTTTCCCCACTTCCCAATCATATATCAAATCAGTTAACACTACAAAACATTTAGAAATAAAATCTTCTCATACTAATCCCGAGGATCTACCAAATAACCTTGTTGACATCATCCTTTTCTGTAGTTTCCTTTGAGTGGTGCCACATGTTACACATATTTAGACCACTTTTCCATCCAAAATTTCCAAAATCACCTACCATATGTCATGTGTAGAGAGTGTGCCACGTCATGTTAGATACAAAAAACTACTAATTCTTTAAAATTATTTTAAAAATAGATTTCAGTAACCCCTAAATCATTAGGGGAAATTTCAACCTAAAAGTGGTCTCCAAAGGAAAGATAAAAAAATTAATACAAAATTCAATGTAGACAATTTTTAATATTGCTTTAATTTTATGTATTTTCAAAAATATTTATTAGCACGAGATTCAATACAAATATTGAATATACTATTTCTAATTTTTTACTTTTATCGAAATGCCTCAATATTTATATTTTATAATATTTAAATTTAATTTTCTATATTCAAATTTTATATTTAACTCTCTCTATATATTTTTATGTTCAACTAACTTTTTTGGGTGTTTTTTTAATGGAGTTGTCTACTCGCCACAATTTCACCTAGATTAATTTTTTTTTGTTAGAATTCCATATTTTGGCTGAAATCTAGTAATTTTTCCTTTCTAGAATACATTTTTTAATTATTTATCTATTTTATTTTTAACTATATATTTGTCACATGGGGCATAGAATAGATGGTGATGGGGTGTATTGTTAATTCACTCCATGATGTGAAAGTCACTGGTTTGAACACCTATGGGAAAGTATATAGTCATTTTAAGGGTTGGTATGGCTAACCCCAGGTGCCACCCCTAGGTGATTTTGATGGCTTAGATACCCCTGGGTCACAGTTTCTCAAGCCAAATGTTAAACCTATAGTCATCTCTAGAGAATAAAGACAACTTGACAAAAAAAATATATATATTTTATATTTAACTATGTCTTTGTTGTTTTTTTAAGTATTTAATTATTAGATATTTAATTATAACTATATTTAACCAATTTTTAAATATTTAATATTTAATATTTAACTATTTTACATTTAATTATAACTATCGATATTTATATTTTATATTCAATTTTCTATATGTATTTTATGTTTAACTTTTTTTGGTTCTTTTTTGGGGCATAATTATTAATGTCAAATGGGATCTCATTCTGAACATATATTTTTTCATTAATATCAAGATTTACATTGCACTAAGATATTTTTCGATATTTTAATTCATATCAGTAAGGTAGGTAAGTATTATTTATAACATATTTCATGAATACCCAAATTAATAACAAAATATTTCACCAATACCCAGATTAAACATTGTCAAATTATTTAAGGCATGTACTACATTTTAAATTTAAATTCTTTTGATTGGTTTGCATATTATGAAATGGAAATTACATGAAAATTTCATGGCCACTTTTAGGCTGAAATTTCCTCTAATGTTACTTCATCCATGCTCAAAAGGAAGAAGGGGTTGTGAGCTCGTCTTACTCGTTGTGCATTAATCTCATTTTTCATTTCATTTGGCATCAACGCATTTCAAAACTTTTCCATCGTGTTTAATACACCACACCCCTAGATTTTCCATGAACTTAATGTCTTTCCCTTCAAAACCTTGTCCACTATGAAATTTTTTTCATTGCATATAGTATTCAAGTGTTCTAAAGTTTGATAATTTTCCTTTGAAGGTAGACCTTCAATACTCCAGATGGAACTTAATCATTTTTTGGCCCCATTGCGCAGTCATATTCCAGAACACTTAACATCATGAAGCATTTAGAAACAAAATATTCTAACATGAATGCCAAGGATTTTCCACATCACTTTGATGATCAAATCCTTCCATGTGGCTTCGTTTGAGTGGTGCCACATGTCACACATATTTGGACCACTTGGCCATCCAAAAGATCCTAAATCACCTCACACATGTCATGTGTAGAGAGTTAGCCACGTCATCACTTTCCACAACATCACCATTAGACATGATCACATAATATATGTTTTCCTATGATGCTCTTCCATATACTATTGTGACCAACTAGATGTAACTTCACCATCCATGCCATTTTTCACATCATTCGTGTAAATCGAGGATCAATCCGAAGGTTTTTCAAGTTTTTCCTTGTTAAATTTTTAGAGGGGAAGATGTCAAATTTAACTTTTATACCTAGTTTATTAATAAAATTGTTAAGGATATCTATTTTCTAGAAATTTTTGCAATGTGAAGTATTTCATATTGGTATCTATGCCTATGTTTACCCCTACATGATGTAGAACTACAATCAATAGAAATGTGAAGATACTGGGAAGTGTCATATCTAGATCTAGCAATTTTTCTAGTTTGGAATGACTTTAACTCCTCGATCCCCAATATATATAGATAATTATATATTGATCTAGATGTTCCCATAAAAAAATCTTACACCTGTATTTTCCATAAGTCTTGATGGATATGACTTCTTGGATAAGTCCAAATGTCCAATTTTGTTAGATGATTATGGATTACAGGATAAGTCTAGATGAATTTTGTATTGAACTCATTTGCGCATATTTTGAGTGGCTTGAATATTTCCTAAAATACCATATTTTTTCATTGTTATACATTCACATACTTCAAAACTTATATTTTCATCAATCGTTATGATTTTTTTAAGTATTATATACCAATATAAGGGTATCTATGAACAATATATAGTTAAACACTTAGTTTTCTCTTTTGAGCTGAGGCATTAAGGCAAAAAATACTTCAAAATTTCAAAACTATACCCTCCAAGCTCCCCCTAAACTTGAAAAAAATATACATCAATGACTAAGTCTCACAATAATTACAACACTTGACAACTTTGACATCGATGAAAATATTTTTCTCAACAATATCCCCATTTGGAATTGATGGCAACACATTCAAACATTCTTGGTCATATATGGAAACACTACCTGGAGACCCTATTATTCTTATTCAACATCTATTTACTCATCAATAAAATTCATTATTTGCTCATTCTCCCCCTTTGACATCAATGGAAAAGGACTTGGATGGCCATTCTCTCCTAGAGGGAATATAATATATTGTCGATGACTCTTGTTTTAAGTACATCCTCCCCATGAAATTCTGAAAGGTCAATTAATTTGTTGTATTTCAATATTTTATTATTCTTGATCTTGACACTTCACTATTGCATGTATTTTAAGATTCTATTTTTTAGGACCCTCCTGCTTTGACCATCCTCCCTCTGGAAGGATATATACAACTACTAATTTGAATTTCAACTGAACATACTAAATGTTGTTCCTAGCTTCTTATCTCCATGTACTCCAATGTTTGGACTTTTACACTTCAATCATTCCTCATTTAAAAAAATTCTCAACATGCATTATTTATTCACTCTTTTAAACTATAGATGGTTTTTTTATTCAATATTTACTTACAGTATGCTCCCCTTTTGAATTTCTTCGTTTATGTTTGTAGTAACCATAATATTTTACTTATGTTTTCTCACTCTTCCTCTTTTCTTCGTAGAATACCTAAGGTAATTAATCTCCTCTTCATTCATGGTATAATAACATATATTAGTGAACATTATCTTATTTCTTTTGAAAGGTAATTCCTCATCAACTTTTACATAAACAAAATCAACTATTTTGTGTAAAATTTTATTATAACATCTATAGTTGTCACATTTTGCTAAATATCATAAGAATATTCCTTCTTCATCTCTATTGTCAAACTTACCAAAATTTTCAAATTATATTTTATGGAAGACTTGCAGCAAAACACCCTAAAGTGCTTAATTGATGTTCAGTTTCCATGTCATAGTTTGTAAGGTGTCTTATCACTGTTTTGCCAAATATGTACCTTGTTTAAAATTTGGATTGCTATAGGAAAATATTCATCCCAAAATCACTATGGAATATTTATTCCATCTGTCATTCCTCTTACCATTTGTTTCACTCATTTTTTTATGCTTTAAACTAATCCCTTTTATTGAGTAGTGTATGCCATTGTAAATTGTAATTTTATGCAATTTTCTTCACAAAATTCATCAAAATCACTGAAAGTAAAATCCACACCCTTTTATGACCTTAAACACTTTAATTTACAACCACTTTCATTCTCAACTAGGGCTTTAAAAATTTTAAACATTTCAAATGGTTTTGATTTCTCCCTTAAGAGTTCATACTATGTAATTTTGGTGTAATAGTCAATAACCCCTATTAAGTATCACTCACATCTTCGAGCCTCAATTATTGAATGCCAACATAATTATGTATCGAATAATTATAAATTTTTGGTGAATCATAGTTATTTTGATTTGAAAGGAACCAAATTTTTCTTCACAATTAGGCATGCCTTGTAGATTGTATTATTTGGCTTTGTAATTTTTGGCAGGTTCCTTACTACTTCACTTTTTCTAAGATTTACTATACGATGAAAAATTAATGTTTTTGTAACACCCCAAGTTTTTATGCTTTTTAATTGACATTTAAATAAGGCCGAAGGAGAAGTGGACCCCAATGGAGAACTAGTATGTGGGTTTATTTTATTTTTAATTAATTAAAATAAACGAAAAAGTTATGTGTGTAATGACTAGATTGAGAATTGAGATCTGAAACCTAAATCCATGAGGATGTGGATAAGGTGATGAAAATTGCCCACAACTTCTAGAAATCCTTGGAAGGAATATTACCAAAATTAGATTTGGATACAAACATATAGTTTCCCTAATGAAGAGGAAACTAATTTGGAAGAGGAAGAAAAAGCTGGAAAAGTTAAATAGAGAACATTGAAGTCCCTCTATGAGGGAAAGCCTAGGAAAAACAGGAAGAAAGCATCCTGAAATTTATGGACGTTGAAATTGGAAATAGGCTTGGGAAAGCACAATTTACATAAGGAGCACCAGGATAAACAAAGGGTTTTCTGTTATTGGGAGCTAGGGTCTCGGCTCGGGGGTGTGTTACGGAGAGAAAACTCTAAGGTTGGGTGGAACTAGTCATATCAATTGGTATGTGCATATTATTTGAAATTATACTATTCAATATGAATCTCAGTTATGTGTTTACTAATTTTTGAGTTAAAATGGGTTAAAATAAATATAGGATAAATTTATGAAGTAATACTTGTAAATGTTTCATAAAGTAAATTTCACTGAGTACAAAAATTTAGTATAGGTCCATACATTTAAAAGATACTAATTCATTAGGCTTACTGAAATCTACATAGCTGTATGGATGAAATCTAGTTAGCTCCAACTCCTAGAAAGTTTAAATTTGGAGAAAGATCTAAATCTGGGGTTAGGAATTCTAACTGAAAACTTTTCTATTCTAGTAAGACATCAAAATGTTATTATAAATTGAATAGAGCTCCAAAGAGATATAAATATTTCTATCTAAACATAGGAATGAGACTATCATATGCTGAACCACTAGCTTGATTTCTGTCATGATTTTGACTAATAAATTGCAGCAAGTATATAATAGAAATTAATATTGGAAACTGTTGTTTCTAGTATGTTATTCATATATCTCTTTCCGCATTAGCAGTAAATATAAATATAAAAGAGAAATTTCATTAAGGAAATCAATATGGATAGAATACTAATCTAGAGAATATATGCTTGTTTCATAAGTCAAATCTGTAATTGTGTTTGAACAATATATTCAACTCAATTTGAGATCTACAATCAATAGACATATATCTATATATTATAAAGGAAAAAAATAAAATAAAGAGAACATATTTAATTGATATTTGGTTGTAAAGAAATTACAATAGTCATTTCTAAAGCTATGTATATTCTGTTGTAAAAGAATTTACAATAATAATTTCTAAAAACTATGTATAACAAAATTATACAGAGATTTGGAGAGAATAAATATGGAATCTATAATGAAATTAGTAGTAACAAAATAAATCCATACCTATGCCATTCTAAAAAGGATGCACGCAGGAAACAAGGACAACACACTACTAGATTTATACTTCCAGTATTAAATTTTTATACTAAGTGTAATGAATATTTCAAAAAGCCATATTAAATATTTGAATTACATGTCTTAGAATAATCAATCCTAATAAATTTTATATCAACACACTAAATGTATTTGTCTGCTAACTTTATTATAGGATAGATACATATACAATTTTATCCTCTTAATTTAGGTAAGACAGTGAAAGTCAAAATACATCTATGCATATAATTACCAAATTAAATTAGAAACCTCAGGGTAAATATTTAATGATGGAATGCATGTATTTCATCATTATCATACTAGTCATTACTATAGATGATCTAATGGGAAAATGTTTGATAATAAAAATTAATACAATCCTGAGGTCGATTCTCAACTAGAATTACAAACGTATCTGACAAATCCGAGTGAAAAGTTGGGATTGTACTGTAAATGAGAGATAATTGATGTTAAATAGTACTCCATGTTTTGACAAATCTGGAAAGAAGGCCTGTAGAACAAAGACCTTTTGGAGCAACGATACTGACCTGCATGACAAGACAGAGAGGTAGGAAAATAAACATCGTATTCGACTTCACCCAACCCCATGTGAAATCTAAAGATAAGGGCTTGACGTACCTGAATATTTTAGAATTCAAGTTAGCAATGCTTAAACAAAAATATAGTCACTAAGAATTGGGAATGAGGAAAAACATTAAAGACTGTGTGGAAAATTATACCTTAAAGTAGTTGGCTCCCTAGTTACTAGTCTGAGAAGAAAATAGCAGACGGTTAGAATATATTACTAGATATTCAATAGAATTGAATTTACCAAGAATGTGTTATAACCCTAAATTAAACCAAAGGAAAGTTGATAAATACGATTAACTAAGTTCTAGTGAGAAATATCGAATAGTAAGAAAGACTAACATATCTCCAAGATCTGTTGTGTTTGGCTGGCATTGTAGAAGCCAGCTCTATATTGAGGACTAAAGACTCAGACAGAGCCAAAAATTTAAACAAACTTGTGGAGATAATTCCATAAGAGAAACATACTTAGTTTACATTTATAATATAATATGGTATAAGTTATTTCAAAAAATCAAATATATGGAATAATGAAATAAATTAGATTGGATATGAGTGAGATTAAATGGGAAAAAGCAGAATATATCATATATAGGATAGGTATCTTTCCCATTTAATGGTTATGACCATGGTTCATAGATGAAAAAGGTTATGAAGTGATAAAATTAATATGATATGCATGTTAGGTAAAGAGGCCTAATATATAAATATATTCATATCTGTTAATTAAGGAAATACAAATATAAGGATGAAGTAGAAGAGGAAAGATAAAATAAATTAACTGATGAGTTAAGGATAAAAAGGTAATATTTGTATTATTGATAGCAAAAGCTCGTTGAATTTCTTCGAAACAAGAAAAGACTAAATTGTCGGATTAAGTTAGTGTCTCGGCAAATTCAACAATGATTTAAATGTGTAATTGGAGTATCATCAATTTGCAACGATTACTTATGAAAAACTGTAAATCAAATCTAGTAAAAAAAAAATTTTTTTAGTAAAGTGAGGTATATTACAAATGATATCAGAGCTTTAGCTAAAACACTGGGAAAACTATGTGCTCATACAAAAATTGTATGCTGCTGTAAATTTTTATGAAATTAAAATTTTTCTAATGTTATTTTTGGTACAATGAAGAGTGCTGAAGTATACAATTGTGAATCATAACTGATGAGGATGGGTTGTATGTAGATTTGGGTGATGGAGAAAACACAATAGATCTAAATGCTTCGTTGATGGCTGTGTTGAATAGAATGCAACGATAAATGGCACATCTTAAAAGCCATAATGACAGGCTATCTTTAGCTAGTGAGGAGCAAGAAAAACAAATAAAGGAATTGACTTCTTAGAATACCCAAGAGGGTGAAGATTCCAGAAGGAAAAGAAAGGGAAGGGTAAATTTCTTAAAATATTCTGAGGAATATGAGGCCTCTAGACAGCAGTATAGACAAAATAAGGAATTATAGGGTGAATTTCGGAAAATTAAACCTCCCTCCTATGATGGAGAGAAAGAATAAGATGTTGAACCATGGCTTCTGAATATGATAAAATACTTTCAAGTTTATGAATATGAAATTAACTTACGAGCCATGCTGGTTGTTTATTAACTGCAAGGTAAGGCTACCTTGTGGTGGGAAGGAACAAAGATGGTTCATGCCATTGATGAGAAAATGGTGACTAGGGAGGATTTTAAGGTCAAGTTTAAAAATCAACGCTACTATGATGACAAGGAAAAAGAGTTTCACGAACTCAGACTGGGACAACTCACAATTGATAAGTTTGTAACCAAATTGACAAATATGTTACGATATGTACCTTATATCAGAGCGGAGAAGGCAAAGGTACAGAGGTTCCTAAATTGTCTATCCAGTGTTTATAAAGAAAAGATAGGGTTTGATAACCAAAAAATGATGGATGAGGTAGTGCAGAAGGCCAGATTGTGTTACCAACGATTCAAGGGTAAGATAGAACAAGGAAATAATTGGTCAAACAAAGGTGACTTCAGTGGAAAGAAACCCAAACCAGCATATTTGAAAAACTTTGGGAGAAACCACCAAAGAAAGAAGTTCAGTACAATGGGTGAAAATCAAACTGCTCAATCCAGATTGTGTTACCAACGATACAAGGGTAACATGGAACAAGAAAAGAATTAGTCAAACAAAGGTGACTTCAGTTGAAAGAAACCCAAACCAGCATATTTGAAAAACTTTGGGAGAAACCACCAAAGAAAGAAGTTCAATAGAATGGGTGAAAATCAAACTGCTCAATCCCAAAGTGGGTCCAAATGAATGAATGGAAATAACAATAGGGAACGGACTGTTAAAATGAAAGAACCTTTGAAGTGTTGAGGTTGTGGAGAACCTCATCTATTGAGGTACTATCCACACTGAAATATCTAGACAGCACAAGTACTGAGAGAGGAAACTACAGTTAATGATGTAGCCAAGAACATCCCCAAAATCAGTGCTACCATAGAATATCGTCAAGAATAACACCAGTCCACTATGGTCAAAATGGAAGGTATGATTTCTAAACAATATATTACATTTTTAATAGATGCAGGTACATCTTTGAGTTATGTCAGTCCTCAAATGGTAGAAAAATATAAATTAAAGTTAGAAAGGTTTCAGCAGTCTTGGTTAGTCCAGTTATCCACTGGTACCAAACGAAAGGTAACTCATAAGTTACCCCAAACAACCCTAAATCTGACTGGATACCAAATAGAATTAAATCTAAATATTCTGCCATTAGGGTCTTATGATGTACTGATAGGGATGGACTGGTTAGAGAAACAAAAGGGTATGATGAATTGTTTAGAAAAACCTTACACTATATTGACAAGGAGAGAAAACCTGTTATAATAAAAGGAAAGCCTAAACCCATATCAGTGAGACAAATTTCAGCCCGTTAGTGAAAGAGAATTTCTAGGAAAGGATATCAGGTGCATTCTGTTCATGTAGAGGAATTGGGATAGTAAAAAGAGGAAAATATGTTAGAAAAATTACAAGTGATAAGGGAATTTAAAATGTTTTCCCAGATGAAATTCCTCATCTGCCCCCTAAGAGAGAAATTGATTTTTCAATTGATTTAGTGCAAGGAGAAACTCTAGTTTCTAGAGTCCCATACAGAATGAGAACTCCAGAATTAATGGAGTTGAAAATGCAACTAAAAGAGTTTTTGGACTGACGTTACATCAGACCAAGTGTATCCCCATGTGGAGAACCGATGTTGTTTGTGAAAAATAAAGACGATAATTTTTGTATGTGTATTAATTACCGTCAATTGAACAAACTGACAATAAAAAATTGATATCCCTTGCCTAGGATAGATGATCTCTTTGACCAAGTTAGAGGGGAAAAAATGTTTTCCAAGATTAATTTAAGGATTGGTTACCATCAGTTAAGGATTAAAGATGAATATATTAGCAAGACAACATTTGGAACCCAGTATGGAAACTATGAATTCGTGGTTCTACTGTTTGGGTTGACCAATGCACCCACCACTTTCATGTGTTTAATGAATAATGTATTAAATAAATACTTGGGCAACTTTTTACTAGTACTGATTGACAAAATTTTAATCTATTCAAAAAGTGAAGTGGATCATAAAGAACACCTCAAGATTGTTTTGCAAACTCTCAAAGAAAACAAATTATATGCTAAATTTATCAAATGTGATTTTTTCAAAGATAAAATTCAATACTTAGGACATACTATTTCAGAACAAGAGTTGGCTATAGACCCAGAAAAGATAAAAGCAATTAGAGAGTGGCATGTACCTACTGATGTATCAGATATAAGGTCCTTTATGGGAATTTCAGGATACTATCGGAGGTTTTTAGAGAGATTTTAAGCCTTATCCTACGCCATTAATTCCTTCCAAAGTAAAGGATTCAAATTTGGATGGACTGAAAAATGTCAAAATAGCTTTGAGCAGTTAAAACTGAAACTTACTACAACATATATTCTAAATATTGCTAACCTATATTAAGAGTTTGTATTATATACAGATGCTTGTGGAGAAGGATTAGGGGGAGTACTATTACAAGAAAATTCTGTTATAGCCTATGAATCTAGAAAACTTAAGAAGCATGAACAGAATTATAGTGTTTATGATCTTGAGTTAGCTATTGTAATACACGCTATCAAGATGTGGAGACACTATCTTCTAGGAAAGAAATTTGTGTTGATGACATATCACATCAGCATAAAGTATTTCTTCACTCAACCAGACTTGAATGTTAGGCAAGCTAGGTGGATGTATTTCCTGAGTGAATTTGACATTGAAATAAAACACATCAAAGGTAAATAAAACAATTTGCTGATGCATTAAGCAGAAATGCTTGGAAAAGTATGAATAACATTGGAAGTAGTGTCATATTTGAATTAGAAGGATTGATTCAAGGAGTAGTGAACCAAGACCAAGACTATGAAAAAATTCATACTCAAATGATGAAAAAAGAAATGAAAGGGTTTACACAAAATAAAAAAGGGTTGATTTGTTACAGAGATAGATTGTAAATTCCTAATATAGACTCCTAAAAGAAATAAATTTTGGATGAATATCATAAAAGGCCCTATTCTCAACATCCGGGATACCATAAATTACTCACAAGTTTGAGAAAGAACCTATTTTGGCGTGGAATGAAAAAATATGTAGCAACTTACTTGGCTAGATGCATTAAATTTCAAGAGGTAAAAATTGAACATCAACATGATGTTGGGTTATTGAATCCTTTACCCATTTCAAAATGGAAATGGGAAACTATTTCTATGGACTTTATTACTGGTTTTCCAAGAACCAAATATCAACATGATTCTATGATGGTTATAGTTGATACTTTAACTAAAGCTACTCATTTTATACCTGTTCAGTCTACCTTTGGGATAGCTCAAGTAGAAAATGTATTTATGAAGGAGATTTTAAGACTACATGGGATTCCTAAAATGATAATTTCAGACAGAGATGCAAAGTTCACTGCAGCCTTTTGGAGGAGCTTGTTTGTAGGAATGGGCAGTAAATTAAATTTTAGTACTACTTACCATTCCCAAACGGATGGCCAAACAGAAAGGAAAAATCAAATTCTAGAGGATATGTTAAGGATGTATGTTATGGATAGGCCAACCAAGTGGGAAGACTATTTACACTTACTAGAACTTGCCTATAACATCAACTACCAAACTTCCATAAAGATGAGTCCATTTGAAGCACTTTATGGTAGGAAGTGCCATAATCCCTTATGTTGGAGTCAACCTGGAGATAAACTGATACTTAGACTAGAAGCTTCACAAAAAATGGAAAAAGTTGGGAAACAGATTCACAAAAATATCAAAATAGCTTAGGACAGACATAAAATTTATGTATATAAAAAGAGATTTCATTGGGAATTCAGTGTGGGGTATCATGTATATCTAAATATTAAGCCTAAGAAGAGCACTCTCCACACCGAAAGTTGTGCCAAATTAGCTCTACGATATTGTGGACCATTTGAAGTGCTGGAAGGAGTGGGACCAGTTGCTTATAAATTAGCCTTATTGATTCATATTAAGGTTCATGATATGTTTCATGTTTCTTTATTAAAAGAATATTTACATGATTCTAATCATGTTATTGATTGGAATGTGATTCAGGTGGAACTAGAAGAGGAATTCCTTCCAGAGCCACTTCAAATCTTGGAGCAGGAAGAAATTGAACTTCGAAACTAGACTATAGCCAGGGTAAAAGTGTAGTAGAGGCACTTTTCACCCAAAGAGGCTACTTGGGAGCGAGAAGCTGATATGATTGAAAACTATCCATCACTGTTTATACAATGAATTATTTTATATATATATATATATATATATTTATTTTGTCAACATTGAGGAGGGTGTTTTTTTTAAGAGGGGTAATATGTAACACCCCCAATTTTTATGTTTTTTAATTGATAGTTCAATAATTCCAAAGGGAAAGTGGATCCCAATGGAGAACTAGTTTATGGATTTATTTTATTTTTAATTAATAAAAATAAGTGAAAAAGTTATGTGTGCAATGACTAGATTGAGAATTGAGATCTAAAACCTAAATCCATGAGAATGTGGATAAGGTGATGAGAATTTCCCACACCTTATAGAAATCCTTGGAAGGAATATTACCAAAATTAGATTTGGAGATAAGCATCTAATTTCCCCAATGAAGAGGAAAGTAGTTAGGAAAAGGAAGAAAAAGCTGGAAAAGCAGAAAAGACAGCCTTAAGGTCCCTCTATGAGGGAAATTCTAAGTGAAACAAGAATAAAGCATTTTGAAATTTCTAGACGCAAAAATTGGAAACAGGCTTGGGAAATAACAACTTAAATAAGTTGCTCTAGGATAAACAAAGGGTTGTCTATCATTGGGAGCTAGGGTCATAGCTCGGGGGTGAGTCACGGAGAGAAATCTCTAAGGTTGGGTGGAACTAGTCATAGAAATTGGTATGTACATCTTCCTTGAAATGATACTGTTCAATATGAATTTCACTTATGTGTTTACTGATTTCCGAGTTAGAATGGGTTAAAATAAATATAGGAGAAATTTCTAAAGTAATACTTGTAAATGTTATATAAAGTAAATTTCACTGAGTACAGAAATTTAGTACATGTCCAAACATTTAACAGATATTAATTCAATAGTCTTAATGAAATCTACATAGTTGTATGGATGAAATCTAATTAGCTCCAACTACCTGAAAGTTTAAATTTGGAGAGAGATTTAAATCTGGGATTAGGAATTCTAACCGAAAACTTTTCTATTCTATTAAGACATGAAATTGTTCTTATAAATTGAACAGAACTCTAAAGAGATATAAATATTACTGCCTAAACATAGGAATGACACTGTCATATGCTGAACCACCAGCTTGATTTCTGTCATGATTGTGACTAATAAATTGCAGCGAGTATATAGTAGAAATTAACACTGGAAATTGTTGTTTCAAGTATGTTAATCTTATATTTGTTTCTGTATCAGCATAAAATATAAATATAAAACATAAAGTTCATAAAGGAGATCAATATGGAAAAAATAATAATCTAGAGAATTTCCACTTATTTCATAAG
Organism: Pinus albicaulis; assembly: GCA_034641835.2. NCBI lineage: Eukaryota > Viridiplantae > Streptophyta > Pinopsida > Pinales > Pinaceae > Pinus > Pinus albicaulis. The sequence goes on along the minus strand of CM076580.1, from coordinate 391,245,298 downwards.
TCAAATCCTTAATTGTGATTGAACAACATATTCAACTCAATTTGAGATCTACAAGTAGTAGACATATATCTATATATGATAAAAGAAAAAGAAAAAAAATGTAGTTAATGGATATTCGGTTGTAAAGAAATTACAATAGTCATTTCTAAATCTATGTATATTCTGTTGTAAAAAACTTTACAATAATCATTTCTAACGACTATGTACAACAAAAGTATACAGAGATCTAGAGAAAATAAATATCGACTCTATAATGAAATCAACAGTAACAACAGAAATCCATACTTATGCCATTCTAAAAAGGATAAATGTAGGAAACAAGGAAAATAAACTAATAGAGTTATACTTCCAATATTCAGATTTTTATACTAAGTGTAATGAAGGTTTCAGAAACCCATCTTAAATCTGTGAATCACATGTATTAGAGAAATCGATCCTAATAAATGTTATATCAGTAGACTAAATGTATGCCTATGTTAAATTTATAATAGGATAGATATTTATACAATTTTATCATCTTAATTGAGGTAAGACAATGAAAGTCAAAATACAACTATGCATATAATTACCAAAATTAAATTAGAAAATCAGAAATGATGGAATGCATGTATTTCATCATTACCATATTAGTCATTACTATAGATGAACTAATGGGCAAACATTTCATAATAAAAATTAATACAGTCTTGAGGTTGATTCTCAAGCAGAATTACAAACGTCTTTGAAAAATCCAAATGAAAGTGTGGGATTGTACTGTAAATGAGAGATACTTGATGTTAAATAGTATTCCATGTTTTAACGAATCTAGAAAGAAGGCCTATAGAATAGAGACCTTCCGGAGCAATGATACCAACCTGCGTGAACAAGGCAAAGAGGTAGGCCAATAAACATCGTATTCAACTTCACCCAATGCCAAATGAAATCTGAAGACAAGGTCTTGACATACTTACGCATTTCAGAAGTCAAGTTAGTACCACTTAAATGAAAATGTAGTCACTAAGAATTGGGAACAATGAAAAACATTAAGGAATGTGTGGAAAATTATACCTTAAAGTAGTTGGCTCCCTAGTTACTGGTCTGAGAAGAAAACAACATACGGTTAGAATATATTAGTAGATTTTCAACAAAATTGAATTTACCAAGAATATGTTATAACCCTAAATTAAACCAAAGGAAAGCCAATGAATACGATTAAATAAGTTCTAATGAGAAATATTGAATAGCAAGAAAGACTTACATATCTCCAGGATACGTTGTGTCTAGCTAGCATTGTAGAAGCCAACTCTATATTGAAGACTAAAGACTTGTACAGTGCCAAAAAATTAAAGGAACTTGTGGAGATAAGTCCATAAGAGGAATGTACTTAGTTTATTCCACGCAGAAAATGATCCAGGAAACGAATTCTTGATGGTTTGTAGGCACGAATGAAATAGAATAGTGGCATAAACTAATGGGCATCAAACAAAATTTCGAAAATGAAAAATTGGGGCATGAGTATGATTTAATTATGAGTCAAAAGAGAACTAAGATGATTACAAAATGATTTCAATTCGATTACCTCTTGAAATTAAACTTGGGAGACTTGACCTCTGAGGATTCCTTACAACTCATACTCGGAAATTAGAACTCGTGCCATGAAATCTCCAACTGAGTGAAGAAAATAATTAATACGATAGTAAGAAATGAAATCTAATGTGAAATATTAAACAATAAAAATAAAAATGAAACCTATATGAAAAATGGAAATTCAATGATGCCATGAGGCTAGATCCTTTCACAAATAATTTTAATCATATATACCGAGTTAGAGTAATGAAAATGAAGGGCACAAATGGTAGGGCTTACCAGTCGAGAATGAGTTCTGAAGAAGGCACTATTCGGGCCATTCGCACGGAGAATGTTGCTCCTAATGTATTCAACTAGAGAAAATAAAATTTCATTGCAGAAAAACCAAAGAGAGAAATGAAAGCAGTAGATTGAGCCTTTTAACTAATAGACTGTATTAAACCCTAATTAATCCAGACCTTACAGCTATCAATAGATTAACTAAACTCACTCGGATCCATAGCTCAAATTTCTGAATGTCAAACAATCATGTGATAGCATACGAGACAGTTATGTGGATGGTAGGAGCAATTAAGACACATAATTGTTGAAGTAATGGCCATGTCTACCTCAGAAATGTTCTCGTGGCTCAAGGAATGTTATCTTGAACTGGCCTCATGAGTATGTTCCCAAAATTCAAAGAGGAGTTTGGTGTAAATTAATGAGGTTAGGTCAAGGTAGTTTAATTGAACGATAGTGACATAATGGGTGTGCAGTTCAATGTCAATATTGTAGTGTTTAATTCCCGTTACTCTAAGGTTATTAGTTGGAAAACCTTATATATAATATATTATATGAGGGATTATAATATATTACATTTATAATACGATAAGCTATTGCAAAAATTCAAATATATGAAAAAATTAAATATATGAGATAGGATATGAGTTGGATTAAATGGGAAAAAGGAGAATATATCATATATAGGATAGGTCTCTTTCCCATTTAATGATTATGACCGTGGTTCATAAATGAAAGAGGTTATGAAGTGATAAAAGAAATATGATATGCATGTTGGGCAAAGAGGCCTAATATATAAATATATTAATATTTTTTAATTAAAGAAATACAAATATAAGGATGAAGTAGAAGAGAAAAGATAAAATAAATGAACTGATGAGTTAAGGATAAAAAGGTAATATTTTTATTATTGATAGTAGAAACTTGTCAAATTTTTAAGAAACAAGAAAATACAAAATTGTGGGATTAATATAGTGTCTCGCCAAACTGCGACAATGATTTAAATCTGTAATTGGAGTATCATCAATTTGCGATGATTACTTATGAAAAATTGTAAATTGAATCTAGTAAAAAAATAATATTTTTTTGGTAAAGTGAGGTATATTATAGTTTCTTAGTCTTTTGTGCCAAAACCATATCTCATTAGGTTTCCCTAAATAACAACCCCAATTTTCTTGCTTGAGAATATATACATTATTTGAGGTTATAATAGCCTTTTCTAAGAACAATTGAGCAATCTTGAGGTCTAAACTAGGCCTCATAAGTAATATTATAAAATAATAGTGGAAATACTAAAATAGGATTAGATTTCATCATCAAATTTTCGTTGGGGGTAAAGTAATTTTTAAGTCATATTTTGAACTTATATCTCTACGTGTTTACTACTATTTTCATAGGGATCACTCTTTCGATGCATAATTTAATTCTTCATCCAAGGAGTACTCATGTTTCATACTTTTTATGGATCGTCCTACACAAATATATATATATATATATATATATATATATATATATATATATATACACACATGAAAAAATTGGTTTGTGATGACATTTTTTAATATATTTCTCATTTTTTGTGTAGTAGTGTCCATAAAAATTATGCAACATGGGAAATCCTTTTTTGAGGAATTAAATTCCACATCCAATGAGTGTTATCACTCGAAATGTGAGTAAATTTGTAGGGAGATAATTTGAAAATATGACTTGAAAAAATAGTTTTTATTTCTATTTTTTAATCTTTGTACTTTTTTACCAAAAAAATAGTGAAACATCCCCAATGGTTGACATTATAATCTTGAATCATGTTGGTTCATAAAGTTTATTTTATTTGTATATTTTTATTCTGAGTCCCATTTTGACCTCCAAATTTTGCTAGTGTTTGACTTTATTTGTTTACTTTATTTCACAATATTGCAAGATAAAAACAAGTTCATACTAGTTTTCACATTTTTTAGTTATGCTCAATAAGTTATGATAGAGTCAATACACAAAAAGAACATCATGTGCTTTTCCCTTTTCATTTTCTAGGCTCATTGTTCCTTTGGCCATAATCTTACCTCAGGCAACATTATCAAAAGTATCATTTCCAAATTTATTCTCATTTAGTGACAATAAATTACTTCTATCACAACTCACATGTCTATATCATACACTATCCACATACCGATTTTTTATTTTATTTTTGTTATCCATGACAAGCCCATATTTGTCTTTCTTCTGTTTTGTTTCCTTCTATCAAAACTTGGTTTCTCCTATTTCATTTCTCTAAGAAGCTGGTCTAAATTTTTTTATTCCACACTTAGATGCTTTGTGGAGAAAATATTGATAGCTATAACATTCAACAACATCAAATAAGGGAGAAAAAGAATTTTTGTGATTGCCATTATTTCTATGTGGATTTCAATTTTTTTTATGTCTACTTGATTGATAATAATCATTTATTTTATATATATTCTAATTGTTTCTAAGATATGTTATGAAATTCATAACCTTATGAAAAAAAAATTTGCAGGGTTAATAGTAATCGTAGAAAATAATAATATACCAATCTTTGGAATTTGATGATGTTGTATTTAAGCGAAGTAGGGATTTTGATGATTTATTTTCTCATCTTTAAAGATGTTCAAAACCTTTTTATGGAATTTTATTGGTTGTTGTTGATTTGTAATGATAATTTGGTGTTTTTTATTTCTCACCTATTCAATGTATCTACTAATGTAAATCTTCATTAGTTTTTGTTGAGATGTATTATTATTACTTTCTTTCCTTGTGATTGTTTATTGTTTTTATCCCCTTGTATTCGATTTCTATTTATTTCTCTAAGTTCTTATATGAAATTCATTAGTATTTTCTCCTTCATGTTTATTATTGCTTACTTCTCCCTCATAGCCAAGGCCAATTTCAATACTAAGAATTTGATCTAAATTTTCAAATCCTTTTAATATGCTTTAGATTTTGGTTCATGTGACCCTATTTTTCTTAAATTCCTTTCTTACATAGACTACCACTTCTTCCAATATTTCATATTCCCTGAGACACTCTTTCAACTATTATAATAGAATGGATTAGACCTTTTTCTCTTCTTCAAAATCTAAATTGAGGAGTGATAAACTTCCAAATTGGTTTTCTTCTTTTTCATACTTAATAAAAGTATATTTTACTTTATTATTATTTTTCTTAAGTCTATCGATTTCTTCTAAGGAACTAATTAATTCACCTTCCAAGTGTAATTTATCCTCTTCTTCTTCCAATTTTCATTGATCATGGCCTTGATATTGAATTTGTATGACCATGACCATGAAATAACTAATCCTTTCTTCATAAAAAGATTTTTCATTTTCATATTATGAGGAGGTTTTTTTCTTCTTAGGTATAAAATAATTTCGTTCTAACTCTCTTCTCCTTATTAACTCTCCCATATATATATTTTTTTCTATCATATTTATTATCATGCTTTATGAAAGGACATTTAGATGCATAATAAACAAGTCTTCCGCAATTAACACATTTGAATGGTAGCTTACCTTTATATTTTGCAATTATTTCTTTAATATTATGGAAAAATTAACCTCTTCTTCATGTAATATAGAAACTAATCGTTTATTTCCACATTTGGTTTTCATATATGTTTTTAATATCGCTTCCCTTGATGTATGTTTTCCTTTTGCAATTCTCATTTCGTAGGTAGTCAATGTTCCAAGTAATTGATCCATTGTTAAAATTTCTAGGATATATATATCTCCTTAGTATCTAATACCATGGCATTAAATATGGAATGAAGAGAACTCAACAATGTTTGAATTATTGTGGACTCATTTATAGTTTTATCAAGACCTCTTCTCATATTCACTATTTTGTCGACTTGAAGGAAAAAAATTTCTATAGATTCATCCCCATTCATTTTTAATGACTAGAATTTTATATTATACACTTGTAATTTTTCCATGTTTACCTTTCCATCACCATAATAGTTGTTCTTCCACTTGACCCACATTTTTTTTGTAGCCTTGGAATGCATAACTTTAGAAAATTATGATTCAAACAATCCAATTAGTATTGCATTAATTTCTTTTGAATTTATTAAAAACTCAAGCATTTAGTCTTTGTCAACAAATATATGTGGGTTTTTGTACCCATTTATCACAACATCCCATAAATCTACACCATATGACATTAGGTATCTCCTCATTCTAAATTTCAAGAAAGTATACTTCATTCCATTGGAAAATAAAGTTTTGTTGGTAGAACATCAATCTCAGCTTGCGGTGTCTCAATTTTAGATCTTCCTTCCAATTGTTAGACTATGGCTAAAAGAACGTACTTTGATACCAATTGTTGGAAACTAGGAAAATACAGAGAGCAAGGGTGAAACAATATTTTATGACTAATTTTAACAATTAATATGCATATTGACATATTAAAAAAAAAATCACATAAATAATAGAAACCAATAATGGGAGAAAATCACCAATCTTGTTTTCTCTTTTGATGTAAAATCAATAACCAACTTCTTTTTACACCATATTTTTTAGGCACCAACATATAGGAGTCTCCAGCCTATTTTTCCTTGCAAGAAACCCTTGTTGGAAGCACCAACTCTCACTATTTGTAGGCACTAACCTATTGATATCTTTGGGGCACCTACCTAAAGGATAATCAAATCCCATGATAAATGATGTTAACATGTGTTCTTACTAGCTTATACAATATTTACTTCGAATTACCCCCTTGTTTATGATACTATGCAATTTTTCTATACATAACAACTTCAATTTTAACACAATCTCCACCTATAATGTTTTTTCGGTATTTATGTTCCATATATGCTTTATTTTTTTTTTTACATTTGACAACTTACCCACTAGATTTTCATGTGCATTATTTCTCTCTTTCTCTCAAGATATTAATTTGACAAGAAAAAATAGAAATTCATCATTAATTACAACTCCAAGAACTAATTAATATCAATTTCCTATCATCATATATGTCTTTCTCAATTCAAAATTCTCTAGAGTTAATTTTTTTAATATTAATGTTGTTTGAGATTGGATGTTTTTTTCATTTCAGATTCAAGCCATTTTAAATTCATTGGTCTTTGAATTGAAATCACTAGTTCCTTGTACCCATGCATCCTTAACTTAACTTTCATTTTCATCCATTAATCCATTGCTTAAATGCCATGTTCCATGAGATAATAAAATTGGTTTGACAACAACTTTTTTTGGCCCTCAAATAATTAGCTCCTTTAATTTAACCTTTCTCAAAAGGAACCAACTGCCATGGCCTCATCTTAACGACTAGTAACAAATATCATTTTATGCTACATATGACATTCAGTTATTTCAAAACTCTACCATAATTCTTGATGCACTACACCCCTAGATTTTCCATGAATTGGATGTCTTCCCCTTCATAACCTTGTCTAATATGGAACCTTTATACATTTCTTCTAATATTAAGGATTTTTTAATTTTGGAATTTGTCCCACAATTTCCAATCCCATAAAATCTTGATGAATCTTAAGACTCTTATGATCCCATTGCCTAGTCATACACCAAAACACCTAACATTGGGAGAATTTACAAACAAAATATTCTGGCATTAATCCCAAGAATCTTCCACATCACTTTTTTATTATCATACTTCCACCTATCTAATTTTTATTAGTACCACATGTAACATGGATTTGGTTCACTTGTTTGTCCTAATGATCTAAAATAATTTTCCACATGTCAAGTGTAAGAAGTGTCTGGCTTCATCACCTGCAATGTCATTACCACAAAAAATTGCCACATCATCTAACTTATCCAATCATGTTCTACCAATTTTCACTACTACCACTATCTACCACTTCCCAAACCACATCATCTTCCATGTGAATCATATTTATAGAGGAATAATCATGATTTTTTTTTAGGTTTTTCATTTATTAAACATTAAGAGGGGTGGATACATAGAATTAAAATGAAATATTTGTGAATAAACAATCCTCCTACAAAGTGAAATTAATCATGGAAAATAATGTCTCCCTTCCTCACAAACAAATAATTAGTAGTAGATGAAAATATATATTAAAAATTACGTAAAGATAATTGCATACAGCAATGTATTCAAAAAATTTAGAATAGAATAAGATATATTTAGAAACATTAAAAAATAATCAAAATATCGTTGAAGGAAAGAAATTGTTTGAAATTTTAGTAAAGAAACAAATTATTTCAAGAGTAATATTGACAAAGTAAATTATTAAAACTATTATTCAATATATATATATATATATATATATATATATATATATATATATATATATATATATATATATATATATAGTAATACCTGATGGACACTATTAAGAATAAATTAGTTTTCAATCGCAATATTACCTAAGATAAAATGAAATAGATGTTTAGTATCAATACTCCTGCAGTATATTGACAAGATTGTCTCCCTTCTTCATCACCAACTAATTACTAGTAGAAAATAGCATACACATAAAAGTATAACAAAACAACTATAACATTCGCAAACATTATTATCTAAATCCAAACACATAAACACACATAACACTCAAAACATCCAAATGTATAAGTATAAACCATTCAAGGAAAGAAACACATACTAAATTAAAAGAGAGAAAGATATAATCATGCCAAGAAAAGAAAACATAATGTGAACACTAAAGTTATCTCAAATATATACATACTAATGATAATTTAGAAATGTGACATAGTTTCCCTCAACTAGAACCAACTTAGATCCATATAACACTAGATGTATCATGAGCTAAGAAAGATCACATCCTTCGAGGTGAAAACATTATTTTTGGAGTGTAGAACTTGAGGAAAAGTTTACAGGTAGAGGGATTTGATTCCTTCTATGGATCTAAGATGGTATATAGGAACTCTATGTTTTTGCAAATTCTTTCCTCAAGTTATTACTATATATGGTTATTATTACATATATGTATGAATTAGGAAAACAATAACCACATGTAAACTAGATAATAACAAGCCCTCCTTTTTCCCTTCAGTAAAATCACATTCAAATTTTTTAAAATAATTATTAATTTATTTAAATTTAAATATGATTGTGCGACAATTCTATAATCTAGTATGAGATTGACATGTGATTTTTTCTATGCTCAATGTGGAGTTAGAACATGTTCCTCTTAAAAAAATATGGATTTGCCTTTAATGTGACATTTTGGAGTTCATTTTTGGAATCTGGAGAAACAATTTGAGGTAAAAACATGATTTTTGTTATTTATACTAGTTTTTTTACTACATATACAGATTTAGCCCCCTGAAAAGGCCCTTGGGAATTTCGATTGTGCAGACTTATGATTTCAATGAATTTTTGGCATATTTTAGAAAAATTAGATCAGAAAAGTAAATCGGAAATTTATGAAAAATTCACACTAAAGACAACTCTAAAAAATATTCTCTAAGTAGAAAATAAATGTAGGCTATAATGAAAAAAAATGAATATACATGTTTAGTTAGATTTAATTAAAAACATTATAAAGTATCAATAATTCCAACCTCAATAGCCTCACTTGATTTGTTATTTATATTGCAACGTAATGTAGTAAAAGTATTTCATTCAATGTGAGTCATAAATAAATTATTTATATGTCCACATCACTTAATCTAATTTCATATCAACTTTAAAGAGAGGTAAACTATTCAGAGGTTAAAGAAAGTGTTAGCAATGTGTTTTTTTGGATATCGATATTAACTAAAATTCTATCTATCAATTTCATGTATGTTTATAGATATAATAGAAAATGTTAAAATAAAATATTTTAATGTTGTATATAATAAAATATTAAATTTCCAAACAAAAATGTAATTGAAAATAAAAAATAAAATAAAAATATTAAATAATAAAAATATGAATTTCTTCCTCTTAGGAATAAAATGAATTCATTCCATTGTTCATATAAAATTAATGTGATATTTAAAAATATTAATAATAAAAAAAAATGGATGTGGTTAAACAACAAAATATTTGAATATGCACTATTAAGTAATATTAATGTATACTTAAAATATAATAATAAGAAGAAGAAGAAGAAGAATAAGAAGAAGAATATTAATTAATGTTGATAATCTAGTCCATGATAAAAGGTATTAATACACATGTTATGTAAAATATTTTAATTTCAATAATAAATATTGTTAAAAAAAATTATATATAACATATAAAGAAATTGAGAAAAATAAGTTTTTATGGGTAAAACTTTTGGAGTAGACTCACTATTTTCCATTTTTGTCCATTTTAAGGTATATTTTTTTGTCATATATATAGAGAGAGATGAGCTTCCACTACAGATTCATTGAAATCTATCAATAAATGAGGACACAATTATTTGTACACATCCTAGATATATGCTTAAGATGGATTATATGAGCTTTTCTTTACAATTTGTTAAAAATGTTGCAATCTCAAAATTTAAAACCATATAAAATTACAAGTCACAATAGTTTTAGAAAAGTTATTTTCATTTTAAAATAAAAGTGCATAAATTTATAACTATTCTCAATTTATATTAAACTTTCCATTATATTTATTTATTATCAAAAATAAATTTTTAAATTTAATTATTATAATTTTTATTATATTAATATCAAAAAAATTGATATTAAAATAAAAATTCAACAAAAATTTCAAATTTGTAATAAGCTTTCTATCTTTTATCTTTTATTTATTATTCCAAGTAATTTTTTAAATTTAATTATTATAATTCTTATTCTATTAATATTAAAAATGACAATTATATTAAAACAAAAATTCATCAAAATTCTAGTTGCCAAACACAAAATATAATTCATTGATAATAATGAACTCAAAAGCTTATAATATACTCCTGTGAACCAAAATTTATGTAATCACTCTTGAGAGAGCAGGTTGTTATTTCACAAAAAGTGTGTGACCAAGCATTAACTATAACTAAACGGTACGATAGACACGAATATATGCGCATTTGTTGGTTCTCGAGTCTCTACAAATAGAATTCATTGAATGAACTCTTGATGAGTATCTTTTTGAAATTACCATTGGGCTTATGGCAATGTCTAATTTAGGTTATGGTGGAATTTTTTCAGAGCCCAATGTAGCACGATATTGGATTAATTAGTGGCACTCACTCTTCCGATGCAACGAATTATTTCATGGACCTACAATATTGATTTCACAGCTAGTCGAAAGCTATATACAACTCAATTCTACTACCATTTGAGGTTGATTACCATTTTAGCTTGATTAGGAAGAAAAGGTAAGAAACTTGCACTTGGATCCTTTGACATCGATTATTAAAAAAAAACTTTCATCGTTTGAATTTGATAGCCCCTTTTTTAACTAATAATATTAATATAAAAACTATAGTTTTATTGGCCTCTTTTGTAGGAATGAGTTTATATTCTTTTTCAAATATCCCTTAAGACTTAAGGTTTTACCCACTTATTTAGCTTAATATATTCATGTTTGATTCAAAACGCTTGTATTATAAATTTTTTCACAATGCCTTTCAAGCTTCACATGTGTATGTATGTGACACCTTTTGACATTGTCTCACAATCAAATGGGATCATATGGGTTCTATGTGTTTTTTTCAATTAATGAGAGACCTTACAGTCTTAAAGTTATCGTAGTTGGGTTTAAGTAGAAGGAGGATAGTTCACAAGATTATATCTGGGTCTGAACAACATTAGGAAATTGTTGTTGAGGAGCAAAAACAACATAATTCTACATGTTGATAGTGTTGTTTGGAGTTTGGTTTGTATTTACAACAGGGTTAGTTTTGTTTTGTGCTTATTTTATTCCATTTCTACTGTTATAGGTTTGGCCTCTGTTGGTAACAACCATGACTTATTCCTCTTGAGCCCAATACAAGGATGCAACAGTCTTAGCAAGTCTTTTACCATGTATAAGTTCTTTTGCATTTTGAGAACCTGTGTAGGTGTCCATATCATGAGCATCTTCACAAAACGTGCACCATGACTCAGAAAGAATGGCCTTACGCTTCATGTTCCATAGTTAAGGTTGGAGAGGGGCTTGAGTAGATATTTTTGGGACAAATTTGGTTACCATATTCCTTTTGAAATAAATCATCTAGTTGTCCATGTCTTACGCTAATTACAAGACAATATAAAATTCAGCTATTTTTCGGGATCATTGAGAGGCATTCATGTCTTGAAGGATTTTTCTTCGAACTCAAGGGAGGTTTGCAAAGCTAAATCTAAGTTATATACACTCTTCTCCTATAACCAGCTATGATAGGGAGGAGTTAAGGTATTGTAATAATGCATCATAGCAACCCGATAATCAAGTCTAATAAGCTCAGTAATAAAGTTGTAAAGCTTGGTAAATCAAAGGTTAAAGGATTGTTTCTACATGATTAATAGTAAAGATGACAATGGTGCAATTTAAGACTAGTATACAGGTGAGAACAATCCTAAGGTTCCATATTGGTAGAGGTCTAGGCTGGAAGGTTGCAAGAGATCATTATCTCAATCCACTATCGAAAGGATCTTACTAGCCGGAAACACTTGGCGTGAAGCGAGTTGAAAGAGAAAAGCCCATAGCTTAGGCCACACACTATAGAGAAAGAACCAGGTAATTAGATCTTTCATATAGACCTCATTCAAAAAGAAGTAGTCTTGTCAAAAGAGGAGTCTCGAGCACAACTTAGAGATGATTTGAAAGCTGGGACTAGTTTAACCACTCACTGAATGGGCTCTGCTACTAGTTATGGCTATGGCTATTGATCTATTAGGTATGCCACATGCTATGGATATTGGGATATTGATATGTTATAATTCTAAGCAGCATTATAATAATTTTGATCATTTTCATTGCGTCACCACCTAGCCAAGCCAAAAAGTAGAAGGATTTTGTTGCATCACCACCCAGCCAGGCCAGAAAAACAAGAATGCATAATCATACTACAAATAAAGAGATAGTAATTAGATGATAATGGAACTTATTCTTGAATAATAATATTATAAGGCAATTTTTTTCACTTGCTTCTATTTCAGCTTCAGTAATTCTATTTTATTTGAAATGTGACACCAATTCAAAAAACATCTTAACAAGTTTTAGGTCCACTTGCATATCTTACAATCTCATGGACAAAAGGTAAAATAGCACTAGAAGCATCCTTTGTCAAATATTTATATCCATACTTTGTTTCTCATGTTAATCTAATACCATTAAATGTGTCTTTAGATCTTGTTATTTATTCAGCAATAGTAAAATAATAAAGATAGGAGAAACATCATTAACTGGAGGTGTAATGATTTCATATTGATATGTTGGTCTTGTCCTATTTGTTTTACTACCATAGTTAGGAATTCATTTCAACTTCTCTTTGGTTGGATTTTATTTTTGAGAGGTACAACTGGGTTGGCTTTTTTTTCTAGTTGGTACAACTAGGATTGATGGTAGATATAGAGTCGCTCGACTCCCATTTAAGATTTTCCCTGCCCTTAATAATTCAAACATGAATAAAATCATTCGTATTAGTGTCAGTATAACATGGGGAGATTGCGGCCCATCCACCTAATCCCTCTTCGTAGTCAATAAAAGGAGCTCCAAAGTAACCTTCTCTGCCTTAGAAACCCAATCAATGGTTTTGCTATTACTGGTTTGGATGCTACCTTCATATTTCCTCGTAGCGAAGGCTAAGGCTATAGAGCCTATTAAATTTTGAAAACCATAAGTATAAGTTAATCGATTTTGCAGGGCGATATCAGAGTCAAGTTGTTGTAGCAATATTCAACCTGCTAATGGATATGATCGAGTTTGGGTCCACCAACAGAGAGCTTCTATACTAACCAGAGGTTTTGGCAAAGACTGCGAATGTGTCGTATGAACCACCACCATCAATAGGTGTATTGTATATAACGAGTTATGTTAAATTTAGGATACAATAAAACAAAAAGCTAGTTATAGCTCTGAGCAGTTGTTTTATTACCTTGTAGTTGTGTGGGATTAAAAGCCATCTGCTAAAAAATAAATCCCATCTATTCGAATTGAAGATCCAAAGGAGGCACTTGGCTGCATGCAAATCCCAAGCCTTACTTGGTAGTTTAGTAATTAATTTTTTAAAACATTTAGTTTATTATTGTGCATCCTAGTTCATTGCTTCAATAAAAAGACACTTCGTTATATAGTGAGCCCTGATTTTCATAATGCAACCTGAGCTGTTGGCCTAAACTTCAATTCATGCCTCCCGAATTCCAAATTCTTCTTACACAACATCCTAAGAGAAATAATCAAGTTTTCTTCTTCCCTAGTCTGAAGTTCATTTAATTCTTATTAGCTATACTAACGTGAGAATCCAAAGCAATTGAAAAGCTCATTGCTGAATCTAATTCCATATCCTTAGCAAATGAATCATTATTCTCATTATCAAAATTTTCTAGCTCAAGTTGCTTGTCATTATTTGGAGCAAGTTGAGGTTCCAGCTCACTTTTTATGCTATCATTTTGATTGATCTTTTCAACAAAAACTAGTATCATATACTAGAGAACCTTCAAAAGTTACAAAATAACATTTTCACTTTTTCTCCAATAACATCTCAAGGGCTTCATCATTTACAAAATAAAATGCACACACGTTTTAGACATCATACATTATTTAACCAATTCCTGGGAAAATTTGTCATATTGATTAGATTGTTCAAATTTGTCCTTTATGGCATCAGAATAACACTTTCCATAATCATGTGTACCACCAGTTCATTCCCTTATAAGGTCATCCCATTTATTTTTATGTCTGTGATCAAAGCCTAGTGGCTTTTTGAGGCATATTATATTTGAATTTTTATCAATGCCATTGTGGGGATGACTTGTTAGTCACATTTTCAAAATAGGATGGCTTATATCCTTTTTATCTTTATGGTCATGGACAACCTCTTCATAAAAATGAGGAGGACGGACATAACACATGAAATATGACTTCTCTTAGCTTTGTGCAATCAATAAATCTAATTCAAGGTGTTCAGTAGTGTTTTTTTTATTGTTCTGCTATATATATAGAAACCTCCTCATTGATTTCAAGAGATTTTTCTTCCATAGCATCAATGTAATCATTCTTTGAATTGTTCTATTCTTGATCAAGAACACTAGTGCCATTGCCCCCAATTGGACTACAATGTTGTTCTTACTATGGATCTGTGGAAATATTTTTAAAAACAACTTCGAGAGAATCTTGTAACATAGAGAGACTGTGAAAAGGGCAGAGTGAGCATCATTGCTATCGATAAATATTGCTAATTTAAGTTGTAGTTCCTTCTCAATATCTTCTTACATGTGTTGTTACCAACCTACTTTTGGAATATATCATCCCGTTATTCATGTCTTGGACTAATTTTAAGACAATATAAAAGTCAATGTTTTTTCCATATCATCAAGAGGCATCCTTGTCCTCAAGGATTGGTCTCGAAGCTCAAGGTACGTCTGCAGGGCTACAGCTAAGTTATAAACACTCTTCTCCTCTAATCGGTGACAGTAGGGAGGAGGCAAGGTATTGTAGTAATGCATCATAATAGCCTCATTAATAGGTATAATAACATCGGTAATAAAGCTGTAAAGCTTGGTAAAGTGTAGTTTAAAGTAAAGTTTCACCACGGTTGAAGGTAAGGTTATTTTCATTTTCGACAAACTATACTAGAATTTAAGGTTGCTGAAAGGTTGAATTTAACCAATAGAAAATTTTGGCGTAAGTGGAAAAGGAATTAGGAGGTAGATCAAATAAATTAGCAGTGTTTCCTTGAAGGCAAATCATCACAGATGCAGAATAAAGGCATGGAGGGTGTTACTTGGACCTGTAGGACATTGATCCTTAAGGAACCAATAGTAGTAGGACTTGATTAGTTATACCCAAATCCATTTCCATCGGTTTCTAGTTAGATATCCTTAGCAAGGGCAAGGCAATGTAAGCAATAATACAATCATCTAAGAACATGATCATTTCATCAATGGGAATATCTTGTTGATTCTCCCTCTCAAGGTAATCACAGTTTATATGAATGTCATCTCCTTGGTTATTTATTGACATTCATCTTCTTTGCAGGTAAGGTGATTGAAACAGGAATCTTATTGCTGCAACATATATAAATCCTTTCATCGTGTGTGATGGATTCAGGTTGTTCCTTAGGGTGCAATATTTAACAACAAGAATTAATCTCAATTGGTCTCTTAATTTAGTTTATTTTTTACTATTCATCTCCTTGTAATATATTTTTCAATTTCACTTTGTTTGTCATAGTCTATTTAAACATGCATTTTTTCTCTCTCGTCATATCCCAGAAAGTTCTTACTAAGTAGGGCAGGTTGCATTTTTTTCTTTTCTTAAATCTATTTTCAACTACTGAGTCCTATATTTTGGAGAACTATAGTTCCTCTCTAACCATAATCTAATGGATTATTATATATATATTTAGATTTGATGCTTTGGTATCAAATAGTCTCTCTAAGCTAGGGTATACCTATATAAATATAGTGAGACAAGAATACCCAAATTGACTCTCGTTTCATAATTTTGGGAATTACATTGTTGAAATCTTAATCTCAATTGTTTGGTTTTATTTTTTGTGCATATAAATCACTGTTGGCAGAACCTAATCATGATCAATATGTACACCATGCCTTTCCCTTTTCTTTTCCTTTCCACTGCATCATGTTTACTATTAGCAGCTTTTAAAACAAATGTATTGATGCATTTCCCTTTGGTTTTCAATTTTATTGCAATATTTTTGCAAGTTGCAGTTTATAAAATGGATTTATTGATCTCCTTCCCTTCACTTTTCCTCTTTTACTACAATATTTTTCCAAGTATCAGTTTTAAAAAAGATTTATTGATCTAATTCTCTAATTAGTTTCTTGTGTTGTTGTGCCTAAAGGGGAGATTGTTTGCAAGAGCTTCAAAATTTCAGGGCTCTATTATCAAGGCTCATGTTGATTATGTCTACAACAAGGGCCTCAAACAAGTGATATATTCATATGCATGGTATAATATTTTTTCCTTATGCTTTAGTTGTGTATTTTCTTTTCTACGAGATGCTTTCTCTTATAACTATGTGTAGAAAATATGCCTTTCCACAATCTAGAAATATTGGAAAGTTAATCAAAGTCCAAGATTCATGAATACATTGTATTTTGTTTCCCATATTTTAAATCCTCATGAGCTTCTTCTTTTTATCAGCTAATACCCCTATCAAATGTAGCCAAGTTACCTGGGATTTGAACAAGTTGATGCCGATAAGTTTTCTTACTAGTTAAACTACTTTTCGTTTCGGGTTTTTATATGTAAAATATTACTCTTCTTATATTTTAAATTATAATTAATAGATCATTTTCTGTTCTTCTACATGGTGTGGATTATCTCAAATACGATAAATGCTACAATGATGGTGCTAAGCCTGAAAGTCAGTAAATATTTTCTCTCATGAATGTAATCCTTCTTAATTTTATTTTCAATTCTATTGATTGGAAGCAGTTGGATGATAACAAAAGACATTGAAGACAAGTGGGAAAGGTTGTTAGCTATATCTTCTAAGTAGTCTAGATAGATTGAAACTTCTGAGGCCTTGAAATCTAGCATCTTTTGTGCATGCAAAAATAAGTGTAACATCATTACTTTGAATTCATGGTTTCATGCACCACGATTGATTGGATGTGATTTAACATCTATGGACAAGAAGACCTATGGAATATTAAGTAACTCTGAGGTTATTGCACACAATCAAGGTGAGTCTCTTCTTCAAATTCTTTTGAATATTTAGAAACACTTATATTTAGAAACTAAGGTAGTGTACTACAAAATTTTCATTTCGATAAACCTGAACATGTTCCAACTTACCATAAGCTTAATTATATTTCAATGTTTCCTTAATGTCTCTTCTCATTTGATTTTGACCTTCTTACTTATATGACTAATTCATGCACTGGACCAATGCAATATTTGAACATGACATTGTGGGTTTGGTAGCAGCCATGACATATGGCATGCAAGAGGCACGTGGTGTGCATGAGTGTTGTATTGTCTCTCATCAAGTCCAACCCACAGCATGATTGTGTTGTTCAAGAAGCAATACTTAGGGGCACCATTGCAACTGTTGTTGAGTTTGTTGTTAAGTTTCTGAGAAACCACACTCATTAAGGATTGCTTGTTTTGATTCTCGTTCACATTGTAGTTTAAATCACATTTCTAAGCATAAGTGTTTCGAAATGCAAGAACTTCAAAATTACAAATGCTATTTTGGTTGTTCCATCTCCAGCTCAAGGCATGGACTAATTGCCTTACAACCATCCTTGTTAATTTTGATTTGAGAGTCATTGATGAATGCTTAGTCTGTCATTCATTTATCACTTTAATTTTTTTATGTAAAATAAATTCACACTAATATATTTGTGAAGATTATACGATGATTTTTTTTAATGTATAACATTATTTATTTTTATTATAATATATTGGAATCATACGAGTGTAAATATTGTCTTTGACAGCAATTGGTTAGATATTAACCTTTTTATTTTTAATTATAATTTTTTTACTTTTAATTTTAATTATATTTTATTGAGATGATATGAGTGTGAATGTTGGCTCGTAACAACAATTTGTTGGATATTAATAATTTTTATTTGTAACTATATTTTGTTTAAATGATATGAGTGTCAATGTTGGATGTAACGATTTGTATTTTAGTTAGATAATATGAATGTCAACATTGGATGTAACACCAATTTGTTAGATATAAAAATAATTGTGACGAATATTGATTAAGCGTAAATGTCTCCTTGATAATTTCATCTTAGAGTTAACTTTAACGCTAAACTACTAGGACGCTAACATTTATTATGCACACTGAATGCACTAAATCTTCAGAAGATCACGTTCCGATACAAGCATTTATTCTGCACACGTGAAAGCCAATGGATTGTTTTTGCACAGAATCGACCGAAGATGGCCCGCCTTGCTCTATTCATGGCCGAATACAAACCAACTAAATGTCCCATGGCTATCGTTGCTCGAGAGTATAGTGATAAATTGGAATCACCGCAAAGGTAATAGTGTAGGATAAAACGGAACCAACCCAAATGGAAAAACTCAGCCGCATTCAATTTCTTCGGTCTATATAGTATTGGTAGGAATTAAGAATATTTTAGATTAATGATATATTATTATGAAGACGAGTGTATTTATTTTTTTATAATGTTTTTAGAATTTTAGTTTAATTATTACGCAGATGGTAGAGATTTAACATACAAATCAAAAGTTAAATAGTTATTTTTCTTTTATTTTTGTTAAATAAATTGATTAATGAATAAAAATATCATATGTACATGTCTACAAAATATTCTATAATATTTTTAGTACTATGCACAAATTAAATATTCAGATTTATCTTCAAAGTAGTTATGCTTTTTCTCCTAATTTTTTTTCTTTTACCCTTTGTTTATATAATACTCTAATTAAATTGATTAATTAAAAAAAAAAAATCATATAAACAAGTGTCATCTAAAGTCAGTTATGGATTTTGGACATGTCTTATTGATAAGCTATGATATTGCAACAAAGCCTATTTATAAATTAAGGATATACCTAGGGAATTAAGGGTAAATTTCCATGGTTAAAAATATTATTCTATACTTTTTAAATGTATATATGTTTAACTTATATATTAATGATTTTAAGGAAAAAATAAAAAAATAGAGTTATAATTTAGTTAGTTTTTATTGTTTTGTTAATTTAACAACATGAAAGGTATCTTGAAGGAAGTATTTTTCTAATTATTATAGGTTCATGCTTATATGAATATACCAAGAGTCTCATTTACTCCTGTCCATTTTGTAATAGAGCTTCTAGAATTTTAACTTTTTTCCTAATAATTATTCGATTGATAATACCAATTTGACCTTCACAAAATATTCTAGAATATTCTTAGTAGCATTCACAAATTGAAGGTTCAAACTTATTTTCAAATAATAATATGCTTTTCTCTTTTAATTTAATTAATTAATTAACAAAAAAAAACATATGAACCATTGTTAGAGGTAACGAGTTATGGTTTATATGGAATGATTTATTGTTTTTGTGGCATGTAATATTGATAAACAAAGATATTATCCCATGGTATTGTGACAAAGCCAATTTACAAATTAAGAATCTCCATGAGTGAGGGTGAATCTCTAAAATTAAGATTATTGTTACAAGTTTTTTTAATTGCATATATTTTTAACTTCTTTATTGATAATTTTTATAAAGAATAATAGTTTAAAGTAAAATAATAATTTAGTTAATTTTTATGATGTTTTTTCCTTTTTTTCTTTTTAGGAAAATGAGATGCATCATGACATAAGTGGTAAGTATTTTGATGCTTTCATGGATTAATGGATATCCGCATTTACCATTCATGAAACTTATATAGTGGTGCTAGCATATGAGTGTTATTTGTAATTGAGGTAGAACCTATAAATGCATAGAATAAATATACTTATTTTATAAATTAATGTTATCATTAGTTATTAATAATCAATAAAAAAGAAAGTTCTTTAAGAACCTAGTATATTTATTATAACACATTTACCAGGGTAGATCTATCATAACTCTCTATTTATGAAACTTGGAGGGATTAAATTTAATGAGGTGAAAACCTTTTTTAAATTAAGAAGAGTTTTGATCCATCTAAACACTTTGGTAGATCCTCAATGCTATGGATATAGACTAATTAGAAATAATTTAAATAGAAAATATAAAAAATTATTATAAAAAATTTAATTAATATAATAAAATTGAAAATTCATCCATCCTGCCCATGTCTAATGTTTATATGTTCCTTCTAGCTTTTAGACTATTTCTAAAGGAACTTGATTTGATACTAATTGTTTGAAAATAGGAAAATACTAACTCGGGGTGAATTAGTATTTCATGACCAATTTTAACAATTAATACAAATATTTAAAATTTTTAAAAACAACCATGTAAATAATAGATAAATCGCACAACAATACCATAAGCATCATTCACATAGAATAAACTAGTTTTTACATGGAAACCCATAAAGAAAGAAAACCCCCAATTTTTCTTTTAATTTTTATCTATAATATATATATATATATATATATATATATATATATATATATATATATATAATCTTATTGTGCCTACAACAAAATAGAGGAGGATACAAAGTATTTTTAGTTGGAGCCACAAACTTGCACGAAGCACCAAAAACAACAGATAGGAAGATTCAAACTATTGTTATTTGGAGGCACGGACTTATAGGAAGCACCAACTACCACTCTTTACAAGCACCAACCTACTGCTCTCTTTTAGAAAGCTACATGAAAGAGACTCCAATCCTCTAATAAATGAGTTAACTTTTTTTCCTACTAATTTATATGATATTCACTTTCAAGTACCCTATTTCTTTATACTCTTAAGCATTCTTATAGAAAACAGCATGAATTTTTTCCAAGATCCACCTATAACATTTTTTTTCCTTATGTTCCATATATGCTTTAAATTTTTAACATTTGAGATCTTTCCCGCTAGCTTTTAATGTTCATTATTTCTCTCTTTCTCTCACAAAATTAATTTGATCAAAACAAGAGAACAAAATTCCTAAATTACAACTCCAAGAGTTACTTTATACCAATATCCTCTCATCAGCTATGTAATTTCTCATTCTCAATTTTAATGAGTTAATTCACTTTATATTCATGTTGTTTGAGCTTCATTGGTCTCTTTATTCCAAATTAAAGACATTATATTTCATTGGTATTTGAATCAATATTCATGATTCCTCACCTTCACCATAGGGGCTTCACTCAAATAACATATGACATATAACATGCATTCATGGAATACCAAAAAACAATCCAAACTTGATTGCATATTGGAGAATACCTCTAAAAATCACATAATCTAACCCGCTACTTACCCAATACACCTTCCCAAATTAAAAACTTCTACTTTAACTAGATATTGTAGGTCTCCATTTTTTCATTTATTTTTTCTTATACCCCTTTATATTTTTTCATTAAATTTGAGCTCCTTTTTGTATACCTACGAATATAAAAATCCTTTATTCCCTAATATATGATAAATATATTATGTCATTTTCCCCCAATAAATATCTCCCAATATGAATGAAAATTGTATGGCATTGATCTCCTGGTGAAGCCATCATTGCTTTCACATCAACTTACCCTCCATTTTAGTTGTAGATATGAATTTTGTACTTAAATGTTGAGTTATCTAACATAATTTTTTTTTTGGTTTTAATAAGGACTTACTGAGAGGAGGGAGGGGGGGTGAATTAGTAATTACGAGGTTATTAAAATTTTACGCTAAATTTGTATACTTCCTTTGGCTTCTCCTACTTATTTGTACGAGCATATATACTAAAATTTAAATATACAGTAAATAAAACCATTCACATGAGCACACAGTTCATTATTTGATCAACACATACATATTGACACTCATATTTTTTACGTGGAAACCAACACATAAAAAATGCCAATATATTTGTTTTTATAATGTAAATTCAACACCCATTTAATTCGATCAGTTTGTTTGTGAGAACTCAGTCACATGAGGACCCAATCCCCTTCATATAGGAAGCCACCACTTGCCAAGAGGTACCAACCTTTTATGAATGTAGAGAACTACATACTCGAGCCATTGTTCTACTTTTCCATTTAATTTTCAAACTAAAAATAGAGGATAATACATTAAAAAAATATAACTATGATCTATTGTAATACCATCTCCTTTTCTTAAAATCAATAGCTCTCTTTTGAACTCTAATCTCCACTACTGAACCAGTTCTAGTCTCATCACTGGGATTTCCTATCTCCTAGTTAGCATTTGGCTCAGTCACACACTTACAACGTTACACTCTGTAACTCACGATAATTATAAATTCCCCCATTTTTCTCAACTACATTCCACAGTTTTGTTCCTTTGTTGCATTGTGAATGATGCAGTCTTTGTAACTAATAGTATGTTATAGCAAGGCATGGTTTTTTGTTGTTCCATCAGGTACCATGCAATCTCCAACCATATTCAATTCTGGAGATGGAATTAGTTCACTCAACCATCACAATCACATTGAATCTATATAGTTTTCATTTTTAGTCTTGAAAACTAAGATAATGTAGAGGAATGGAATTTTGAGTATTTCACTATGTTGATAATTAATTCTTAGTCAAATCATGCACTCCAATGAGGAGTTCCATGTTTACAAATTTATCACAATGATTAACATGTACCTCAGGCATGACTTCCTTTTTTTTTAATCAAATATTTTACAACTAGCAATATTTTTCATTTAATTCCTCATGGTGTGAAACAAATATCAAGAATGGATTTTTTTGTTTGAACCAGGCCCATTAAATTAGCTCTACAATTTGTTCTCCTTTATTTTTTATGCCTCCATTCTCTACAGTTTCCATTAACATTGTCAATAGATGTGGTGGGATTTAATAGTTATCAAAGTCGTCAAGAACACAGGAAGTCTATATAACTCCTAGGCACACCCTTCAGTGTTGTTCATTAGTTCGGAAGGCCATGGGTCAATTTTCTCCATCGGTGACGCAACAATGTGTTTCCTCGACCCCCGAATTCCCATATGATTGACTAGATCAGAGACATTATTTTCCTGTTTATCTGAATTAGATCTCTTTTATTCATTCAAAACCATAAATCAAATACACTGGAAAAAATGTACAAAACAAACCCTGGTGCAACATTTTAGGTTTTGAGATATCATCAGTTAAATTCATGTTGACATCCTGTGTGAAATGTAGAATCTCTATATTGTAACATGTGTCACCTATATTTGACTCATTACACCACCCAAATATGTCGAATCTACCTTCCACATATCTTCTATATTGCCATCTCATGTTGAAGTCATCTCGCACATTTTTGGTTAACGCATCACTATGATCCAATCACATTATGCTATATTTTCCCCTGTATTGAGTTCCACATAGTTTGGTGGTTGGGATTTGCATGACCAAACCTCGAACTCATTTGATCTAAGCCCACTTCCTAACTTGGTTGAATATTGATTAATTCACATGCCTGATTAGGATTTTGTCCCACAGAGGTTGGGGTTTTTGGGGGTGGATATTTTTTCTCCTACCAAACCCTGTTGCATGACCCAAATCACCTAAGTCTAGACCTTAGTTGAAAAATATGCCCAATTCCTGAACAAAAGAACTTTTATGTCTTTGAACTTCAACTGGTTGTAACTCATGTCCTAGAAGACCGTGTTGAGGCTTCAACATACCATTGGAAAGTTCTTCTAGAATAATTTCCATATATGCCAATTTTTGGAGAAACTAAGTTGATCACTTGAACATAATATCCTCCAAAGGCCGAGACTCCCAACCATCACAATCATATTTTTTTGGCTTCTTGAATAATCCTATTACTATGATGATTCTCTATAGAATATTGCAGTAACCATAAGACACCCCCTGAACAACATGCTCGTCACTTCCAACATCTATTGCCTCTGACCTCACTTCTATTTTGGTTGACATTAATGCAACATAACAAGTGCCACCAACCTTTCGGACAATTCCAATTGTCCAATATAAACACTAGATTATGTTAACCCAAAATCCTTAGCTCCCATAATTCAACCTTGTCTAAAAGGAACTTAGTGGTATTTCAATGCATTCAACATCGGGTTATTTCAAAACATTTTTGTAGTGCTTCATGCACTGCACCTTTATTGTCCATGAATTGAATGTATTTCCCTTCAAAAAAATTTCCAATGTGGAACCTTTGTGTATTGCATATAGTATCCGAGTTCTTTAATTCTTGTCATTTTTCCTTTCAATCCAAAATCATCAATACTCAAAATGGATCTTAAGCTTGCTTTTCCCCACTTCCCAATCATATGCCAAATCACTTAACACTACAAAATATTTAGAAATAAAATCTTCTTGCATTAATCCGAGGGATTTACCGCATAACCTTGATGACATCATCCTTCTATGTGGTTTCCTTTGAGTGGTGCCACATGTTACACATATTTAGACCACTTTTCCATTCAAAAGTTCGAAAATCACCTACCATATGTCATGTGTAGAGAGTGTGCCATGTCATCTTAGATACAAAAAACTACTAATTCTTTAAAATTCTTTAAACACTACATTTCACTAGCCCCTTAATCATTAGCTCCTCATTAGAGGAAATTTCAACCTAAAAGTGGTCTCCAAACGAAAAATTAAAAAAATAATACAAAATTCCATGTAGACAATTTTTAATATTACTTTACTTATATCTATGTTCCAAAATATTTATTACCACGAGATTCAATAATAATATTGAATATACTATTTTTAATTTTTCACTTTTATCGAAATGCCTGAATATTTATGTTTTATCTTATTTAAATTTAATTGGCTATTTTTAAAATTTATATTTAACTTTCTCTATAAATTTTATGTTTAACTAAATTTTTTGGGTGTTTTTTTAATGGAGTTGTCTACTGGCCACAATTTCACCTAGAAAAAAATTGTCTCTGCCCAAATTCCATAATTTTCCCATTTTTAACTATTTCACTATATATTTTATATTTTGGTTAAAATCTAGTAATTTTTCCTTACTAGAATAGATCTTTTAACTATTTAGCTATTTTATATTTAACTATATATTTTTCACATAGGGCATAAAATAGATGGTGATGGGGTGTATTGTTAATTCACTCCATGATGTGAAAGTCACTGGTTTGAACCCTTGTGGGAAAGAATAAAGTCATTTTAAGGGTTGGTATGGCTAATCCAAGGTGCCATCCTCAGGTGATTTTGACGGCTTAGATGCCAGTAGGTCACGGTTTCTCAAGCCAAACATTAAACCTGTAGTCATCTCTAGAGAATAGAGACAATTTGACAAATACATATAACTTCTCGATATTTTAATTCAAATGAGTAAGGTAGGTAGACAACATTTATAGCATATTTCACAAATACCCAAATTAATAATAAAATATTTCACTGATACCCAAATTAAACATTGTAAAATTATTTAAGGCGTGTACTACAATTTACATTTAAATTATTTTGATTGGTTTACATATTAGGACATGGAAATTACATGAAAATTTCATGGCCACTTTTAGGCTGAAATTCCCTCTAATGTTACTTCATCCCTTCTCAAATGGAGGTAAGGGTTGTGAGCTCATCTTACTCATTGTGCATTAATCTCATTTTTCATTTCATTTGGCATCAATGCATTTCAAAACTTTGCCATCGTGATTAATACACCACACCCCTACATTTTCCATGAACTCAATGTCTTTCCCTTCAAAACATTCTCCAGTATGAAAGTTTTTTTCATTGCATCTACCATTAAAGTGTTGTAAAATTTGATAATTTTCCTTTGAAGATAGATCTTGAATACGCCAAATGGAGCTTAATCCTATTTGGCCCCATTGCCCAGTCATATTCTAAAGCACTTAACATCATGTAGCATTTGGAAACATAATATTTTGACATGAATTCCAAAGATTTTCCACATCACGTTGATGATAAAATCCTTCCATGTGGCATCCCTTGACTGGTGCCACATGTCACACATATTTGGAACACTTTGCCATCAAAAATATCCAAAGTCACCAACAACATGTCATGTGTAGAGAGTGAGCCATGTCATCACTTTCCACGACATCTCCATTAGACACTACCACATCATCTATGTTTTCCTATGATTCTCTTCCATATTACTGTGACTAGCTAGATGCCACTTCACCATCCATGTGATTTTCCACATCATTCGTGTATATAGAGGATCAATCTGAAGGTTTTTCAAGTTTGTCCTTGTTAAATTTTGAGCAGGGAAGATGTCAAATTTAACTTTTATACCTACTTTATTTATAAAATCATTAAGGATATCCATTTTCTAGAAATTTTTACAATGTGAAGTATTTCATATTTGTATCTATGCCTAGATTTACCTCTACGCGATGTAGAACTGCAATTGATAGAAATGTGAAGAGAATATGAAGTGTCATATCTAGATCTAGCAATTTTTCTAGTTCGCAAAGACTTCAACTCCTCGATCGCTTATATATCTAGATAAGTCTATATATATATATGGATGTTCCCATAAAAAATTCTTACACCGTGTATTTTCCATAAGTCTTGATGGGTTTGAATTATTGAACAAGTCCAAATGTCCCATTTTTTTAGATGATTTTGGATTACAGGATACGTCTAGATGAATTCGATATCGAACTCATTTGTGCATATTTTGAGTGGCTCATATATTTCCTTAAATACCATATTTTTTCATTTGTATGCCTTCACATACTTCAAACCTTACATTTTCATCAACCGTTATGATTTTTTCTAAGTTTTATATACCACTATAAGGGTCTCTAAGAAGGATATATATTGAAGGACTTAGTTTTCTATTTTTAGCTGAGGCATTAAGGAAAAAAATTCTTTAAAATGTTACAACTATACCCTCTAAGCTCCCCTTAAACTTGGAAAAAATATACATAAATGAATTAAGTCTAACATTAATGACAACACTTAACAAATTTGACATCGATGAAAATATTTTTCTCAACAATATCCCCATTTGGAACTAATGGAAACATATTCAAACATTCTTGGTCAATTTATTTATTTTATTTCAATATTTTATTATTCTCGCCCTTAACACTTCACTATTGCATGGATGTTAACATTCTATTTTTTAGGACCCTCCCCCTTTGACCATCCTCCCTCTAAAAGGATATATGCAACTACTAATTTGAATTTCTACTGAACATACTATATGTTGTTCCTAGCTTCTTATCTCCATGTACTGTAATGTTTGGACTCTTACCCTTTAATCATTCCCCATTTAAAAAAATTCTCAACATACATTATTTATTCACTCTTTTCAACCATAGATGGTTTTTCGATTCAATATTTACTCACGGTATGCGCCCCTTGTGATTTTCTTCATTTATGTTTGTAGTAACCATAGTATTTTGCTTATATTTTCTCACTCTTCCTCTTTGCTTCTTAGAATCCCTGAGGTAATTAATCTCTAACTGTTTCCTGCTTTAACCTTGTACTACTTATGTGCATTTTCAGACTCCCTATATGATCACTTTCCATGCTTATATTTTGTTGTTTAAGCATACAAATATTCTTGACTAATTTAGACAATTACCTTATATCAGAAGAAGCTAGTGAATATATGAGGGAGAAATCACTCCTAACTTCTATTTTAAGCACCCAAAGGGTTATCTCGAACGAGGCTTTTGGAATCTATCAAATATTTTTTCCTTTGTTAATATATATTCTATCTTCACAATTTGACCGACTACCTACTCTCTAAGATAGTGATGCTTGATGCATGTATGATTATTATTTTATTGAAAAATAAGATTCTTGGATATAATTTTTTCAATTGTATTATCATATTTGATGGGAATCGATTCATCATGCATTACATTTATGTATTAAAGTGTTTTCTCTATCCATAATATTTGATTACAAAAATATCTTGCTATTATGTACTCAACTTCAACAATTGATAGTGAAACATAAGTCTTCCTTTTGTGTATAAATGATACCAATGAGTTTCTCTGAAAAAAATAAACCAACTGTTGTGCTATGTTTATCATCTATAAAAATATCACAATACAAGTCTGTGTATGAAACCAATAAAGCATTCATACCCTTT
The DNA here is from genome assembly GCA_034641835.2 of Pinus albicaulis. Lineage (NCBI taxonomy): Eukaryota > Viridiplantae > Streptophyta > Pinopsida > Pinales > Pinaceae > Pinus > Pinus albicaulis. The sequence goes on along the minus strand of CM076580.1, from coordinate 391,216,735 downwards.
GGATACAATAGTCCATAGTCCATTGTGCCTTTTAGATATCTGAAAATTCTTTTGTTACCTAAAAATTTGATATGGTTGGGGATTTATTGGGATCATTCTACCAAATGAGAAAATTACATTATGTTTGGTTGGGTGTTTGTTAGATATAACAAAATACTAATCATTGATTTCATTTTTTTATTATTAAACTTTGATGACTCATAAAATTTACTTTTCTCACACCCAGTTACCATAGGAGTGTTAATGGGTGAACATGTTTCCACTATGAATTTCTTCAATATTTATTTTATATGCTTTTCCTAGGATATTAAAATTCATTTTGAAGTTTGTCTATTCTATCAGAAAAAAAAAATATAGTGTTCTCCATGCATAGAAATTTAGAATTCAGTCTCCATTTCTGCTATGAATTGTTGGCTTAGTGAAACTGAATTATTTCCAAATATTATATTGTCAACAAAAACAACAACAACAAAAATATCTTCATTATTGTATTATTATCATCATTACTTTTGAAGCCTTTCACTACAAGGAAAAGACCCTCCAGCGAAGGTTATAAAGGAGGGTTTTAGTAATATACATTTTCTACAACATCTATTTATGGTTATGAAGGTTTTAGTGAAGATTTTAAATGAAATTCAACACAACTAAAAAAACTAGGCAGCTGGTGGTTCTTACAGATGTTTTTTTCATTGGTGCGCTACTAAAGTTTCAACGCACTAGTGCATGTCATCTAGTCAGTGGCCTCGGGGTGGTCAAATGTGCATGCATCGGGCCGTCAAGCTATAAAACTACACCGGGCACAGTATTGGTGATACAACGCACGAGGCTGCTCTAATTGGTATTGGGATTTGTGCAGTGCCCATAGGTCGTCTCAACGCACTGGTCTATGGACTTATAGAAACACACCGGTGCTTCGTATCAGAAAAATCCACCGACATTTATAATTTGTATTGGTACTTGTGTGGTGCTCATACGTCGTAAAATGCACTAGTTTGTAGTCTCACATAAAAGTATCGGTGTGTATTATCACACAAACGCGCCGAGATTTTTAATTGGTTTTGGTATTCGTGCGGTGCCCATAGGTCGTAGAAATGCACTGGTGTGCTTCAGCATACAAACACACTGGTGTACAGTAACTGACATGCATCGGTGTTCATTTTCTATTTTTTAGAAACATTGACCTGTGACAGTGCAATTATTGTGATTTTTCTAAATTCATTATTCATCAAAAGTCAACACATCTTATAACAATATTCATATTAATTAATTTTTTATTAATGCATTTGAATGTGATTTTTGGATTAATTTGTTATATCATATCATAATTATTGTGATTATTTAAAATTCATTATTCATCAAAGTCAACACATATATATCTTATAACAATATTGATATGAATTAAATTTTTATTAGATCATTTTGAGAACTACAATGGAGAACGCAATAGAATAAATTAAAACATATATATATATATATATATATATATATATATATAAATAAATAAATAAATAAATAAATAAATAAATAAATAAATAAATATATATATATATATATATATATATATATATATAAGACAGTCTTTGTCATACAAAATGGGATAGTTATTAGTATCCCTTTGTCTTTCAATTGGGACACTATGTCCATTACAATAAACAAAATGTCTAATTTCAGAGAAAAATATTTCAAAGTATACAATGCCTTGCTTTGGTATCCAAACATACTGATCATCATTCTTCACTTGACTTGATGTCACTACTAGAGCTACTTCCATGACTTGGGTTATTTTCATAATTGTTTTTTTCATGGTGTTTATTGTTTTCTTCTTCTCCACCTTCCATCTAAAAAAATAAAAATAAAGTGTAATGAGTGTATATACATTGGTGAGAATAATGAAAATTGCAATGTTAAATAATATATTACATCAATTTAAATCGAAAATAAATGACATACCATTGCAACAATTGACTCATAAACTATACACATTCTTTCAAAACCATGTACCATGCCATATTTCAAAACTCCATCTGTTGGCGTAGTTCTATACTTTGTTTCCTACAAGTTTTATGCCCCATAAAAAATCATATATTTAATATATAAGATTTTTTTTGTTCTATTAATTATAGACAGAGATAAGTAAAACAAGATCGATAGATGCTTATAAATTTCACAATTAATTCCTTTTTTTTGTTGTTGTATGTTTTTTCTATTTAATGTCTAGCATGTCTCATTGACCAATTCTCTGGAAACTCTTCCTGTAGTATTGATAAAATTTGGTTCATGGAATCATTGGATTGGTTTTTCTATTGTAAGTGGAAAGGACATCTATACATTTGTTCCACTAGATCCCTTAAACTTTTGTAAAAGCTTTTCCCCCTTTTGTTAACCTCCAGCACCACTCCAGATGAGTTAAGGAGCAATTCATTTTCATTTGCATGTTCTATTTTTTTTCTTTTGTTAGAACAACATTGCTTTTCTGAGTTGTTGCTCCCTATATAAAATTAAACATATGTGAGTTAATAGACTGTTTGGCACATGTCATATAATATCTTTAATTATATTATTAATTAAAATTAAAAAAAAAACTCATACTGGATTGATAATATTTTCTCATTCACCTAATTCATCTTTTTTCAATTTTTCCATCAAGCTTTTAGGCTCTTCTGGTCCTAGATCAGAAATAAACTTATCAAGCTTCATCATTTTTTTAACTTTGCATGATACACAGTAAACAATACATATAAGTTAAACATACATATAGTTCAAAAATAATATTTTTGTAAATAATTTACAAAGAACTTGCCATTCTTATTTTTCTTGATGTGTTATCAGTAATTTTTTTAGTTGATCTCTTGTAATTCATTCCCTTATCAATCTGAAATATGTACCATATCATTCATTAATATATTTATATATAAATTTTCAACTTTTCAGGTGAAAGGAAATCTCAAAAAATTGATGCACCTTTAATGATGTACACACCAACGTTGGTGCGTGGGGGCATTATAAACGCATTGCAGAAATAGTACAATAGACCATATGGTGCTCTATGTCAACAAGGAGCACTGATGCATTACATGTTAAGAACTGCACCGATTAACATAGGGAAAATAATAAAAATCGTCTAGTGTTACTTTTTGTAGCATAAACATCCTACGCAAACAAGGGACAACCATACGGTGTTCTTAGTCAACTAGAACACCTCGTGAGGTGCGTTATATGTTACATGGTGCACCGATTAACACTATAACATTTTTTTTTTAAACAACATGTTTGTTGTGTGCCTTAATGAAATAGCTTGTTATTGGTGCACCCCTCATAACCTAGCACACTGGTGCCCTATTTTAGATATGGTACATTTATTAAAAAAATAAAAATAAAAAATTATTACATAGTACTTGCACGGTGCGCTAGGATAATATAGAGCACCGGTGCACTAGGTTACTCAGGGCACACCGATAAAAAAATACCCTTTCTTTTCAAAAATTTAATCAAGGGCCAATATGGATTGGGATCAAACTATGCAAGTCATCCCGTGGGTTGGATGTCAATCTAAAATGAACAGCACTAATTCTGAAATCACAGAAACATGGAGAAGAAAGGGAAAAAACAAAAAGAATGAAGGGTTTAGGGTAAGAAGTTATTTTTTTTCTTTTTCTTTTCCTTTTCTTTTTTTTTATCTGAAAATGAAAAAAAGAACTGTAGAAAAAGTAAAAAAATAATCAAATTTAATCACAAGATCATCTGAAATTTTATGCTACAGGGTTTGAATCACCAAAGGTTTGGAATTCTGATTGTCTGAATACTTCTGTTCGAATGTATTTTGCTACTCCATAGTTCTCTCATGCTCTCTTACTCCATGTATGTCTTCTGCAAATCTCTGGCAGATTTTTTTTGTAAAAATAGTGAAATAATGTAAAGTGTTTTAGTATTTAAAGAATTGTTTAATGAAATTAGATTTTCAAAAAAAAATTCTGCCCATTTTTCAATTTAGCTCTTTTTTTATCTCTGGTTATTCGTCTCTGGTGCGTCACTTAATTGAATCCCACCGATGCATCTATTCATAACCCGACACCAGTGCATAGTAACTAAAATGTACCAGTGCGATTATCTGTACATAACACTAATTTGTGGTTAAGGCTCTGAAATTATTTTTAGGTTTGCACACCAAAATTTAGTCAATTGCAACCATAGAAATTGAGAATTAGAATTTTGTTTATTCTTGATGGAAATATGCAATTAGAATTATAATTTTGTTTATTCTTGAGAATTAGAATTATAATTAGAATTGATAATTAGAATTGGATACATTCTTGATGGAAATATGCAATTAGAATTATAATTTTGTTTATTCTTGAGAATTAGAATTATAATTAGAATTGACAATTAGAATTGGATACATTCTTGATCGAAATAACTATTCTTCCAATGCATTTTGTTTATTCCAAGAGGTGCCCACTGATTATGTGGAGAGAATGCAATGTGGGGCGTGTGAAGATGGAATACTATATTTGAATTATTCTAAAATCTATTACATGCGTTATTAATTTGTTATTAATAACGCGTGTAAAGTACATGCATTATTAATTCATTAATATTTATACTTTTTAAAATGGGTTTTTAAAAAGAAGAGGACTTAATTACCTTATACCTTATAAGACTATTTTTTTTGTAACAATATAATATGTATTATCAATTAATGTTAAAATCAATATTTTTGATAATTTGCAATTAGGTTGATGTCAATAAAAATGTCATACAGTATAAAGTTCCTCTTTTTTTTGGTATGTTAGATAATAATAAAATAATTATAATTCTAAAGTACATGAATTTATTTGCATTATTTTCTAAAAAAATTTATGTTACAAAAATTCATATTATTCTAGATTTATTATGTTACAATTATTTACAATTTTCAAAATTTTAATAAAATTATTTCACTTTTAATACAATTAAAATTTTACAAATATTTTACATAGAATTACAATTAAAACAACAATTAGAATTAGAATTAGAATTACAATTACAATTTTACAATTTCACATACAATTACAATTACAATTTTAGAATTTAACATACAATTACAAATATAATTACAATTACAAATACAATTACAATTTTAGAATTTTACATACAATTACAATTACAATTAAAATTTTAAAAATTTTCATATATACAATTACAATTACAATCATTTCACAGTAAATTAAATATTACAATTACAATTAAAATTTTACAAATATTTTACATACAATTATAGTTAAGATTACAAATACAATTTTACAATTTTACATACAATTAAAATTAAAATTTCAATTACAATCACGACCTAATATTTAATAAATATCATGGTCATTTATATTAAAATAATTAATAAACATCATGATCATTATAACCATCGTACAAACATCATATTAGACTAAAAAACACATTAAAATTCGCTAACATCATCGTGATCATGATCATCTAACAAAACAAAATTAGAATTGTTTAACATCATCACAAAACAAACATCAAATATACATTTCATGTCAAATAACTCATGCTATAACATTCACATCTATCTGCAAGTTGTACATTAAATCAACATATCTAACATGACCTAGCAATATACACATCATGATGATCACCAACATGTAAATTAACTACAACTGCAACATGAACATAAAATACATGGACCATATATATATATAACTGAATAATGTAAAAAATATACCACTGTAATATAAATTCATGGATTAGCTAGCGGTACAACATGATTAATAGTAATAGTCAAGGCATGCTCAGTCAATGGTGCAACCTCGATGGTTGATGGTCCAGCCTGCTCATGATTACGAGTACTACTGGATCCAGCAGGTTGCTAACTTGATGTGGCCGATGGTCCAGCTTGATCTCCATGATGACTGTTGCTAGATTCTAGTGGAGGCTGCTCATGTGCCACGGCATGAGGTGAACGTTCATGGGATGATGAGTCACTGCTCATGGACTATCGATATCATGATGTGTCTCGACCACGCCTATAACGTGCAATGATCCTCCTCAACTGCACAACTAAGGTTGTCGCTCATACGACATGACACATCAAGCTGTACATGTCACGTGGCATGCCTCTCCACATATGGAACAATGTACCATCGGCCTGTATGTCTCTCATATTAACGAGCCTGATGCCGACCTCAATAATCAATGCAGTGAGTTGGTTGCCCAACTCCATCTTGTATCTAGTATCAAGCCAACCGCACCTACCAAAATGCGGTATCGGTTCACTAGTAGGAGCATGTCTCTCTACACCAACCTCTTGATGATCCTCGGCATCTAGCATGCCCTGATTGTCATCAGGATCCACACCTAGATCATGTGGGGGTGCCGACATGTCCTTGCCATCAAAAGACCCAATGTCTGTAAAATATATACAAGTACACAACAATAATTAGACAATTTCACGACATAATCTAGTAAAAATAGGTAAAAGTACATGTTATAATAAATTTAAATAAGACAATAATATTTCCTCTATCATCTCATCACTCATCATATGTGTAGAGGATGTTGGAACACCCTCGCCAATAAAATCTAGCTTAAGGACAGGGGACCATAATGAAGGGATGCAGCTCGTCAACACTGGCTAACAACTCCAATGCATCATGTAATATCCTCGCTGGAAACACAGTCTCACCCCTCTTGTGCATCATCTGTCCCCACATGTGTATCTATACCTCAAACATTGGCCTACGAGGTTTCTGAACAAAAATAGGCCTTGTCTCTAGAAACCTCTCAAAAAATAAACAAAAAATCTCTAAAGAAAAATGACAGTTGACCCTCCCTTATGCATGAGCATGACACTTATTTAACGTTGTACAAAACAGCCACAAAAAATGGCAGACCACCTAACAAGTCATGGCTCCTGCACTAAAGAATCAACATAATATAGAAGAAAACAACTAATTCGTTTCCCATCACCGGTGTTGTGTGAAATGGTTGAAAGCATAAGCGAGAGGCACCTCATCTCCTCACTACTAAATACACCAATATATAACTGACCTACGGAGACTTGAGAATCTGAAGGAGATAGTACATCTTCTCCAATGTATCTCTAGGAGTACACTAACTGACTTCCTACTACATAGCCAGCTGGAAACTCTTGGAGTGAGGGAAAATCCTACCCTCTCCTTGATAGGCTTGTAATGAAATATATGTCCTTGTCAGTGGTTGTGTACCATTGGTTAGGACCAATCTAGAAAACCTGTCGGTGGGCATTCCACCTGCGGATAAGATGTCTCAAAAATTAACCATGGCCCTCTAGGGAAGTAGCCTCCTCATAGAACTTAAGGAGGCCAAGCTACCTTAAGAGCCCCTGGGTAGCTGTTGTAATAGGGCGAGTATACGCATCTATCTCCCTCTCTCGTGCCTCCCACAAGTGAATCATGTCATACTGCTCCACCTATTGTTGTTTTTGTTCCCCCTCTTCTGTTCGAATGATTGACATATTAAATAATTTTTTTTTATTAAATGAGACATGTGTTTAGGAATATACATATATAATTTTTTTTGGAAAAAAAAGTCGGTGCGCCACAAAAAACGATCATGCATCGGTTCCAGTATGTCTTTTTTTTGTCATGCAATGGTGGTGGTGCCCTAGATGATATTCAACCCACCGTAAGCAGTGCACCTGAAAATTTTCACAGCACTGTTGACTATGTACGGTGTCAGTAATGCGGAGCGCTAACTAAAATCTATGCCCCAGCGCGTATATTTGGGTCAGCGCACTGACCTCCTGACATCATTACATAGTCAATGGTGCAGTCTTTTACCAAGCCACACTGTTGACCTTGTCGAAATGTTGAATGCGATATTTTGACAAAAATACCCACCCCGGGGCAGATATTTCAGTCAACACACCACGTCACTGCTATTCCACATGGTCAACGGTGCAGCCAGCTAAATGACCGCACCACAATTTTTTTAAAATTTTAAAATAAAGCGATGTGCCTTTTTGTACTGCCCTGGAAATGGTGTGGATACAATTAGCACTGGTTGCGATGCAACCTGTAAATTTTACAGACAGCACCGCTTACTGGTGCGAACCAAACAACTCAAGCACACTGCGCAAATTTTTTTTTTCTTTTAAATGGTTAATTTTAAGGTTATTTGAAATTCTAATCTGCTAAAAATATTAATTATGGAAAAACAAGAAAAATACCTGTACATTTGGCTGTCAAGGAGGCATATTAGATGTATAATTCGGAAAATAAAATTTCCCCACCATTTTGCAAAGTGCAAGCTAGAGATTGTGCAATGGGAGCACCGATGTCAGGGTGGCTCAGACAATGATAAAGTTCACCGGTGCTTGAGAGCTCTGGAAAACTGAGAAAAGTGAAAAATGCAGTTTTTTGACCATAATTTTTTTTTATTTAACCTATTCCGGTGCGCGGCGTTTTACAGGCACACTGGCGTGGTTTCTTAATACCACACCGGTCGCTTTCTATTTTTGTCTGGTGTTTTATGATGCACTGGTGCGGAAGAGTTGTAAAGCATCGATGCTCTATAGAAATAAGATGCACCGGGTGGGTGTGTATGGAGCACATGGTGTCTGGTGTGCCAATGTTTTGTGGACACTGGTGCTTTCTCTTGTTGAGCGCAATGGTGCAGTTTAGGATGATAAGCACACTGAATGAATAACATCTGCAAAACCTCCACCTACCAACCTCCTCTAGTAACCTCCGCTAGAAATGGATGTTTGGGGAATTTTTATAAGGGGTTCCTTAGAAACATCTGCTAGAGGAACTTTTCCTTGTAGTGTTTCCTCTACATGTATTTCTCTAATTATGAGTTCATGCCCTTGGCACTTTCTTTAGTCCATATAGTTCCTTTTTCAACTTACATACATCATCAATATTGTCTAATAGTTGAAAAACTTTACGTTTTTCTATATACACCTCTTCTTCAAGTTATCCATTCATGAATGGTAATTTCACATCCACACGATATAGTTTGAAGATTTTTTGACATGCCAATGAAAGAATCATTCTAATTTCTTCCAATATTTTTACAGGAGAAAAGTTTCGTTCAAATATTATTCCTTAAACCCATACATAACTTTTTCACACTAATATGGATTTATTTCTAATACCTTGTCCATTATCATTTAACTTGTTCTTTAATACCCATTTTTTTCTAATGACATTCTTATTTTTGGGTCTTGCAATCAATTCCCAAGTCCATTTATTTTTCGGTTAATATAATTCCTCATTCATGGTGCCTATCCAATATTTTTCTTCGCTTCCTTGAATTTTTTTAAAGTTTGATCATGGATAACATGTAAATTTTTGCTTGGCTACAGAGCCCTATAGTTTTTTTTTTAGTTTGAACACCTATTTCCTTATTACCAAGAACTTGACTTTCAAGGTGCTTCTTTTGTACATACCTTGAACTAGGTTTTCGATGAGAGTATTCTACCTTTTTTTATTTTTATTTTTCAAGCTTATCTCCTTCCTCTTCATTGATTTTTTAATAACATATATTAATGAACATTCTCTACTTGCTTCTGAAAGGTAATTCCTCATCAAATTTTACATAAACAAAATCAAATATTTTGTGTAACATTTTATTATAACATCTATAGCCATCACATTTTGTTGAATATCCTAAGAATTTTCATTCTTCATCTCTATTGTCAAAATTACCCAAATTTTTACCATTATTTTTTATGGAACACTTGCAGCAAAACACGGTAAAGTGCTTGACTCATGTTCATTTTCCATGCCACAATTTGTAAGGTGTCTTATCACTATTTGGCCAAAGATGTGCATTGTTTAAAATTTAGATTTTTGTATGAATATATTCATCCCAAAATCACTATGGAATATTTCTTCCATCCGTCATTTATCTTGCCATTTGTTGAACTCAGTTGTTTATGCTTTAAACTAATCCATTTTATTGAGTAGTGTCTGCAATTGTAAATTGTATTTTTATGCAATTTTATTCACAAAATTCATCAAACTCACTTAAAGTAAACTCCCTGCCATTTTATTAATTTAAAAATTTTAATTTACAACAAGTTTCATTCTCAACTAGGGCATTCAAAATTTTAAACATTTAAAATGGTTTTGATTTCTCCCTAAAGAGTTTATCCCATGTAATTTTGGTGTAATATTCAATAACCACTATTAAGTATCAGTCACAACTTCCATCCTCAATTCTTGAAGGCCCACATCAGTCTGTATCAAATAATTATAATTTTTTGGTGCATCATAGTTCTTTTGATTTTAAAGGAACCAGATTTTTCTTCCCAATTTCGCATGCCTTGCAGATTGTATTATTTGGCTTTGTAATTTTTGGCAAGTCCCTTACTGATCAATTTTTCTAAGATTTACAATACGATGAAAAATTAATGTTTCTTAATCCTTTGTGCCACAACCATATCTCAATAGGATTCCTTAAATAACACTCCCCATTTTCTTTCTTGAGAATGTATACATTATTTGAGGTTATCATAGTCTTTTCTACTAACAATAGAGAAATTTTGAGGTATAAGCGAGGTCTCATCAGTAATATTCTAATATAATAGTGGAAATAATAAAATAGGATTAGATTACATCATCAATTTTTCATTGGGGGTGGGGGGCGGAGAAAAAAATACATTTTCAAGTCGTGTTTTGAACTTACATCTCTACACGTTTACTCAAATTTTCAGAGGGATCAATATTTTGATGCATAATTTAATTCCCCATCCAAGGAGTACTCATGTTGCATACATTTTATGGATCATCCTACACAAAAAAATTATAAATACATGAAAAAATGTGATTGTGATGACATTTTTTTATATATTTCTCTTTTTTTGTGTAACAGGGTCCATCAAAATTATGCAACATGGGAAATCCTTGTTTGAGGTATTAAAATCCATGTTGAATGAGTTTTCTTGCTCAAAATTTGAGTAACTTTTTAGGGAGATAATTTGAAAATATGAATTGAAAAAATAGTTTTTTGTTTTTATTTTCTAATCTTTGGACGTTTTTACCACAAAATAGTGAAACATCCCCAATGGTTGACATCATCATCTTGAATTATGTTGGTTCATAAAGTTTAATTTTTTTGTTTAGTTTTATTTGTAGTCCCATTTTGACCTCAAAATTTCTCTAGTGTTTGAATTTATTTCCTGAATTTATTTCACAATATTGCAAGATAAAAGAAACTTCATATTAATTTTCACACATTTGACTTACACACAACAAGTTATGCTAAATTCATTATACAAAAAGAAAATCATGTGCTTTTCCCTTTTCATTGTCTAGGATCATTTTTCCTTTGGCCATAATCTTACTTCGAGCATCATTAACAAAAGTAGCATTTCCAAATTTATTCTCATTTAGTGAGAATAAATTAATTCTATCACAACTCACATGTGTGTATCATCCACTATCCACATACCATTTTTTTTTTTGGTATCCATGAGAAGCCCATATTTGTCATTCTTCTCTTCCTTTTTCTTCTACCAAACCTTGGTTTCTCCTTCTATTTGATTTCTCTTAGAAGATGGTCTAAATTTTTTTATTCCATCCTTATTTGCTTTATGGAAAAAATTTTGATAGTTATAACATTCAACAACATCAAATAAGGGAGAAAAATGATTTTTGTGAATGCCATTATTTCTATGTAGATTTGAAATTTTTTTATGTCTACTTGATTGGTAATAATTGTTTATTTTATATATTGCCTAATCATTTCTAAGATATGTTCTGAAATTCATAGCCTTATGAAAAAAATGTGCATGGTTAATAGTAACCATAGAAAATAATAATATACCAATATTAGGAATTTGATGACGTTGTCTTTAAGTGAAGTAGGGATTTTGATTATTTATTATCTAATATTCAAAGATGTTCAAAACCTTTTTATGGAATTTCATTGGTTGTTGTTGAGTTATAATGATAATTTGTCGTTTTTTTATTTCTCACCTATTCAGTGTATCTACTAATGTAAATATTCATTAGTTGTTGTTGATATGTATTATTATTATTTTCTTTCTTTCTGATTGTTTATCGTTTTATTCCCTTGGATTCCACTTCTATTTATTTCTATAAGTGCTTGGATGAAATTTATTGGTCTTTTCTCCTTAATGTTTATTCTTTCTTACTTCTCCCTCATATCCAAGGCCAATTTTAATTCTAAGAATTTCATCTGAATTTCGAAATCCTTTTAATAAGCTTTAGATTTTGGTTCACGTGACCCTATTCTTCTCCAATTCCTTTCTTACATAGACTGCCACTTCTTCCAATATCTCACATTGCTTGACTCTGTCTTTCAACTATTCTAATAGAATGGATTTGACCTTTTTTTCTTCTTCCAAATCTAAATTTAGGAGTGATAAACTTTCAAATTGGTGTTATTATTTTTCATACTTTATAGAAATCTATTTTAGTTTATTATTATTTTCCTTAACTATATTGTTTTATTCTAAGGAACTAATTAATTCACCTTCCAAGTGTAATTTATCCTCCTCTTCTTCCAATTTTCATTCATCATGTCCTTCATATTGAATTTCTATGACCATGCCCATGAAATCACTAATCCCTTATTCATCAAAATATTGTTCATTTTCATATTATGAGGAGTTTTTTTCTTCTTATGTATAAAATAATTTCTTTCTAAATATCTTCTCCTTATTAAATCTCCCATATTTTTTCTTTTTTTTTCTTTATATCATACTTATTATCACCCTTTATGAAAGTACATTTAGATGCATGATAAAAAAGACTTCCACAATTAAGACATTTGAATGGTAGCTGACCTTTATATTTTGGAATTTCTTTCTTCAATATTAGGGAAAAATAACCTCTTCTTAATCTAATATAGAAATTAACCATTTCTCGTCACCTTTTTTTTCATATATGTTTTTATTGTTGCCTCCCTTGATGTAGATTTTCCTTTTGTAGTTCTCATTTCATAGGTAGTCAATGTTCCAAGTAATTGATCCATTGTTAAAATTTCTAGGATACAAATCTCCTCTAATACCATGGAATTAACTATGTGATGAAGAGAACTCAACAATGCTTGAATTATTGTGGACTCGTTTATAGTTTTATCAATATCTCTTGTCATATTCACTATTTCATCAACTTGAAGGAAAATTGTTTCTATAGATTCATCCTCATTAATTTTTAATGACTCAAATTTTATTTTATAGACTTGTAATTTTTTCCATTTTTACCTTTCCATCACTATAATAGTTGTTCTTCCACTTGCCCCACATTTGTTTTGCAGTCTTGGAATGCATAAATTTAACAAATTATGATTCAAACAATCCACTTAGGATTGTATTCATTTCTTTTGAATTTATTGAAAACTCAGGAGTTTACTCTTTTTCAAAAAATATATGTGTATTTTTATAGCCATTTATCATAGCATCCCATACATCTACACCATAGGACATTAGATATCTCCTCATTCTAAATTTCAAGAAAGTATATTTAATTCCATTGGAAAATCAAATTTTGTTGGTATAACATCAATCCTAGCTTGCGATGTCTGAATTCTAGATCTTCCTTATAGTTGTTAGACTATGGCTAAAAGAACCTACTTTGATGCCAATTTTTGGAACCTACGAAAATACAAAGAGCGAGGGTGAACCAATATTTTATGAATAATTTTAACAATTAATACGCATATTCACATATTAAAAAAAAATCACATAAATAATAGAAAAATCACATAACAACACCATAAATATCATGCACGTAGAAGAAACCAATTTTTATGTGGAATCTCATAAAGAGAGAAAGTCACCAATCTTTTTTTCTATTTTGATGTAAAATCAAGAACCAAATTCTTTTTACACCATAATTTTTAGGCACCAACATAGGATCCTCCAACCTATTTTTCTTTGCAAGAAGCCCTTCCTGGAAACACCAAATATCACTATTTGTAGGCACCAACCTATTGATATATTTGAGGTACCTACCTAAAGGATACTCCAATCCCATGATAAATGATGTTAACATGTGTTCTTACTAGCTTATACAATATTTATTTTGAAGTATCGCCTTGTTTATGATACTATGCAATTTTACTATACATAACAACTTCAGTTTTCACACAACTTCTACATATCACATTTGTTCTGTCCTTATGTTGGATATATGGTTTATTTTTTTGACATTTTACAACTTAACCACTACATTTTCGTGTCCACTATTTCTCTCTTTTTCTCATGCTGTTAATTTAATATGAAAAAAGAGAAATTAATCATTACTTACAACTCCAAGAACTATTTTATATCAATCTCCTGTCATCATCTATGTATTTCTCAATTCAAAATTCTCAAGTCTTAATTTTTTTGATATTAATGTTGTTTGAGCTTCGATGGTTTTTTCATTTCATATTCAAGCAATTTTAAATTAATTGGTCTTTGAATTGACATCACGAGTTCCTTGTACCCAGGCTTCCTTAACTTAAATTTTATTTTCATCCATTAATCCATTGCTTAAATGCCACATTCCACGAGATAGTAAAATTTGTTTAACAACAAATTTGGTTGGCCCTCAAATAATTAGCTCCTTTAATTTAACTTCTCTCAAAAGGAACCAAGGGCCATGGACTCATCTTAACCACTGGTAATTAATATCATTTTATGCTACATATGACATTCAGGTATTTCAATACTCTGCCATAATTCTTGGTGCACTACACTATTGTGAAACCAGCTCCAAAAATAGAATAAAATAGATATCAATGCCTTATAAATAAGCCACATTGAGGGGGAAACCTCCAATACATTACATGAATGAATAATTCTTGGATGAAACAAATGATCAAAACCTCCTTCTATATATACATGTCCATGGGGCCATAATACAATCCTAGTGGGGCCACAATGTAATCCTAGCCAACCTAAAAATAATAATGTAAGGACACAGTAATAACAATATGGGGTTTATAGGGGTACAAAAATAACAATAAGGGGGATACACTAACATAATAAGGGACTACACTATCAATATAGGGGCTTAACATTCCCCTCTCCTTCAAACAAGTGTTGTCCTCAACACTTGAGTAGCTCTAGGTGCTTCTGTATAAAATTCTCATCCTCCCATGTAGAATCTTCAGTGGGTAAGTTCTTCCACTTGATGAGATACTCCGAATTGATCGATTTCGTAGCTTTCGAGTTCTTTTTTCGTGACCACTTCAGGTTCCAATATGATTTTTCCTTCCTCATCAAGTTCTGGAAATATTGTTTGAACTGGAAGATTTTCACCTATAACCTTCTTTAAGCATGAAACATGGAAAATTGGATGCAATCATGAAGAAGCAGGAAGCTCTAATTTGTATGCCATAGTACCAATATTTTGCAACACCTTGTAAGGACCATATTACATTGACGATAATTTATTATCCTTCTTAGCTTGCTTGAGGGACATTTTTTTGTATGGTCATAGTCATAAAAATACCGAGTCTCCTACATCAAAACTTCTGATCCGGATTTATGCAGGAACGCAATAGAATAAAAATATAACCATAAATATAGAGATGCAGCAGAAATAACACTTCATTTCATAAATATCAAATAGCTGAAATTTGCTTACAGACAGAAAGGAAATAAAACTAGCTAGGGCGCTGGTAGCTATCACTGAGAAGAGATGTGGCGGCTACAGGCCTCTGAACTGAGTTAAAATGAGGCTCGAGGGCCTATTTATTATTGATAAACAATGGAGAACCCTAAACATCCAAAAACATAACCCTTAGGAGATGAAGCTCCAAAACTATGGGCCCCGTTTGGGTAAATTGGTGTTTCAACTTCCCAGGGACGTAACTTTGGCCTACTATCTCTGTTTGACGCACATGATACATCATTAGAAAGCTCTGTCCGAGGACCACAATGTCACACCTCCAAATTTTATTTTATTTTTTTTCAACCCTTTGACTTGAAGTAGGGTTAAGAGATAGTAGGATTCTTAATTAGTTGTAAACGTAACTTTATACAATTTCCATTTCAACATTCTTATGTCCAAGGTCTATTTACAAAATTGGGATAATAAGTATCCCCCTTTTTGGTACACTTATATATATGAATATTGGCACTTTACTCTCTTCACAAGCTTTGATAACTTGTATACACATACATATAACTTTAATAACTTATATATATATAATCTTACATAAACTTTAATAACGTATATATATAAATGGTGACCTACTAACCCACTTGGGACATTCATATAACTATAATTATATGGATATCAAAATCGAAATCCATAAGCCACGGTCAAAGGAATGTTGTTATATATATATATCAAAATGGATTATTTATGTTTCTCACCACGTAATTAGGTGCTACGTGGTCTAGTCACTCATATATGATCACGACTTTTGCCATTTACCAGTCACTAACCCGTGAAGATGTTCGGCTCCGAGAAGTATTTTTGGTCACATCTAATGGCGTCGGGTATCATATAACCACTCATTCAAACAAACCCTAACCCGCTCGAACTTCTACTACTTGCTTTCGTGTTTTTTTTTCAGTCATCGATATTGATCTGTTCAAGTTTAATCGTAAATGCCGTTTTTCGTGTTATGACAGGGTTGCGTGCAGGAAGAGGAAGGAGTTGGTACAACCGAGATCCGTCTTTTGGGCTGGGACGTCTGCACGCGTCCCTCCCTCTTTCGCCACAGGTTTACGGGTTCCACATTAACCTGCTTTTGGTTCAGGATCGGAATGGCTCATTCTCAAATCTGTACTACACCTCCTGAGCAAGAAACCCCGGCTCATCGCCAGCTGTAGGAAGGAATAGGAAAGATCATTTCGGTGGCGATACACTTATGAGTTCACAGGAATTCTGCTGGTCAGGTACATTGAAACAATTTTAAATATTATTAAACTTACAGTCAGGTATCCTGGCTACCGCTCGGTTTGATTCTCAAAATCCTTCTTAGGATTTCGTAAAACGCGGGGCCGCAGAGTGATAACCTAACCCTCCTTGCCCGTACGTTTGTCGATTGGTTTCTAGGGTTTCTAATTCCCATTATTAACCCTTCTTTGCCACAGGAGTCATGACGTTTCGTTTCGCCCCTTGTGTCTGGTTTTTCTTCCCTCAAGCTTTTCGGGGTTTCAGGTTGTTTGTTTGTTTTAGGTATCAGGTTCTTGATTAACAGAGTGCGATTTTCGTCTCAGAACTACCTAAGAGTTTATTGGAAGGTTGTTTCTTGCCTGCATATCTCCTTCGTGGTAAAGGTCTCTTTCTCTCCATTTTATATTACCCTACTCTCTGCGTTTTAATCAGGTTTGTCGACCATTTCTTCTATCTTTGTATGGCACGGCGTATGGTTTTCTTTTCCGGCTTATATAGCTGACTTTAACTTTTTGTTTCGATTTTCCTGGTGTACAAGTTTCCGGTTCACCGATTCGTCAAAAGGTGATTGGAGGAGCAGCTACGATTATGTTTACTGAGAGTCTGTTGTGGTTTATCATTCGAGATCATTTCTGTGTTGGTCACATGACTACTTACCGAGTTCAGGTTAAGTAACCTTGCGCCAGATTACTCGGCCATTTTCCTTACTTTATTTCCTCACAGACTCCCTTCGTTCTCTGGTTATGTTGTGTCGATTTCCATTCACATAATGAAATCTTATTTCATCTTTCATATACATATAAACCCTAAGGATTAATCTACAATGCTGTTATGAGTTCGACGTCTTATTTACCCATGCAATTTAACCAATCATCTGCCCAGCTTCAGCGTTCATATGCTGCAGGGGATAATTATTCCATACGTCTGTATTAAATTTTTCCCTTCATCTGCTAACCCCAACTATGTCCGCATGGTTTATGGCTCGAAGATTAATGCCGCATGTAGATTTCCTGTTTATATCTATGTTTTATCGATAGGGATATTTATCCATTAACTTCCCATTCTGGTTTGAAATTTAATCATTTTAACCATACAGGTAGCTGTGTATTTCATTTACATTCACCTAATCGTATTCGCTGTCGTTCTTGTTTACTCGACCATCCGAAGTGGGTTGAAATCGGAATTTGATTCACCACCGGAATTTGGGAGTTGCGACTGAGCTGTATGCACAAGAGTCGTAATGACTTGACTCGGCGCTCCCAGCTAATTCATGGTTGTGCTACAACAATGATAGAAATATCGGAGCAAAAGAAATCATAGTTCGTAATTACGTGTATGTTTAATGATGCAGGTTTAAAATATATATAGATACATCGTCATTTTTATTTTACGTTTATGTACATACATCATCGTTTTGTTTAACAGCCGTTCATTTACGTATCAAGTTTGAAAAGGACTCAAACGCTGTGAGCGCAAGTCCCATGCAAAATAATGAAATTTACCATCATGGATTCGTATAGTTGACCGCTTATTTATTTCGCATAGTTATGTTGTTCGTATCTACATTATTTACACACACTACTCTTTTGAAATTTGTTATTTACATGTGCTATTACACTAGCTCTCGGCGCTGACCTTTATGGTTGTTTTGTATATATATTCAATTGTAAATTGAGTAATGGACATAAATTTTAAATTAAGTTTTGTTATTATATAGCTATTTTATGGATTAGAAGTAGCTCAATAATACCATATACACTTTAAAGGTAATAAATAATATAGCTATTTTATGGATTAGAAGTAGATCAATAATACCATATACACTTTTAAGGTAATAAATAATATAGCACTTCTATAGAGTAGAAGTTTCTTCTTAGGCTACAAATTTCAAAAATGCATGCTCAATTGTTTTTTTTTTCTTTTCTTTGTTATACCATGTAAATTAAAATGCTAATACAATATTTTTCTAGCATACATATGATCATGTATTTTCACCTTTGTATAACTACATGCAATACAAGTTAATATTTAATTTTATGTGGAGACTAAGTACCTTCAGATTTAAACCGTCTTTGGTTTAGAGTTTCTGTGGGTTTCTACTCCACGGATATATGGTCTACAACTAAACAGAGTCTCGAAGGTGAATGCCTAAAGACAGATTCTATTAAATGTAGTACTAAAATCACTCATAACATTTCATTAAATTTTATATGTAGCCAATTCATACTGGTTTAAATAGAAAAGCATCAAATTTAGAGACATACCATTCATGCAGTAGACCAACCTCCCAACCGTAGAGTTATATTTTTCTCCCAGAACTCACCCCCGAGCTGAGACCAATTCCACCACAGATCAACCTCTTGATCTGCTTAGGAGTAGCTTATTTAAGCTATTTTCCCCAAGCCTGTTTCTAATTCTGCGTCCAGAATAGCAGGATGCTTTTCTTCCTGTTTGCCTAGGCTTCCCATTTTGGGATTCTTTAAAGCTGCTTTATGCTTTTCCTCAGCTTTTCCAGCTTTCCACCTCTTCCCAACTACTTTCCTCATCATTGGGGGAAATTTAGATTCTTCCTCAAATCTAAATTAGAAATAATTCCCTTCAAGGATTTCTGAAGGGGTTTAGGGGAATACTTGCCTTATCCATCCTCATGGATTTAGCAAGTGGTCTCTAAATCTCATTCTTGGTCTATATGCACATCAGAAAATTTATTTATTTCTTCAACTAAATATTGAATTACAACCACAATTTATCTATCCCTTGGGGTCCACTCCCCTTAGGATTTAAGTTCAAATGTCAAACTTTAAAATTTCAACACATAAAATGGGGGTGTTACATATTCCCCCTCTGAAAATAAACACCGTCCTCAGTGTTGTTATTCAACTACTGGAGTTTACTTTAACAAAAATGGATATTTTTCCATCATTTCAGCTTCCCTTTCCCAGGTAGCTTCTTCAGCAGTAAAGTGCTTCCACTGCACTTTTACTCTGGCTACTGTTCTGTTTCTCAATTCAATTTCTTCCCGCTCCAATATTTGAAGCGGTTCTTGCAGAAGCTCCCCTTCTGGCTCCACCCTCTATTTCCACCATAGTTTCTTGATGTTCTGCTTGTCGATTTTCCAGGGCTGCACTTATAGTTGGTATACTTCTGGCTACATCATTTACTGTAGTCACCTCTCGATCTCTCATTAGCATATGAATGTTTCTATGAGGACAATCTCTCAAAATATGAGGTCCTCCACAGCCCCAACATTTCAAGGGTTCCTTCATTCTGGTTGTCCCTTCCTTTTTGCTGTCTCCCTCTGTTGGTTTTGAGGCCACTTGGGATTGAGCCGTTTGACTTTCTCTGGGTTTATTAAATTTTTTTCGCTGATGATCTCTGCCAAAATTCTTCAAATAGGCTGGTTTCTGTTTCCTTCCTTTGAACTCATTTTTCTGTACCCAGCTTTTTCCTTGTTCAGTTTTTCCTTTGAACTATTGGTAACATAATCTGGCTTTTCTAACAGCTTCGTCCATAGTTTTTGGGTTGTCAAATTCAATTTTCTCCTTGTATGCCATGGGCAAACAATTCAAAAATCTTTGAACTTTTGCCTTTTCTTCCCTTATGTAGGGTACATATCTCAGTAGATTTGTAAACTTAGTAACAAATTCATCAATAGTGAGTTGTCCCAGCATAAGTTCATGAAATTTTTTTTCTTTGTCATCGTAGTAACGCTCATTCAAGTAGTGATTCTTAAACTTAACCTGGAAATCTTCCCAAGTAACTGTCTTTTCATCAATGGCATGTACCATTTTTGTCTCCTCCCACCACAAGGTAGCCTTTCCTTGTAACTGGTAAACAGCTAATCTGGCCTTCAGATTACTTTCATATTCATAGACCTGGAAATACTTGATCATGTTCAATAACCAAGCTTCCGCATCCTCCTCCCTCTCCCCATCATAGGAGGGAGGTTTAATTTTCCAGAACTCTCCCTGCAATTCCTTTTTCTGCTTTTGCTGCTATCTAGTAGCTTCCTCATCATCAGACTCATCCATCTTTCTCTTTCCGGAACCTTCGCCCTCTTGGCTGCTCCGGGAATTTAATTCTCTAAGGAGTTTTTCCTGCTCCTTGCTGGCCTATGACAACCTGTCATTCTGGCTTCTTAGTTCAGCCAATTCTCGTTGCAACCGATGCAACATGGCCATCATCGTAGCGTTGGGATCTAGTGTAGCAAATTCATCCCGCAGATCCACATAAATCCCTTCACCTTCAGCCATTTCAACTGTACACACTCACAACACAGATTAGCAAAATTTTATAAAACTACAAAAAAAAAAATTATGTAATAACAGTGAGCACAATAATGACAGCCCAAATTGTTGTAACTGGTGCTCCGATACCATTTGTCACACCTCCAAAAAAAATTTATTTATTTTTTC